>JAVHZT010000046.1:0-340000 GCA_035079005.1 Fraxinus americana
GTGTGTGTGTGTGCAAACAACGTGCAATGCACATTTGAGTAGTTTATATTTAATAGTTTTGTTTAAGAATTAGTTTGTTATTAATAAAGATGTAATTTTTTTGGTTAATTAAATAATTAATGATGTAATGTTTATGTAATTGATAAATAATTAGATGTGTGATTTTGATGTTGTGATTTAAGTTGGTGAGATCGAAGAAAATAAGCAAAAGTTGACAAATTTGGAGAAATGGCTAAATTGTAAGGGATCCAAAATTCGAGGACTAAAATGTAAATACTTAAAAGCTGTGCCGAATCTCACGATGAATATTTGAGAGTGCTCGGAGTCAATTGGATAAAGGAAGACGTCAATGGAATTAAATTTAGGCAAAAGATGATCACAAATCAATTTCCAACCGAAAAGTTATGCTCCGATATTTTAGTCTCATATTGATACTTATTTTTGGTATAGAAAGTGATCGAATTGGAGAATGATGTCTGAATCAAAGTTGTAGACAGATGAGTTAGCTTTCCAAAGCACTTATATATATATATATATATATATATATATATATATATATATATAGATTAAAAACTTTTTAATATTATTTAATTAAATATTAATAAATAATCTTACTATTACAATCATCAACTATCAACAGTTGTCATGCCTCACTCAATATCTTGAATCCACTACTGCAAGAGTCATGAAGCGCGATCCAAAATCAAGTGGACGTAGACTCCAGTTGGTGAGCCTAATCCTTACCTACAAGGTTTGATATATTTGAGATTGTTAGAATTTGGGTATGATCAGAATTTCTTTTTGAATTGAAAAATTCAAATTTGGAATGCTATTAGAGTCATATGTCAAATTGAAGTTTTATTTTGGAAGCCCATTGAGAATTGTAATTTGTTTTGAACTCGATTTTTTGGTATCATATTTCATCAACAACTCTATTAGAAGGGTTTGAACATCTCCTACATGTTCCCTATAAATACTAGGCCATTCTATACAATTTAAGAGGTGTGAAAAAACAGATTACTAGAATTATATGATCTATTGTAATTTTTCTATCTTCTCCATTATTTTTGAATCAATAAAATTTCTTAATTCCTCTACCATATTCTTGTCTTTATGATTCTTTTGTTTGATCATATACTTTATTATTATTTGTCATATAATTTCGACATCTCAATCCGGTGGTTTATTTAACAACAATTGATATCAGAGCAATTCTGGTATTTTGATTGTTTTACGACGGGGATATAAATGAATGGGTCGATAATGTTATGGACGTATACCAAATTTCTTTAGCTATGCAAATACGAATAAGTCGATATATGGTAACACGGAAAAATGTTAGTCTATGTTACCAAATGCAATCTAGAAGCTACAATTTAGCGCAAACAACGAGCTTGAATTGTGTTCTCCCAAGTTAACAGACCAGATCTACTGAAGGAGATTCTCTTGTTACCAAATCTAATATAGCCCTTGTTTGACATCTATTTTTTTCACATTCTCATTTTTTTCCTTTTTCTAATAGATTTTTAATAGATTTTGACAAAAATTGATAAAATATATAGTTGAAAAGTTGACCTGTGGGATGGTGATACTGGGATTTAACCACAGGGTTAGCCTCTGTTTGGCAGAGATTAAAAATAAGATTTTTAGTAGATTTTGATAAAAATAGATTGAACATGTGGTTGAAAAGTTGTAAGTCCTATAAAACGTATTATCATAATTAATTGTTAACTTTGATTTTATTCAAAATTTTCAACGAAAATTAGTACAATCACATTTTAGAAACTACGTTGCAAATTACTATTGAATTTCAAATCCAAAATAGCAAATTGATCACTATGGAAATATACCAAATGAGTAGTCAAAAACGATATATCTAAATAAAATAAAGAAAGTCGTCTATATCTAACCATGGAAGTCTTTGTAAGTAAATTTTTTTTTTTTTTTCGTCTAACTTAAGTTAGGACACGTGTAATCATCTATGTGGATTATCATTGTAAACAAAATTCAACTTCTTGTCGACTCAATTTTTGTGATTGTGGTTCACTCTCAGGTATTCTTCATGTTACGTCACTCAATAAGAGTGGTTGATATTGAAAGTGTGTGAAATCTTTGTCTCAATCGAGTGGACTAGTTGAAAATTGTCAAACAACTCCCTTTCCAAGGCTTCGAACAAGACAAAAAATAGTGGTATTTCCCTTGTCGATAAAATTAATGCCGTGTCGAAATGATGTATTGAGCATATTAAATATTGAGAGTCGTCGTAAACTTAGTCATCATTTAATTGATGTATCGTGCCACTTATGCTTAACATAACAGTGACATGACACATCAAATTCATGAATGGAGAAGTTTATGATTGGTTTCAAGAATTAAATAATCTATCAATTAATTAATGAATCGTGTCATTGATACTTAACCCTTGTTTGATTCATATTATTTTTAAAATATATTTTTTTCTCTTCTTTTTAATCAAACATTTTTCAATAGAATAATATTATACGCAAATTCAAATTTTTTCTTATTTTTTAATCGTACATTCTCCATCAATCTTCTATTTTAAAATACATTCTTACAATAAAATGAGTTCAAACTAGCCCTTAATATAAATTAAACATCAATACTTAGTAGATCATTTTCCTTATATACATTTTCCTTATATCTTTCAATCGACGATTACTTGTACTCAAGAGAGTATATATTAAAGTAAAGTTTATGGATTGTATGGACACCACCTACTTGAGTAGGTAAGTGTTTCGATAACTTAGCCATGTTAAATTTGACGGCGCGACGTTTAATTAAATTTTACGAGTTAATTATTTTAATGATCATTGAACTTATATCCATATTTTCGATTGTTCACTGAAATTTAAAATGTCGAGTTTTTTAACCATTGAACTTTGAAAAATGTTGGACGTTACTCATTGGTATAACTTCTGTTTAAAATCTCTAACGGAATTGGTGACGTGGTTGACAGAATGCTTACCGACGTCCCTTCACGCCGTTAAACTTTGAGATTGTTGAATTTTGACCACTAAATTTTGTAAAACGTCTTCTATTACTTATTGAACTTTGAGGTGGTCGAATTTTGGCCACTAAACTTTGAAAAACGTTTTCTATCCCTTACAATAAATTTGGATTTAATTAAAATTCGTTGTTAAAAGTTGGATTAAAATTTGAATTTAATTTAATTCTAACTATTGTGTATTTTGTTATAATATCAATGTTAAAATTTATATTTTATTTAATTTTAATAACAGATTTTATTTTATCTTTCGTCGTAAAATTTAAATATTATGATTGACAACACTTGCAAAGCTGTGCAAATGAAGCGACTACTAATTGCAATGAAATACATAATAAATTTGTTATTAAAATTAAATTAAAATTTACTTTTAATATTTGAATTTTACAACGAAATACACAATAAGTCTCTGTTTGGTGGGATTAAAATCAGATTTTTAGTAGATTTTGATAAAAATCGATGAAATGTGTTGTTAAAAAATTGTGGGCCCCATAAATATGTAGTTAAAATTAATTGTTAACTTTGAGTTGGATAAAAATCTAAATTTTAATTTATATCAAATATGGACTAAATTTGTTGTTAGAGTTAAATTAAATTCAACTTTCAATCCAAAACTTAACAACAAATTTTAATTAAATCCAAATTTATTGTGAGTAATAGAAGACGTTTTTTCAAAGTTCAGTGAACAATCGAAAGTTTTTTAAAGTTTAGTGGCCAAAATTCGACCATCTCAAAGTTTAGTGACCAAAATTCGATCACTTTAAAGTTCAGCGAAAAATAGAATATTTTTTTTCAAAATTTAGTGAGCAATTGAAGACATTTTTGAAAGTCGAGTGACCAAAATTCGATCATCTCAAAGTTTAACGGCGTGATTGAATGCCACACGTACATTCCGTCCAGGGGCGGAGGGGAGGGGGGTCCAGGACCCCCCCCAATTTTTTGAAATTTTTTTTTTTTTAATTTTTTAGCCTCAATTTTTTTTTTTAATCTCCTTATCCAGCCCATTCAGTTGTTTGTGAAATTGTATTGTTTATCAATTATGAGTGAAAGAGTTTCCTCAATTCTCAGGCTCAGTGATGGAGAAGTATTTCAAAAGATTAGTAGTTTCTTTTATATGTTTCTTGATTTTTTTGTGAAGTTTTCGTACATTAATTTATGTTCATTTGTTTCATTTCTCCATCACAAAGTACCAACTTTCCTTATTTTAACAGATAATGTTTCAAAAAAAAAATTCGGGGGCAGAACCCCCGTAAGCCCCCGCCCCTTCAACTCCGGGACCCCCCTAGTTTGAAGGGCTGATTCCGCCCCTGATTCCGTTGGTCACGTCATCAATTTCATTAGAGATTTTAAATGAAAGTTATACTTGTGAGCAACGTCCAATATTTTTAAAATTTTAGTGATCAAAACTCGATATCTCAAATTTTAGTGAACAATGGAAGACATAACACATGAGTTCAGTGCCCATTCAAACAATTAACTCTAAATTTTACTTTATTGATATTGGTTTTTTTTATTATACAAGGGGGTTTAGTCTATTTTCCAAGGATGGTAACTCAACGGACGAGACGGAATATTTTGTCATGGTGTGAAGTACTTGCTTATAAAATTTATGTTGACCACCCATTATTAATCTCAAATGAAAAAATATTAGTATTTTTTTGAGTTGAATTAAGTTATATGTACATTTCTTGTTACATCCTCCAGAACATCTCCCAGCCTGTAAAAATCATGCAATGTGAGCGATTGTGGTAAAAATCAGCGGAGATGGTGGATGCTGGATGTCAAATTTAACGTGAAGTGAGATTGTTTCGAGTTTTATGAGGTTTCAAATCCGAAGAGACTGACTGAGGATTAAGTAAATTGGGCAAGTGGGTAGGAGAAACCGTGAAAATGTCTTCCGACGGCGGTGCAATGGCGGCGACCGGCCCCCTACTGGAAAAAAATGCGGCGGAGAGGTGGTGGAGCAAGATTATCGATGTGGATGAGGCGAAAGATCAGATTCTCTTCGCATTGCCTATGATTCTTACCAACGTTGCTTACTATTTTATACCTTTGGTGTCCGTAATGTTCGCCGGCCACCTTGGAGAGCTCCAGCTCGCCGGCTCAAACCTTGCCAATTCATGGGCTTCTGTTTCTGGTTTTGCTCTTATGGTAAATCCCTTTTTCCTCTCCAAGAAAATAAATTATTCAACTGTATTTGGATTGTGAAGATTTTATAGATTTATTTAATCAAATTTCTTGTCTTTTAGTTCTATTTAGTTGGGTTTTCAAGAAATTGATGTGATTTTATTTTCTTATTTGACCATGTCCATGTTTCAAAGTCTAATCATGCATCACAAGATTGAAATCTTAATTGTACAGTATTTAGATTGTAGCTGATGTAAATTGTACAGTGTAGAGAGGCATGATTCGTCTTCATGTTTTTATGCTATGGACTTTTGTTAGCTAAAACCTTTGATGCACGGAAACTCTCCAGACGCTAGCGTTTTGTTTCGGAATTCGGAAATTCTATGAAACATCTATGGAAACTTTGTGTGGAAAAATTTATACTTTTTACACCAAAAAAAAAATAAAAAAAAATGAAAAAATCATGGGTTCTAACCAGAAGTTAAGTTAATTATGTGTTTTGGCTTAAAATTAACTTAAATTATGGGCTTTATTTATCATATAAAAGCATTATAATGCTCGATTTTAACATAAACCTAAATTTTCTAATTATTGTGCCACCTTTATCAAATTTTGATTGTTTTCCGAGAATCTTGAGATGTTGAGGAAGATAGTAGACGTGGGATATAGCTGGGGATCAATTTGACTCTTTTGAAGATGTTGAAACGCTTGATATTGCAAATCTTTCTTCAACTGAATTAGAGATGAAGGCTGTGTTATTCGATGATGCTGATGATAGTGTTATAAATATTAATGTTGATGATGCAGCTGAAGCAATTTGACTTGAGAACTTATGACTTTTTTTTTAGTTTTGAGTATCGATTCATTATCAATAATTGTTTTGACTTTTGAGATGACAATCATTTTATGTCAAGATCTTAGTTAAATTAGATAGATTGTGGAATTTTTATTATTTAATTTATATTATAGAGTTTTTTGAATTTGAATATTGAATTTAAATTAATAATTTTAATGTAACATTTCCACAGCGTTTCATGTTCTACTTTTTTCAGAAATAGCGTTTCCCTGTGTCGTGTATTGTCCTGTTTTGTTTCCCGTTTCCATGCGACAACCACAGCCAACCAAACTCACCTAGATTTTTATCATTGTTTGGTTGAGAAGTTATGGTACACAGTGTACGTCACACGAATTTTTTATCTTGTAACAATTTCTACAGTGAAGAGAAAAAGGAATTCTAACATATTAACTGAGGAAATTTCGAGACTGAAAAGGAGGAGAAAACTTACACTAACTTCTACCCGATATCTTGCTTCTGTACTTATGTGACTGGCTAGCACCGATTTTAGTTTTTTACCTGACGTTCTAGGTTGGCTTGAGTGGTGCACTTGAGACATTATGCGGGCAAGGATATGGTGCAAAACAGTATAGGATGCTTGGAATATACCTGCAGGCGTCCTGTATTATAACGCTCATTTTTACCATCGCTGTATCAGTTCTCTGGTGGTATTCCGATGTCGTTCTGACTTTACTACATCAAGATCCTCGGATATCAAAAGCAGCTGGTCTCTATTTGAAGTATCTCATTCCTGGATTACTTGCATATGGGATGTTGCAAAATATCTTGAGATTTCTTCAGACACAATCAGTTGTCATACCGATGGTTGTGTGTTCATTGCTCCCTCTAGTCCTCCATATTGGCATCGCCTATGCTTTGGTTCATTGGACTAAGCTTGCATATAAAGGAGCACCATTAGCTGCTTCTATTTCACTGTGGATCTCGGTCCTTATGTTAGGCTTGTATGTGCTTAAAGCAAAGAAATTTGAGGACACGTGGAAGGGATTCCGGTCAGAGTCTTTCCGTCACATCTTCTCAAACTTGAAGATAGCCCTGCCTTCAGCAGCAATGGTGTGGTTAGTCTCATATTTCAATTGATCCTCCCATTAATTCGAACACAGCCCGAGTAACATGTAATATATAAACTTGTCTGGGTGAACTTATATTCCACATATTTTTCTCAGTTTGGAGTATTGGGCTTTCGAGATTCTGGTTTTGTTGGCTGGACTAATGCCAAACTCGGAAGTTACTACTTCTCTAATAGCAATGTGGTAAGTTTTGTATTCCGTTATTTTCGCTCTTCTATGGACTTCTTTTTGTTAGGTGTACTTATTAATTCTCCAAAGTATGTTTCCAGTGTAAATACTGAAGCCATTGCCTACATGTTTGCTTATGGCCTCAGCGCCGCTGCAAGGTAATCTTATCAAGAAATCGTCGTGAGCGTTTCAAATCTCTCTATTAGTAACTTCTTATTTACTACATCGTTACTTTTGCAGCACAAGGGTGTCTAATGAGTTGGGAGCTGGAAATCCTGATCGAGCTAAGCATGCCATGAGTGTCTCGCTAAAGCTAACTATTCTCTTTGCACTCTCTGTCGTTTTAGCCCTTTCTTTCGGTCATAACTTGTGGGCTAGCTTGTTTAGTGACAGTCCGGTGATAATCAATTCATATTCCACAATGACACCCTTTCTCGTTGTGTCTATATTATGTGACTTTATCCAAGGAATCTTATCAGGTTTGATTACTATATCTTTATTATAGTGCGTTCAACCATACGTTCTCTCAATGCAATTATACGATTCTACAGGTGTAGCCAGAGGATGCGGCTGGCAGCATTTGGCTATGTGCATTAATTTGGCGACATTCTATTTCATTGGCATGACAATTGCCGCTGTCCTCGGTTTCAAGGTTAAACTATACGCCAAGGTAAAACTTCAGGTTCTCGCGTTCTTTCTTAAACGTGTATATAGTCAATTTACTCGGAAAAAAAATCGAGTATTAGACAAAATTGAATTCGTAATCGTTTCTTGATGATATTGTTTGTCACAGGGATTGTGGATTGGCCTAATTTGTGGTCTCTCAGTCCAGACGGTAGGGCTGTTGTTGCTTACAAAGTTTACGAAATGGACAAGAGTAGAGTCGCCCCGATATTCATCACAGAAGCCTGTTGAGGTTCTTGTATAAGTTTTCTGCTTATAAGCTATAAGCTGGATATCAAATTAATTAGTTTTTTTTTTCAGTTTGACATTTTGAAGTTAGATCGATATGTAAAACTATCAGCAACTTTTGTACCCTGGCTTGTTGAGGCATATCATGCGATTTACCTCCTCCACAATCTAGGGCAGGGCGGTGGAGGGCCTTCAAGGTTGAGGTTTAACCTTTTGATATGTAAAACTATCTGCCCACCATAATAGTACAAGAATAATTCTTGAAATTGCAATTTTTTGTTATTTCTTCGTGAGTCCTTATTTCAGAAAAAAAGTACACAAACATAACTTCTGAATGAGTCGGCATAAATCCCCATACTCGTGGTTTAGCGTCTGTTTGAAAATCATTATTTCGAAACTTTTTTTTTTTGCATACTTATTTTTAATTATAAATTCACGCAATAAAATATTCTGCACGTAAATTCAAACTTTTTTCTACTTTTGAATCATACATTCTCCAAAAATTCACTATTCAGAACTCGATATTACCGAAATAATGATCGTCAAACTGGGGTTTAATTTTAATTTTTAGTTTTAATTTTTCCTTTTGGGAGTAGGAAAATCATGTTTCATAATGAAGTGAAAACTAATGATTCAAATGAGAAACAGAAGCTATTATTTTTCAATAAGATAAATGAATATTTTGCAATTAATACAAAAAAACAAAATATTTTTCAATTTTCAGTTACATTGTAACGTATATGCGTAAATTGCCCAAAATCATATTGATAGGGGCTCGGTTTAAGAATTTAAATCAACCCACAAAAATCATCACTATGAAAATAATATTATTTTTTTTTCTTATTGCACTCGTTAATTAATTAATTATCATTATTATTAACAAATCAAATAAAAACATTCAAAGAATATTTACATATGATTTGACATTAAAATGGTAACAAATTTTATTCAATATGTAATATACTAACATTGAATGAAAATCTATACATAAATACGAGAAAAAACAAATAAAAGAAATAGATCGAACAGACCGAAAACCGTAAAAAATACAAAATCCATATTGAACGGACCAACGTAAATTACACGTAAAAGAAGCAACGTGTTTTCATAGATTAGTTACAATCTACGAATCAAAACGCCATGCAAACGACTGATTTTTTTTTTTTTTTAGTACTCCCGAAGTATGAAGTACTTAGAACCACTCGATACAAGAAATTTTCTCCAAGGTTGTCGAGATTCCAAGAGTTTCTATTGCCTTAATTGACAAAGGGAAATTTTGAAACAAAATTAAATATCAATTTAATAATTTTCCCTTTTGGTCTAAGGCCTTTTGAAAGTAAATATCAATTTAATATTTTCATTTTTGGTGAAACGTCCATTGTCCAAAATGCATAATTGACCAGCCATTTGCCCTAATTCCCCAAAAATTTAGAGCCCGTTTGGTATCGATTAAAATCCAATTAAAATTGAAAATATAGCCGTTATTCGACCCCACTCGTCTAATAAAAGTCAACAATAACAGTTAGTTTTTCAATTTTAATCCGATTTTAATCTCTACCAAACGGGCTCTTACTAAAAACTTGCTCAAATTAGCTGAATTTTGACCCGTTCATTTCATAAGTCAACCAAACCATACCAAATCGATCTATATACCCATTTGCCGTCTATCTGTCCTAATTCTCCAAAACTTTACTCAAAACTTACTCAAATTAGTCGAATTTTGACCGGTTCACCTTACAAGTCAACTAAATCAAATGGGATTAGATACACCAGTAGTCCTAGTCGTAAAAGATGGATACTGGGCGCTATGAATCAAACCAAACCGATTTGTAGATCCCGTTTGCCGACTCTGTGTAAACGAGTTGAGTCGAGGTGTTTTAACCTGGATCGACAATCAATTCAACATTTTCTTTACCATTAAGTCTCTATATTTTGTCCTCGTTTTGTGCTATCATTTGTAACGGTAGATAATCTCAGGTAAGGTAACCCTGAATTTATTGCATATTAAAATATTAATAATTCATTTTCTCCGTTTTGCTAAATTGTTTCTTCCCACAATGGTAACTTCTAAACTCGTCCCCTATATAACTCCATCTTCATCCGAAACCTTTTGCTTCAATCAGTCTCTTTCTCTCTCTGACTCTCTATCTCTCTCTACTCGATCTTTTCTCCATGGCTGCACAGATATACAGTTCCCTTTTTCTAATATTCTTCGTCGGATTTACGTGCTCCTCTTATGGTTATCAACTGAATGTAGGAGGCAAAGATGGTTGGGTAATAAACCCTAAAGAAAGTTACAGCCACTGGGCTCAAAGATTGAGATTTCAAGTTAACGATACCCTTTGTACGTGTTGATTCTGTGTTTCTGTGATTTTTTTCCTATAATTTTTGTTTTGTTTTGATAATTGTTTGTTCTTTGCAGTGTTCAAATACGAGAAAGGAATGGATTCTGTATTGGAAGTAAAGAAAGACGATTTCGACAGCTGCGACACCAGCAGTCCGAAGATGAAAATGGAAGATGGCAATTCAATCTTCAAATTTGATCGATCAGGGCCGTTCTATTTCATCACGGGGAACAAAACCAACTGCAATAAAGGTCAAAAGCTTATCGTTGTTATCTTGGCTGTGAGAACGCCAACACTTGCTCTACCACCCACCGCCCATGCTCCGGTGGCGAAACCACCGGGTGCATCGCCGCCACACCATTCGTTTGCTTCACCAGCATTTACTCCATCAGTTGTTCTGGTGTCAACAGTTTCACTTGTCCTGAGCGTGGCTTTTGGTGGATTTATTGGCTTTTAGGGTTTTCTTGGCTGTTTCTTGCATGTTTAATTTTGATTTAAATTCATGAGTAAATACTATTGTAAACTTTCTTTGTCGTGTTCTTGCTAATAAATTAAATATTATTCTGTGGAATACTTTAATTTGTCCAATAATTCAAAAATAAATTATTTAATAGGGTTTACTAAAAAAGGTCAAAAGAAATTAAATTTTCGACAATTAATTCTTGAAAGGTAATGTTTTTTAGCCGGTAACCTTAATTTAAATTTTGAGAATGAAATCAAAATTAAATTAATGAAATAATAAATAATAATGGCTTATATATATTGCTTGCTTATCTTTCACGTGTGCAAATATATTTAAGCTCGAGTAGATATTTTTGGATAATAAATTTTGTAAAAAGTGATTTTATTTACTTATTATTATCATTATTATGAATGTGTGGCTTAAAAAAAGTATAAAATAGTTGTGGATTAATTCCACGGACTCTAAAGTTTACGGTCGGATACTCACCTCAGTGGCCATGAAGGAACTCGAACTGGAACTCAACTCATGCCATCCCACATCTTCATCTTGTATTGATTTATAAATTACAAATTTTGAATATAATTATTTATTGAAGTGAAATTTTTAGAAATAATTTTTCGACCTTTTTCTTAATTAAAACAATTTTTATACTGAATTAAAAAGAAAGTTGAATTTGTGAAGTGTCTTTTGATTCACATATATGTGTGTAATACGTTTGGTATGTTCGAACTCTTGAAATGTAATTCATGAAATCTTAAAACAACTGAATTTTATGAAGTCACCTCATATTTTCTCTTCTTAAAAGTCCTCCATTATACCATTCCCATGTTTAAGGAAAAAATTTCATTTAGATTGAAAATAAAAGTAATAACTAACATAAAGGTCTGAGATAACAAAATTAATGCTTTAGGGCTTGCTTGGGAGTTTTTATTTAACTGGTTTTGACTGATTTTGACATAAGGGGTTGAAAAAATCGGTACTTGCTAATTTTTCTTGGCGCTGATTCTGAATGGTTATAAAACCATCCAAAAATCGTTATAGTGTAATTTTGACCGGTTTTAGTTGTTTCCCATACTTTTATAATTTTACTCTATATAAAAGAGTTATTTTCAGCCAATATATTTTCTTCAAAACTAACTTGTAAATAAAAATACATTAACTAAAAAATTATCTATAAGCAAAAAACTGCATTATAATTAGTACTTATGTTCTATTGATACTTGTTTGATTCCAAGAATATGGTCTTAGGGCTTTTTAAAAGATTGTGAATCCTTGCGTCTAGGATTCAAGGAAATATTCTAATCTAGAGATAGAGGGGTTGTCAAGATTTCACGACTTTCTTCTATTACTAAGGTAATTTTGGATGACTGGATCTCTGTTTATACGCATAGTTCTTAGTCATCTGAAGATTTATACATCTATCTGTAGCTAGCTTTCCCTCTCGTCTAAATCTAGTATATAAAAAGTAACCTAGATTAAGAGCTTGTTTGTTTTCCATTATTGGGAGAAAATTAGTGTAATGAATATTATTTTTTTGAGAATGTGTGGTTGAAAATTAAAGTAACTTTACTGGTTTGTGTGTAGAATATTTTATTGGGTGAATTTGTGGTGGAGAATTTTATTGTAGCAAACAATTTTTTTGATTAATGGTAGACAAACAGGGACTAATTAGAAGATAAGAAAAATTACATTACAATTAAAAATTTACTTATAAGTAAAAAAAACTTTTATGTAAAAAATTCTATTTATAAAATAAAATACTAATAAGATAAAAATTTACATATAAAATATATAAAGTTTCTTACAAGTGAAAAATCTACTTAAAATTATTTAAAAATATAAAATTAACTTATAATTGTAAAATTTGCCTATAAGTAAAATATCACTTATGAGTAAAAAATCCATACAAAATTCTATAAACCGAAAATTTTACTAAGAGACATATATATAATTTTATTCTTTTAAAAATTATCATAATTAGTGAATAATAAACTCAAATTTACTAATATATATTTCACAATCACCCGTTTGTTTTGGGTAAATTTCGCTATGAATCCCAACCTTTCCGTTTTGTCCTCCCGTTCAAACGTTTCATTTATTAGCGCATTTCGTCTTTATTAATGATTTTCCATTCATTTTTGCAGTTAATGTCATGTAAAGAGACAACTCTACCCTTGAAAAATTCTTACAAGAAAATCAAGAAAAGATTAAAGGCTACAAATATGATGCATCCCAACACATGACATGGGAGGCTTTCACATGTTGTGTTGTGGAATGCAATAAAATCGAAATAAGCATTGCATGTTATATGTTGAAATCCATCAAAATATAAGCCCACATTTTTAAAATAAAAAATTGAATAATTATATATAGACTTAGAATGTGACCTCGACTTAACTTCCAACTAAAGGTATAAAACAAATTAAAGCTTACCATATTCAAAGGTGAGGAATAGTGTCAAAGTTAAATAACTACACTTCACTTATAGTCGTCGACTTACGTTGAGTGTTGCGTCTCTTTGATTCCTAGTTACTCTCAGACTCACTACTTGAAGTAGATTATGTAAACTCATTATGGAATCTTAAGTTAGGGAAGTTCATATCTTTCATATAATCTCCATTAATATATCTTGAAGTGTTCCTGATATACAGGGACGGATGGGGGGGCTTGGCTGGGCTGTAGCCCGATCTAGTTCCCTTTTTGGTAGAAAAAAAAAAAAATTATGTAATTCGATCCTGGATTCGTTCCTGCTGATATAGTTCCTTATGCTCGGATAGAAATGTGATGTCTGTGCTTTGATCTCACTCACAATCATCGTCGTCATTGTAGGCAATGAAGTAACTTCTTCATTTGTACACACGTATCTATATTCAATCTCCTTTTGAATTAGTTTCAATTAATTGTTGGATCGGATTCTTAAGCACCAACTCCCCTTAATGCCATAAAACCACCTTCTACATGTTGCTCAGATGCACAAGGTATCCAAAAATCTTTATTCTTACGTTAGACTCCCATAAGCTTGTGGGCCCTCCTTTTCAATAGATTCACAACTAACACTTTCGATTAAATTTTCCACGAACGACGACATCAAAATTTCAACTAAGCTTCCCACAAGTAAAACTAGAAGAAGGGCTATGAATGGATCACCATCCTAGACGAATAAAAGTAAATATTGATCACTTAGACAAAACTACACGACGAAAAATTAAAAAAGAAGAACTTAGAAGTTCTAAGATATGGTTCTAGTTCTTTAACGGGAGCAACAAAAACAAGGAGAAACAAAAGGGCCCTAAAAAATTTCACACAAATTCACCCCCATATTTCACCATTCAAAACCTCCATGAAAATTTATAATTTTTCTCGATATTTTTTCAATCATTTGGTGTGATGTCGATGGCTTCCCACACTGGACATATTTTCATGTTCCTCTCATCCGTAGTCTCCGCCGTGGTCAGGGTGGCATAATCCTCCGACACCATGACTTGTTGTACGGTGCTCTCATCCTGAGGATGGTCATGACTCGATGGACATCAATGTAGAGGAACTGATGATGGAATCTGAAACTGCTCGTCGTCTATTATATAATTCAAGGTACATTAGCTACGCCACCCTCAGGAAGAATAATATCCCGTGTAACCGTCGAAGCCAATCCCTACTGCCGTTGTTGCACCAAAGGCCACCAGATGTGCTAGACCTTATTAAGAGAGAAAAAGTTTGCATGAATGCATGTATGGGATGATTTGGAGTGTGATATTTGGCTGGTGCCAAATCTAATGGGGTAATATTTTTCTATTCCAAAATGTATTTTATACAAAAATAAAAAAAAAAAAAAAAATGGGGCTCTAATAGAAATGTATTCATGATTGGTGCCCTCCCCAGCCATTCAACGAGGGAGAAGGTAATTGCCTTGTCGACCTATGCCTAATGTTTGACTTTCCTTTATATCAAAATTAATTTTCAATCGTATATTTTTTCATCAAATAATTTTACACGTAAATTTAAAATTTTTTATTATTTTTTAATTATACATTCTCTCAAAATTACTATTTCAAAATCTATTTTTCTAGAAAATTGAGGTCAAACAGGGCCTTTGATAGAGAGATTTTTTTTTTTTTTTTTTTTTTGTCTTGTGTTTATTTAAAAATGGAAAATGCTATTCATCCCCAGTGGGGATGTATCCCCAATGGGGATGTATCCCCAGTCTATGTGGATGTAAATGATTGGTTAAATGATAGGTGAAATTAAATGACTTATTTAATTTCACCTATCATTTAATGCCACATTAACGTCACATAGACTGGGGATGCATTCCCAGTGAGGATGAATAACATTTCTCTTTAAAAATACGAGAAGTTTAAAAAAAAGAAAAACCACGTAATTTTCAAAAAAATAAAATAAAATAAAATCGTAATTAAGAAGTAAATGTGTGAAAATGATAAAGCTTTCAAGAACTCAGATTTGGCACACTATAGTCTAAACACACAATTAATCCCAAATGGCCCAATAAAAATTCAATCTTGACTCGCCGTTGAGCAATCGCAATCAATTTCTACATTGAAGCCAGAAAAGAATCAATTCCCTGTCCACGCCAGCAAAACACGCACAGATATATACATCTATACATACACCATGGCTGCAGCTTCAGCAGCCCCACCAGCCGTAAACGGAGTTGTGCAAATGGACACACCACCACAGGCATATTTAGAGGGCCATAAAGTGAAAGAAACAAAAACCCTTATTTCAGAGCTGTGCCGCCAGTTCTACCACCTGGGTTGGGTTTCTGGGACTGGTGGCAGCATCACCATCAAAGTCCATGACGACTCAATTCCTAAACCCCAACAACTTATTGTCATGTCTCCCTCAGGTACATGTTATTTGTGTGTATATGCTTACATACTTAGTGTGTTTTATTGGTCAATCTGCTAATTTTTTTTCCTTCCGGATTTTGGAAATGAAAACTGGGTTTTGTGGGTGTTTTGTAGGTGTGCAGAAGGAAAGAATGGTGGATGAAGATATGTATGTGTTGTCACCAAATGGATCTGTTTTGTCTGAACCATTGGCAAAGCCATGGCCTCATAAACCTCCCAAATGTTCTGATTGCGCTCCCCTGTTCATGAAGGTATATTTTACATGTATTCAGCGCCAGGTCTTTTGGTTGCCTCTAAATTTTGGGGTTTGATCATGCTGAAATTGGCTATAAGTTTGATACTTGGATTGTGTATTTAAGTTCTGCTGCTTCCGTTTATAATGCCAAATAATATTGATGTAAAATTAAGAGCTTCTCTAAATTGGCGACTACTATAAGTATTTGTCGTATTAAGAAGTATGAAGTTTGACTAGTGTAGAGGGTTTATTGTTCAGGTACTTGGATAAATAGGATTAGAACTATTTTGAGCTATTTATTCTGGAAAACTGATGGTTACCGGTGAAAATGAAATCCCTGTGTGATAGGACTTCAGTGGAAGAGTTTGCGCACGAGGATCTTAATTTTCCATTTATTATTATTATTTTTTAAAATAAAATTGTGTTAGAGTAATGCTCATCCTGTTTTGCAGGCATATGAGATGCGGAATGCCGGTGCCGTAATCCACAGTCATGGAATGGAATCTTGCCTTGTAACGATGATCAACCCATTGTCAAAAGAATTTCGGGTACATATGTTAACTTGTCTTTTCTATAGATGGTAAGGATAATGTCCAATTCCACAGTCCTCTTACATGACCCTTCACACCTCCTTCGAGGTTATTTAATTATTAGTATAGAAATGGCCATGTTTTCTTTTTGTTTCTATTTCGGGTGTATTGAAACTAGTTTTGGATGATTATAAACACAGATGATATGTTTGTGGAGAAATGAAGTAATTTAAGAATATCATAGTAGAACGTGTTGATGCTGTTCCTCTACTTGTTTTATTTATTCATTGTATAACATTTTTCACTGGTTTCTAGTGGCTGAGTTGGGTCATATTTAAAGAGATTTATCAGAGAAGTAAACATTAAGAGGGATTTCATATTCAAGAGAGCAACAGGATAGGACTGAAGCTTGTTCATAGAGCTCACACTATACTAAATGTTTCCGTACTGAAGAAAGTTTATGAAGTTTGTTCTAGAAGTAGAGAAATTAGTGCAGTGGTGCATGTGATCCAATTATGGATTTTAATTTGAAATTTTGTATTTAGAATTTTTTTTTTCACCATGCACTTGTCAAGGTCTGAGTATTGTAAAGGAAAAACATCACCCTATCTCCCAGATCCTTACTCCTCTGCCCCTAGTAACATTTTTGATAGCAAAATTGACTTGTTTAGTTGTGACGTAAAAGTTTTGTCTAACTTTTTACATTTTATGGTAATATCTCCTTAGCTTTCTTGTGGTGCTACTTTACTCAATTTACAGATTACTCATATGGAAATGATCAAAGGAATTCAAGGGCATGGTTATTACGATGAGCTCGTGATCCCAATTATAGAGAATACTGCCCATGAAAGAGAGCTTACAGAATCTCTCACCGAAGCAGTATGGTTTTTTCTCTCTCTTTTATACACATGCCTAAATGTGAGTGTTTGCTCAAGAGTGCACATGGTTGCATGTTGCCATGCGGACTTAATATTTTCTGAGTAACAGTAAGAATTTTTACATTGAATTGTGGATAAGATGGAAAGCTGACAGCTGTGGGATCTACATTTCAACAACCCCATACTAATGCATAAATCCATATCTGAGCAAAATTTTGACATATATCAGCACCCTTACACTTCAAATGAATATATGAATGCATAGGCTTCCCAACAATTTATTCATAGGGGTCAGACATATTGGATTTGTTGCAACTCTTTTGATGCATGCATTCTCCCCTTTTTACCAAGCTTGTTATTGTTTGTGGATCTGTACCATCACTTTCAAATACTCTACAAGATGTTGCTGAAGTGTTAATGCCGGTAATTTAGTGGTTATTTGAACTTTTTCTTGGTGCAATGATCAGCAAGGCCTAACATTTTATTGAGGAATAACTTATTATATCCTTGCCACGAAAATCTTCTACAATTGGTTCCAGTGGTGGTCTCAGTATTTTTATTACTTTTGCCTCCACTCAACTGGCCATAGAAAAATGTGGTAACATATATATGCATTTGCCAGTTTTATTTTTTTACATTTTCAAGTATATGATTTTTTTCCTAATTTTGATGCATCTGTTTCTTGCCTTGAATGCCAGTAGTATTTACATTGTTAAAAAACATTATCAGGGAGACGTAACACATTGAAAAGGACAATTGTTAACAATTAAAAGAAAAATGCTGGTTTCCACCAATATGAGACTTGGAGCGAAGTTTAAAGATGAGATCCTTGATGCAGTGTGTTAGTGGCTGTTCGCTTGAGAGAATGAAGGATTACATGCAAATAAAAAATAAAAAACCCAGAAAAATGGAAAGCGGGCAGAATGTGATGATTGCAAAAGAAATGGAGGAGAATGATTGACCAAAAAGATTTTCACCATACGGTCATTAAAGACTTTTGGAGGCCACGTTTCCATGTCCAGTAATGACATTTTTCCACAGAATAATTTTTAATCCTTGTTTTGCAGATCAAAGCATACCCCAAAACTACGGCTGTGCTTGTCCGGAACCATGGAATATACGTATGGGGTGATTCTTGGATCAGTGCTAAAACTCAGGTACATGAAAACTTATATTATGCTCCTGTTTGGTGGGGATTCAAATAAGATTTTTAGTAGATTTTGATAAAAGTCGATGAAATGTGTAGTGAAAAAGTTGTGGGTCCCATGAAATGTGTGGTTAAATTAATTATTGACTTTGACGTAGATTAAAATTTGGACCAACACGGGCTATATATCCTAGATTTTTCTAAGGATATTGAATTCTTGTCTTCTCTCCGGTGATTGAATGAGTTGCACTCTTGAGATCATTCCTTCTTTCCAAAACTAAAAATCATCGAAACTTTTCAGACTTCTCTCTGTTGGAAGGGATAAGTTATTGTATATTTGTGAAAAGCTATGAAGGCTTGAAATTCCAAAAAATTGTCTAAAGCTCTGATACCATGAAAACTTTCAAGGAAAAAATGATTTCTCTGATGATCTTATTAGGATGCCTTCCACATCAATTTATACATAATAATCTCTAACTAATTACAAAGAGATAAATTAGAGAGAGAGTAAATCACGAAACTAACTCTTAAAAGATAGAAACAACATTATCATTTCAATTGACAAATTATTCTTCCAGGCTGAATGTTACCACTATCTCTTTGATGCTGCAATTAAACTCCATCAATTAGGATTAAACTGTTCAACTCCTTCTCATGGTCCAATTCATAGTTCCGATGGAGTTATAGGTCGGAATGGAAAAGTTTCTACCAAGGCAGGGATTATTTCTTCAAATAATGGCATCGAGCCATCAAGAGTAAGTTTCACGCTAATCTTGATCGTGCTAGAAATATCTGGGTTCAGCCTTATTGTGTATTTTAATTTTGTCACGTAAATCTTTTTGTTGTAGCGCTGCATTGTACTGGACATTGAAGGAACCACCACTCCTATATCGTTTGTCACAGAGATTCTCTTTCCATATGCTCGTGAGAATGTGGGGAGGCATCTAGAACTGACATATGATGAGGCAGAAACTCAAGATGATATTAAGCTACTGAAAGCTCAAGTAAACCATTTAGGATACCCTTTTTGGATATAGATTCTGAAAAGATTGTGCCTCTTCTATCTCTTAAACATGCTAAGAAAAAAGTTCTTATTTATTATTTTACTCTAAATTGTAATTTTGCATCCCTATTTGGCAATTAGCATGTGAGGAATTTGTGATAAATACAAGTGAATTCAATTTCTGGTCCCTGAGAAAACATTAAATATATTAAACCTTGGCTGACTATGAATTGGAATGAGGGTCTATATTGCCTCTTTTCTGTTGTATCACTAAAATTGGTTCACTTTGAAAGACACTAACTATTTCAGAGGTCAGTGTCTTTTGTGTGTTATCCTTTTTTATTTAGCACTGGGGGTTTTGAAATGTGATCTACTCTTAATGCATTTTTCTGTAGCTTCTTTTCCAAGCTCAGTAAAATATGTGCAAGAAAAAGAAATCTGTCAAAATTTATTATTCATCAAGCAATTCCTCTTGTTGGATGGTCAAGGATTGCATTTCTTATGGATTTTCCTCTTCCAGGTTCAAGAAGATCTAGAAAATGGTGTTGCTGGTGCAGTTCCCATCCCTTCTGATGGAGGGAAAGAGGAGGTGATTGCAGCTTTGGTTGCTAATGTGGAGGCAATGATTAAAGCTGACCGCAAAATTACGTCCTTGAAGCAATTACAAGTAAGCCAGATCATTGTTGAAACAAACGGTTTCTCTTTCATTATGGGAAAGTTCCAGAAGAATGGCATTTAACCTTTGTAAACTCTTAATTTTAACTTCCTCTTGTGCAGGGTCACATATGGCGTACAGGATTTCAGAGAAATGAGATAGAGTCAGTCTTGTTTGATGATGTACCTGAAGTTCTGGAAAAGTGGCATGCCCTGGGAATCAAGGTTATTCTCGCTTCCAACTTGTTTATACAGCCTGTAAATTTTTTTTTGGAAACTGTAGCTCCATCAGTATCGTAGTAAATGAACCAAAATAGCAAAATATTACATGACAAACAGTATAGGATATTATTTGCTCTTGGTTTTTATTGTTATTTGATGACTATCTTTGCTATTCTCTGCTTTTCCAAGTTTCCTTGATGAAATTTGTGTTAGTGGTTGAAGCCTCACTGCCATATGGAGTGTTTTTCCAGCATAAATATTGACATGTAGAAAGCATGTGTTCTTGTTTTACTAGGAATTCCTATATCTTCTTTATGACAATATTTTTGGATAGCTATGAATGCTCCTTCTAATACTCGCCTATTATCAGCAAAAAAGTTACACATCAAGTTGATAGTTAATGATGGTCCTTGGAACAATCACCTTTTACATTGGTTAATCGAGTTTGTGGACTGTACCACTAAACAAAAATATTTTCACAACATTTGTATTCAAGTTCCGCGGGCTGCTCCTTGCGACCCCTAAAATCCTTAATATAGTAAATAAAGAATAAGAATTTATACTAAACCCTGTATTTTGCAGTTTAATAGTATTAGAGTTGTCAAGTAATTAGATCACATTGATTGTCATTAGTGTTGGAATAGTTTTGAAATACCATAATCTCTGTCTTGCATTTTTCTGAGCAGAATGGGATGATTCTATCTTCAATAATCTATAACTGAAAGGTGTCCTACGATCTGCCCACTGACTATGGCCCAAATAATCAGAAAAATGAGCAATCTAACAATTCATTATTTGAAGAAGCTGCACCAGACGGTCGATAAGTATATCATTAGGTCTAGCTTTGTTTTTAATGCAGGAAGCCTTCCCAAAGTGTTCGTTTCTCCATTTAATTATTGTGCACGAAATTGCTCGAAAAGGGATGCCAAAAGAACTTATAATCTTTGTTCATTTAACCATTTGTCTCTTTGCCCCCATCAGGTGTATATATATTCCAGTGGCAGCAGATTGGCACAAAGGCTTTTGTTTGGTAATACAAATTATGGGGACCTGCGAAAATACTTATGCGGGTTCTTTGATACTACAGTGGGGTAAACTTTATACTTTCATGGAAATACTTGAAGCTTGAAATTGTTTCTTTATCGTTGTCCGAAAATCTGTTCTATATTACTGAAGTAGGCTAAAACTTCTCTGTTGCCTTCAGGAATAAGAAAGAATCAGAAAGTTACGTTGAAATCACGGAATCTCTTGGAGTATATAATCCTTCGGAGATTCTATTTGTCACCGACGTCTATCAAGAAGCCACAGCTGCAAAATCGGCAGGTAGTGTGCTGCTTTCAAATTCTCTTTTGCAAAACTTTTATGAATTAAGTGGGTAGTAATTGTGGATCCTACAAAATATATGGATAAAAAGTATATTTGACCAGAAGTGATTAGAGTGTAATCACCTTCCAATCATGCTCTAATCTATTGATGTAAGAAGCAAACAATTTTTCTACAGTTCAGTTAGAAGCAGATTTTACCAAGATTCATTGTAAATTCATCTTTTGCTCTTATATTTCAGGTCTGGAAGTGATCATTTCTATCCGTCCTGGAAATGGACCTCTTCCCGAGAATCACGGGTTCAAGACAGTCAAGTCATTTTCGGAAATTTAAGAATGGATTTAGTTTCCTGTAAAAACTCATTTACATTTCGTAAACCCATGATCCCATGATGATATATAGTACATCAGGTTGTTTTCAGGCAAACTACTGATAACTTTCTGGTTTTTGCGCTTGGGTTTTCTTGTTTGTTCGTATTGCGATATATTACAGCGAAATCTTGTGTAATAATGTTAAATGTTGCTTTCTGATATTAACCCTCCAACCCCAAGTTGGTTTGTGAACAGGCAGCATCAGCATTGAGTTTCTTGATTCAACTTTTATATATCAGCCATGTGGGGATTAATTTGTATTGGCAGTCACTTAACTTTTACTTCAACTGCAAATTGGTCATTGAACTTTGATTTGCATAAACGAGGTCAATATACTTCACTCTATTTTATTATATATGCTTAGCAAAAAGAATATTTTTTGATACATATAGGACATAACAATCCACTACCTCGATCCACTTGGCTATATTTGCCCTTAACCCCACACAGGTTTGAAGTGTCGTTTCGGGAGGGATTTCTTGAATGACCGTATTCAGGAATTTTACTGTACTCCGTGCAGATTTAGAAGTAACCAAATAACTTCAAAACATATCTTAGATTCGTAACCTCTGCGTAGGATAAATGATAGATAAGAATCTACTTCAAAACTACTAAAGTGTTGTGACATAAATTAACCCTTGTAAGTCGATATTGAATGATCAGATATCTTCGACGATAAACAGATCAATGATAGGATTATAGGAATTTTCATTTATCTGCTCCACGATCGTTCCAAGGAAATGCGCACGTTTTTCATTCTTTAAATAAACTCCTTCTGCAAGAACAATCTACCGACTGAATGGTGAAGAAATTTTGAAAAATCATTTGGAAATTTTGAAAGATCATTTGTAATCACAAAAATTGGTCATTGAACTTTGATTTGCATAAATGAGGTCAATATACTTCACTATATTTTATTTTATACGCTTGGCTAAAAGAATGTTTTTTGATACATATAGGACATAACAATCCACTACCTTGATCCACTTGGCTATATTTGCCTTTAACCCCACACAAGTTTTAAGTGTCGTCCCGGGAGGGATTTCTTGAATGACCGTATCCAGGAATTTTACCGTACTCCGTGCAGATTTAGAAGCAACCAAATAACTTCAAAACATATCTTAGATCCGTAAACTCTGTATAGGATAAATGATAGATAAAAATCTACTTCAAAACAACTAAAGTGTTGTGACATAAATTAACCCTTGTAAGTCGATATTGAATGATCAGATATCTTCGACGATAAGCAAATCAATGATAGGAATTTTCATTTATCTGCTCCATGATCGTTCCAAGGAAATGCGCACGTTTTTCATTCTTTAAATAAACTCTTTCTGCAAGAACAATCTACCGATCGAATGGTGAAGAAATTTTGAAAAATCATTTGGAAATTTTGAAAGATCATTTGTAATCACAAAAACTGGTCATTGAACTTTGATTTGCATAAATGAGGTCAATATACTTCACTCTATTTTATTTTATACGCTTGGCTAAAAGAATGTTTTTTGATACATATAGGACATAACAATCCACTACTTTGATCCACTTGGCTATATTTGCCCTTACCCCCACCGGTTTTAAGTGTCGTCCCGGGAGGGATTTCTTGAATGACCGTATCCAGGAATTTTACCGTACTCCATGCAGATTTAGAAGCAACCAAATAACTTCAAAACATATCTTAGATCCGTAAACTCTGTGTAGGATAAATGATAGATAAGAATCTACTTGAAAACAACTAAAGTGTTGTGACATAAATTAACCCTTGTAAGTTGATATTGAATGATCAGATATCTTCGACGATAAGCAGATCAATGATAGGAATTTTCATTTATCTGCTCCATGATTGTTCCAAGAAAATGTGCACGTTTTTCATTCTTTAAATAAACTCTTTCTGCAAGAACAATCTACCAATTGAATGGTGAAGAAATTTTGAAAAATCATTTGGAAATTTTGAAAGATCATTTGTAATTTGAGTTAGTTGAACATGGCCAAAACAAATACTTTTTCTACGCTTTGTCATACTGTTTGACATTTAGGTCATGTTTGATTGTAACAAATTTCATGAAAAATGTCATATATGAGGAAAACGAATTCCACTTTGACAATTTGATTGTAACGTGGAAATGAAAATTGAATTTTAAAGTGCAACCACTTTAAACTATATTTTCTTTGTTTTTTATGGAAAACGAATTCTTATGAGTTTGGTAAATTTTTATTTTCCAATTAACATGGAATCGAAATTTCTTTCCACATTTGCCTATCAAACGAACCATTAATTATTGTTCTTGAGTTTCCATTTCAAGTCAAACTACACCACATTGATTGAGTGCTTCAACTTATTTTCAAAAATAAAAAGCAAAATACAGCTTTTATTACAAGTCAAATTTGTACTTATAATTATGAGATGAATTGGTCTAACATTAAATCATTGGAATAGTGGGTGTAACACTCATTGGGGGTGAGGAAATTGAAAATTTTCAAAAGCTTATCTTGGATCCTATGTCAACCCAATCAATCATCACTGCTCAAGCAGAGTTCCACTACTACAATGAGTAGTCCCATCTTGAAAAATACACTTCTTGGGTAGGTAAATGAAAAAACGTGAAATGGACCGTCCGTACGGTCCCTGGCAGCCTCCCCTCACACGGTTCAACGAGCTTAAACTAAGCAAACACACAATAAATTCTAGGTAGGAAACTTGCAACCATATCTATATATGTTGATATCGTTAGTCCACTTTCGATAATTTAGGCCATAAACCATATGCCTAGCAATTTTGTTGCGTTGCATGGATGGGGGAGTTCATTATGCACGTGACAAAAATAACTGTTGCGCATTGTCGTCTAACATTATGTACAACATATAACGTGGGAACTTAAGACTTAGCTTTATACACGTCTCTCTCTCTCTCTTTAAAACATAGACAAACAAAGACATGAATACAACATTACTATAGGTACGTTTGGCTAAACTTATTCTCAACTACTATTTATCAACACATTTATTGAGACCTACCACTACCATTGCTCTTCCTTAAAAGTTACTAATAATTTTATTCAAACAAACTATAAACTAATGATCTGGTAATGAAAATGAATTTGGTCCAAAAAAAATGAAAAAGAAAAAAAGTAACCATTAGGATTTGTACCTCTTTCCTATGTTTAAAGTGCATATATGCTGATACGAACACAGTAAGATTTATGGGTTTTTCCCAGTTTTTTAGTGCATTTATTCTCCACTGATATAAAGATTAGGAAGCATATAAACTCATAGAATCTTCATAGAATACGAATTTGATTCATGAATGAACTGTTCATTCTTCTTGTTGAAGTATCAAGAAAATTTCATCCCTTTTTTCTTCTGAAAAAAGTAATGAATTTTTCTTTTTTTACTTTAACTTGAAAAAAAATCCAACTTTTGATGTAAACACGAAGTGAGAAACAAGGGAAAAAGAAGCAAGCTTTTTCGTTTTTCTGTTTGAAGAAAAGATCAAATTAACACGAATTCCTTGACCTAAGGACTAGTTTCAGTTACATCACAAATTAAGGCTATGGCGATGGCTTCAAGAAGAAGAGCCCGAAACACGGGGAGAAGTCACCGGAAAAAGTGGCAGAAGTTGCGGCTGAGAATCTCTAGGTGTTGATGTTGTAGGAGATGGATGCAAATAAAATTTCTTTTCAGCAATTGCTTTCTCCTCTTCAGAAGCATTCCCCATTGAAGATGATGATTTGCTCAGCGTGTCTGCATTCAAAGGAGTCACCGGGCCAAGAACCAGCGAATGAAAATCAAGAATACTCGGTGACAAGATCTCAGCCTCTCGTGGCGAAAAGTTGGAATTCTGAGCTAGACTAGGTATCAAAGTGTTGATCATAAGACCATTCTTGAGACTATTCCTTCGTTCATAAAGCTTAAATCCCTGTTTCTTCTGACCAGTGCTCTTGATGGGTGGTATCCTCGTGCCGCCTCCTTTTGCGGCGGAAGGAGGCGGTGGTGGATCGGATTTGGAGGCTTTTTGGGCTGTTTCAGAGGATCCAGTGAGCATTTGCACCACCTGTTTGAAGGTGGAGGTGTCAGCTTGGACAAAAGTTGTAGGGTAAGGATTAGTCTCAGATCTGTTGGTAGGATTAGGGGTGAGGGGTGGGGTAGGGACTTGCAGTGATCCGTTGCTGTTGCTACTGCTGCCATTGCTGTTAGGTGAAGTTGTAGGAGAATGATTATTCTCTCTTTCTTGAGGCCTTGACATGATTTCCATTTAAGGAAAAAAAAACCTGCAAATTTTCACCTAATCTATGTGTGAAGAAGATTGAGAGAGAGAGAGAGAGAGAGAGAGAGAGAGAGAGTGAAGAAAAGTTTATGGTTGATTTGGGTGGAGATGAAGAGATGGATGAGTGAAAAACAAGGCTTTTGGTTAGAATTGGGATTCTTGTTTTGCTTTTGTTTTTATTACATCTTTTAGCCTCACTTTCTCTCACTAGACAACTTCTTGTTCTCTCTCCCGCTCTCTCTTTCTCTCTGTCGTCGAAACTTATTTATTACACTGTTCACTCTTATATTGATCGAGCAAAATAATCTTTGTTATTTAGCTTTTTGAACACCCGACGAGTGTTTAGCAACGCACAATATTATTCATCTGCAACGATGAAAAACAACGATCATATCCTAACCTTATTGAATAAGGTTTACTTTCAAATAGATAGTTCATCATGAATAACATTTCTCTTCGGCGATAGACAATTTATACAGAATAATGTTATTCGTCAAGATTGACGACAAATATTAATTCGTATAATAATTAAGTGACATTAATTGATATGACATCTTATATATAAGAATATAAAGGATGAGCCGCATCCTTGACGGCCCCCACCTGCCCTGCTCTGAGCTTTGGTGAAGGAAGTAAATCGCATGTTATGTCTCCAAGAGTACATGGTGGAAGGCTGCTTGTACACTTGCACTTACCCATGACTAAATCCATATTTTAGGATTCGAACCCTTGTTTGAGCCACATTAGTGTCAAAATTTATTTTTTCAATACTCATTTTCAACTACACATTCTCCAATCAAATAATTTTACACGCAAACTAATTTTTTTTTCATATTTTTCAATCGCATATTCTCTAACTTTTTATTATTCCAAAAAATATATATATTTTTAAAATAGAGCCCATGTGGGGGCATAATATAAAAATAAAAGAATTTGTAGAAATTGAGAGAGAGAGAGAGGCAAATGCAATGGTGGGGTTGGGAACTTTCGGGCATGAGCAAGTAGACAGACAGGGTGGGGTGGAGATGAATACATTTGAACATTGACTTCAGAGCCTTGCGGCTGCCCCTACACTGCCAAAGAAGACAGTGGGTGTGATTGGGATTGGAGATGTCAACATTTCATCAGGGGGTTCTCGAATTCGTCGCTTTACGAAGACGTGATACATTTTAATACATTGAATAATAATAATAAATAATATAATTTTTTCTTTGCTAATTTCGAAATTGACGATCATGATTAATCAACAAAATTTACGACAAGACATGAACCATGAAAAAGGCACACAAGATATCACACTATCTTCCTCTAATTTGTAACTATCGTTTCTCGTAATTGATTGATTTTTTAACGTTATACTTTCAGTAATAAGTGTCACACGATCGATGTTCTCCCAAATCTATATTCTTATTTACTTAAATATAAATATATTATACCTAAATAGTGGTTTGAGAAAAAGAAAAAAAGAAGAATCGAATTCCCATCTAATTGGATATTAAAAAAGTGGGGAATCGAATGTCCTAAATGCTTCTTGTTCGAATCTCTCATTATTCATTAGCATGATAATAAATATGGATTGTGGGAGCTTCTATATAACAAAGAATCATCTAACTGATTGAGAAAAAGTACAGATCAGAATGTAATAAATCAAGATCAACTCTGTGTAAGGAGATCCACTCAAATAGAATGTCTAAATCCACTATCAATAATCATCGAGCACGTGTTATGACACAACCAACTAGCTCACCAACAACGAAACAAAAGAATCGTGCCAAAATCGTTCTAAGAAGTCAAAAACTAGGATTCAATAATGTGACAAGATGTTAATATCTGAAAAAAAAAACGTTCAATGCGACGATGCCTATAAATATATTACAAGAAAATTGTTATGAATTTTCACCGTAAATTCGTTTTGATTGTGAAAGTTGAATTGGCCGCTACAACCAATCAAAATTACAATTTGAAGAATTGGGATAGTGTTTAGGTATACTACACCGTTTCACTTTTTTAAGGGAAAATTGCACTAGTGGTCCACAATCTATTGTCTAGTAACAAGTGGATCCCAATATTTTATCTCGGTATCAGTCCTCGATGATAGAATGGTCCAAGCTTTGTAAAATCATCGGATAAATTCTATTCTCGATAACTATGTTCACTCTATTTCAATCGAGTAATTGTATTTTAATTTTGTTAAATCAGAAAACTACACATTAAGTTGATTTCAATCAAGTAATTCCATCTAATTCCATCACATGAATGTATGGAAAATCGATAAATGATGTCCGCCATTTATTTGAATTAAATTGTACTCATTTCAGTTAACAACTAATCGTTATCTTTAATTACCATCATTTGTTGGTTGTAACGTCATTGATTATCGTTAGTGCAATTCAACAAAGTTACCATAATTGAAATTAAATTAATGCTTAACTCTCGATTGAAATCAAATCAAAGTGTGATTATTCGATTAAAATAGTATTAAAGTATAGTTCTACGTTAAACAAAATTGAAGTACAATGACCCGATTGAACTAAGTGCCTGTTTGTCTACCATTATTGGGATGAAAATGGTGTAATGAATAATATTTTTTAAGAATGTATGGTTGAAATTGAAAGAAATTTTATCGGTTTATGTGTAGAATATTTTATTATTTGAATGTGTGGTGGAGATTGATTACTGTAGAAAATAATGTTTTGAAAAATGGTAGACAAACAGGGGAAATTAAAAGTATAGTTATCATGAATAAAATTTACCCTTAAATCATTAGAATCACTTTCGCGAGAACTTATTATGTAATTCTAATAAAAGGTTGTAAACCTAGTTACTCATTTTTAAAAGTAGAGAGACCAACTCGTTCTTTGAACAATAGATTAATGACTAATAGTGCAATTTTCCCATCTTTTAAACAGAAAAGTTAAATATGTTGGGCGGCTTGGCTCGAAGTTTCAAACAATCCTAACTTCGTTATTGCTCCCTCCAATTGGTCTATTATCTTAATTAATACCACTAAGTCCTCTAGTATTAATTAATTCCAAAAACAGCCTAATTACAAGGTTACAATTTTCCATCTTCAACTTGGTATCAAATATATCTTAAATTATAAATAAATAAAATAGTTGACAAGTTATCCACAGAGGGATGAGACAATTAGAATAACGGACGTGAAATGTGGAGCCCGGATCAAAAAATTTCGTTCTTAGCATTTGTGCTGGATTTTGATTTTGATTATATTATTTTTCAATATATATAGAAGGGGGGGGGGTGTTTCATCATCTCTATTACGGAAATAAGTCTAATGTACCGATGGCAAAAAAATTTATTCAACCTGTTACCCGTAGGTCCTGTCCTGAATGGGACAAGGATTAACCGCCTAATTAGAGGGTGTGGAGCAGGCAGGGGTCATTGCCCCAAAGTAGGTACAAGGCGAATATAGGAAACATGATTCTCGTCCCAGTATCCGACTCGTTTAAAGTTAATTTTAAATTTAAGTTTTTTATCAAATATATATATATATATATATATATATATATATATACACATAAATTGTTCTTAACAAATTGAAAAGAAAAAATCATTAATAAAGTGATAACAAAATAAAAACAAAAAATGAAATAAAAAACATAAAAAAGGGACGATGAATGGGATAGGGGACCCGCCCCGCTTTAACCCAGTACGAGAATGAGATAAGGTAACAAAAATATCCGATGGAGTCAGGGGACGGGAAATACCGATTCATCTCATATTCGCGCCGTTACTATCCCTACGTACATATCACTAACTAGGATAGAAGATTCATTCTCATAATCGAAAATGTCGAATTTGGCAGCACATTCTTAGCATCCGATTTCATTTAGTTGACAAAAGCTTAAATTAGGTAAAATCGAAACATATTAAAGTTAGGTGACATCCCTCGAAGTTTCCCCAAACATGGTGTTGGTACAGCGCTAAATAATATTTTAAAATAAGCTAAAGTGGCTGTGTTTCAACTTAAAATGAGATGATTAATTAAAACTTATTAATTATAATTAATTTATCGATGGACAAGATTCATGGACGAGAATCACTGGGCGTGCTGATACTGTCAGATAGATTATTAATATTTCTCATATTTTTTTGCAATTAAATATATTAATAATTAATATTATTAGGAGTAACATATGAGGAAGTTACCAACTCTCACCAGATGCTCTATTAAATTGTAAAATTACTGACACATACAAATTATTCTCATTTTTAAAGAGGTTATCACATTAATAAATTCATTGATCTGTGACTTAATTTCAACCTATTAATTTTCCATTTAATTGAACTTTGGAAGTAAAAAGATCTCTCACCATGCCCTCCTCGGCGGAAAGAATGCTCTGCTCATCTTTCTTACGACTCATTACTGTAGCACTCGAAAACCCCTTCGGTTTCTTCCGTTCAAAAAAAGTAGTTTTTCCCATTCTTAATGGTTAATAGCATCTTGAAGTGCATTCATTCAATGTGCATTGTGTATTTTCTTTAAAATTGAAGTGATCCAATCTCATCCTTTATCGAGAAAGAGAATTGACTAGTCTATATTAAAGGTAAGAGCATTACGTCGGGCGAGCGAGCAACATGAATGAATAAGGTTAGAAACTCAAGTGATTTGAATTAAGTAACAAAGAAGAAAATTTGAGCCAACATGAAATAAATTCAGTTATATAGTTATGTCATTCTTTTATATAGGTTACCAACAATAGACAAATTATTAATGCTTAGGTCTAATGCAGTTGCCAAGATGGTAATGAATGACAGATGAAAATTTGGGGACTATTAGAAGCCTTTTTTTTTTTTTTTTCATTTTATCAACCATTCAAACAACATCTATTTATCGAGTAATACTAGTTCACCGTTTAAGAAAGGAACACACTACATTCTATACTAGTCAATTTTACGAAAAAAACAAGCCATATGATAAGTAATGGCACTTACATTAGTGAAAGGACACTCACTACCATAGAGAAACTGATATCCCGGTAGAGCTTTGAGTTTCTACAAACGCGAAAAAGAAGGAATTTCCTTCTTGTGTCGTCTTGTCTTGTAAGGCGAATGCAAATCCATCAACGAGAGGTTTCTGTAGAAGTGAAATGAGATGTTTCTGTCAAAGAGATCTGGCGACATTTTTGAACTCGTTCAAGCATGAATGCAGTATTTTTTGACGCTTCTGAAGGGACAGTCTTTCGTTCTCAAGTGCATCAATTGTGCCAGGTGCAACAAACATCTCCATGAAGTTCTCATCACTCACGGCAAATAAATCCAATCCAAGTGCCACCATAAGCTGCTCACGGCTGCACAATTAGAAAGATGATCTTTAATAAGCTGCTTCTGATTAAATCACCAGCATATAAAATACGCCAATGGATTACTGTGTTAGTTGTGGACAACCCAACCAAGAAAAACAATAAAAACCACACGAGGAAAAAACTATTTGGCATGTTCATATCAAACTGAGTACATAACAACTAAGTCACAGTCATTTTCTTCGTGAAGCACATTAAACTATTTGCAATGATTCATCATGAATTTTAGCTGCAATAATCATCGACATACACAAGGATGATCCACAGTAAAGAAGAATTAACCTACCAAGGAGTTAGAAATCCCGAATTCAAAGTTGATGTCACACTCCGCTCAACCAGAATTTCACGAATTCGTGCGAAATGCTGTGCAGCTGATGAACATATCTCCAAATAAGTTGATCCTGATCTGGAAGGAGCATCCCCAGTCCCAAATAAAAGGCTACCACCATGTTGGCCCTTCAAATGATCCAAATTTCTGTTATTGCCTGTGATTCTAGAATGGCGTTTTCTTGCTCCAACTTCAATGCAATGTCCAAGTTCCTTTTTGACCGGATAGTTTGCATCACATGGCTGATCAGGCGATGGGGTCTCGGGCACTGTCATCTGGCATTCTTTAAGAGCTTCTCTAGCTTCAGCTACTTTTCCTGGTGTGGTTTCATCTTTTTCTGGGGGTATGTTTTCTTGATCATTCATAATTTCCTTGCGCAATGCAGGCCGGCTCCCATCAGACAGCTCAAGACAAAATGAACCAGCTGATGCTTGGTTGAATCGATGAATTGAGTTTACACCAGAATTGAAACTCCCCTGGAAGTCCTCGTAGCAGACCTGAGAATATGGGCTTGTTACTGAATCAAGATGGTACCTAACTACTTGTTTGCACTGTTCTGCGAGATCCTTTATGAAGCAATTGTAGGAGTGCCTCAAAGCAGCATGAAAACCAACATAGCCATCCATATCTCCAGATTTTTTACCACCTGAAAAACAAAAATGAATCTTAGCCATTGGCTCATTTCTGTTTCTTCCAAATACATCCTCGTACTTTCATGTAAAATGCATTTTAAATCTAGAAATTAGGGTGTATCACTGGGACGCATACAGCAGAACACTTCAGGCAATTGGTAGGTTTATGGACCCAAATAAGAAATGTAGAGACTTTGCCAGTGGGTCCTGACATAATGAAAGAATTCGAGATCTTCAATCATTCATGGCTCATTCACGAATTTTGCACAGTTACATAATATAAAGGCAAACTAAACAGCAAACATCAATTAAGGGCTGAAGCCAGTTAAATTTTTCAACCTATGAAAACCAATCACAGTATAAACGTATAACTACAATAATTATTCACCTAGTCATTGTTATCCTTAAAAGTTTTAAGACTGCACTGAGTAATGATCATATTGCTGTCGATGCTGATCCCCACAAATCACCATATGGAAACTAAAATAGCATTCGAAAATAGAATTTTTTTATAGTTTTCATATTGAAGGAGATTTTAACTAAAAAGAGATATGGAGTCTTACCGACAGACGGATGCTGTCGATCTCTCTCAACAGCAATATCAAAAAGATTGCCTAAAACACAAGACAGCCGATCACATGCTGTGTCAAGAAGGGGAGCAAGCCATGATCTTGCTGCAGCACGTGCAATTTCTGCAGCAGCCTCTGCCACTCCTCTATTCCCACCTCGGCCAGCATGGGCAAGTAAAATATTTGCTACCTGTCATAGAAATATAATAAATTACATTTTCTAGTTTCTACCAAAATATTAGTTTTACTTACTTTCAAAATACCTTTTCCCTTGATACAGCAGGGCATTCCACGGAATATGTAGCACATCGAAACTCATGCACCACCCTTTCAAATGCAGCACCACCATAAAGACGAAGGGTAGCATTTGGAGGTTTTACATCTTCTGTAACACCTGGCCAACCACCTATACCACTCTCCGATTTTTCCTCATCAGTTGTTTTCCCCCATTGCTCCGGTGCAGGATCAGCAGCTCCATCAAGAACTGCTCCCTTTACCAATAACAAAACAACCACTATTTAAATTTCTAATCCAGAATTTAAATTCAAAAAGAGCATAACTCAAAAAAAAAATATGAGCTTTTCAAATATAAAATATAGACCAGATGATTGCAAATAGAAGCAGCATGCAACATGGCAGATCTCCGAAGATGAGCAACGTTGGAAGTTGCCTGTATTTTAGTCTCTATTCTGTCTAAATCAGTTGTGACTTCAGAATAGCGCCGCTCCAGCAAGGATAGTGTGGATGGAGCAGCTTCTTTGTATTTCTTTTGAAGCTCAGATTCCAAATAATCTCTGAGGCAACCAAAACCAACGTAGGATTTGTACTTCTCCTCATTAAACCCCCCTTTGACACTGTCACGCAGATAGTGTAATACTTCTGCATCTACCTGAGATATTTGCCTACGGAACTCTTCATTGGGAACTGTGCTCCTATCTTTTGGCAGGGCCACAAAAAACGGCTGTGTGTTCTCTCCAAGGTATCCACTTGCACCAAAATAGCGATCCACTTCCCAACGGTCATTGAACTCCTGAAATATTAATAAAAATATAATCACAGTAAACCTTGAAGTAACAGATTCTTCAAGATAGACCGAAGAAGTGGATGATCAAAAAGTGATTAAGCTTTAAGGACATAATAACAGAACTCATCTCATCTATGACAGCAAATATTTGCCTGAGTTTTTTACCATTTGATAACTAGTTCTTGGTAGAAGGATTGATGAGTTTATCAGGAAATACTCCACAACAGAGCGATTCAACGATACAGCATCCAAAAAATTTAGATTCACTCGCACATGCAAGTAGCAGACGTTGATATGAAAGCTACCGACGTATGGTTGCCTGTGATGATTTCACACTGTTGACCGGAAATGACTGATATGTATAACTGAAAGCACTCAATAAAATGCTTACCTTGAGCCGGTTATCAAATTTGGAGACAACAATGATGGTCCGTTTTAATGCCGGATCAATTTCACGAATGGAATCCAACCACAATGATGAGCACCACTCAACGCTACTCTGTTGGAGAAACAAAAGAATGCGATGTGGCGGACTAGCTAAGGACTTGACCATTGACAAAATTTCATCCGGTGTATTCTCAGGTTCACCTTTCTTTGACTGCCATCATAATTTCAAACATGATAACTTCATCCCAGGGGAAAAAAAATTTAATTCACCTTTCTTAATTAGAATATCCATTGTTTTATTGAATACCTTGAGAATGAAACCAGGAGTGTCAACAATGGTGAGATTTGGACAATGTGCATATTCTGCTCTCATCACAATGGGCTTGGACGAAACTGCAGATCTTGTCTTCTTCAACATTGATTCAGTGCGAGATTTTATCATATCAGCAATTGCAGTGGATGATACAATAGGACTCCCATATTCTTCTGAATCCTCATCCTGTTTTCGTAGTCACGTATTAGCCTTTTCTTTTTTCGAAATTAATACATTCAGACTTTTCAGGATTGAATTGCATATGAAAGTCTCAAAGTAACACATATTCTTAAACTTCATAATAATAAAAAACCTGGATATCTAGAAAATGACCCAAATTTTATGCTATATAGTAAAATCGAACCTCGCAGGGAATCATATTTTCTCCAAGTTTTAATTTTTCCATACATTTCACAATAGCAATACAAATTCACAATTTGTGACCCTAAATTCCTGTAGAAATTTCCAAAGTACCTTAGACAAAACACCTCAAAAAAAAAATGTCAAACCCCAATGACTCAAAAACTAAAAGAAAGAAAATAATAAAAAAAACCAAAATCACCTGAAAGCGGCATCTAGGTTCAACAGCAGTGGGATCATGGACCATCTGAAGAATCAATGGGCGTCGGGTGCCCATTTCAACTTCCCGGACATTGAAACGGAACCCTAAGAGGGCTTCGAGGAGGGAGCTCTTGCCATCGGACTGCCCGCCAATCGCTACAATCTCCGGAATAGGGAGCTTTTCTCCGAACGCAACTGCAGCCGCCTGCAGCCGGTTGTATGCCTCGAATCTGGTCTTCAATTCGGAAGCGGAGCGTGCCGTTGATGGATCCACGGATTGGTGGTAGTGACGCTTCCTGGATGTGGATTTTTCACCTGCTGGTGTTTTTGTAGGAGTTGTGAGATAGTTGTCGGTAGTGGTAGTGTTGGCCATCGGAGAAAATTCGTTGCTCCACCGGAGGAGAATTGAAAGAGACTACAATTTGAATTTGAATTTACTCTTTTAGGAGCCGTTAAGAGGACACAGATCTATTCTTCAATGAAATGGGCCAGGCTTTAATAAGGGCCATTTTACCTCCGATGAAATGGACCTATTAACGGGCCAAGCATGGGTGTATTAACTTCAAAAGGCTCTTTTGACATGATTTTTTTTTTTTGGGCTTCTTCACAAGAAATTCCTTAAAAAAATTACATTAGTTTTTATTTGAAAACTATTTTCTAAAAATATTTATTTCAAGAGTGCTTTTAAAATAAACCATATTTGATCAGGTTCCTCTAAAAATTCTTTTAAATAGAAGAAGTATTTTCATAAAATTAACCAAACGAACTCAAAAGAAGCTTTTTGATCTCAAAAACTTATTTTGACTTTTCAAAAGTGATGGCAAACAAGCCATAAGTCAAAGTCTATAATTAATTTTAACCACACATTTTATAAACCCACAATTTTTATTGACTTTTCAACATAACATTTCATTATTTTTTATTAAAATTCTGAATTTTAGCTACATCGAATGAATTCTTTGATTTTTGTTGGCATTGGCATTTGTTATTTGATGAATTATTTTAAGTTGCACAAACCAGATAAAATGTACATATTCAGTTTTTAGTACGAAACAAATTATGAATTTTAATTGAAAATTAGCTAAATTTTTAATCATAGAAACATATATTTGAACAAAAATGTAAATAAATATAAACTACAATTCCATCAGTTGGAAGAAACAAAGAATTCAATGACATTACTCAAGATTCAAAATTTCAAAATATATCAGTTCTCAAAAACATGGTTGCTCAGCAGCTAATGCTGCTTCAGAACCACCTGTTCCATCAGCATTATGAGTTTTCGAGTCGAGTCCTTTTTATAGGACACAAAAGAACATAAGTTATAGCATGCTTACTAATACAAGTCGCCAACATTCTACTCTACTCTAATGTCTTGGGCTCTTGGCTAAGATAGCTGTAACTAAATGCAAGAAGTACAAGAACCACCAAAACAGCAGGGACGGCCCATAGCCAGTAGTTAGTTGCCTTCTTGCGTTTGAGTATAACCTTTGGAAGTGAATCTGGACCTCTCGGTCGTGCTCTGTGCTTAGTGGTATTTTCTTTCCACCCCTTGTTCTTTGGTGGGACCGGAGTTTCAACCTTTCCCTCCGTCTTCTCTAGTTCAGCAACTTCAGCAACTGCTTCAGTTGGTTCCTCGGAATCCTGAGAGAGAACGGCACCAGCCTTCTTTTTCTCTCTTTTTTCGCGCTCCTGCAATAAATTGAGAGCGAAACAATGAGTTTTAAGGTTATATAAGACAATGGCTAAAAGTAAAAATTGAAAAAAAATAATAATTTCCTTGAGCTTTTTATCAGCTTCCTTCTGAGCTTTTATTGCTGCTTTGGCAGCAGCTTTCTCTGCTAACTTCTTCTTTCTCTCCATTGCCTGCTTAGCCTTAGCAATCTCTTCCTCTCGCTTCATCTCCTTCAACTTCATCTCGTCAACTTTAGGAAGATCGTCCTTTTGCAATTTATGTGTCCCAGCAGAGACATCTCTGTCTTCAAGTTCAATCTTGTCCAAGATGCTTTCGGTTTTCTTATTTGCATCTTTCTGGTTTTGAGCATTCTTTTCTTTTTGTGCTTTCTGCACAGACGAATTATCATGTTGTGATAGAGGAACAGAATCCTCCTTAGCAGGTTGTTTCACATTTGGTTTCACAATTCTCTCAGTCCCAGATGGAGTTGGTGCCTCGACTGCCACAAGTGGCTTCTCGTCCGGATTCCTCATGCTACCATCGGAACTCAATTGCCTCATGTCAAGTGATGGCAAAACTCTCCTCTTGTAGTCATCTCTGAATACCTTATTAGTACTACAGAGGGAAATGAAATTCTCGACCTGGTAGTGGGAAGAAGGAGACAACTGTTAGGCAACTAAGTGTAACTACCGGGGCGAATTGAAACTCAAGGCAGCAAATCAAACGTCAAACCTCTGTATGTGAAAGTTCTTTCAGGGCTTCAACATCCTTCTTTGCTGCAAGTTCTTTGGCTTTGATCAAAAGTTTACGGTTTTGGAAGTAGTGAGAATTCTGCAAGTCAAAACACTAATTTGTGAACACCATAATATGCAAACCATGTTTTCACTCTACATTTGGCGATAAGAGATTTTGCGGCTTGAATTTCTCAAGGATAAAAAAATATTTCAGATATCCAGAAAAATAAAGCATAATCATGGAACAAGTGTAAGGCAGTGCCGTTTAATTTACGGTATTCCTTTCAAGAACACAAAAAAAATTAGCTAACTGAAACTGCATAAATTTCATCTTCACATTTTCTCCTACTCCTGTGAGTCTTAGAAATTGACAATAAGGCCTGCAATGACATTTTAAAACACAGTGCAAACCAAACGAGGGGCAGATGAATAAAGTAGACCTTTTTCCCTTAGTTAAGGACAAAAACAAAAAATTAAAGTTAGAACACATAAGAGACCGTGAATATTGACAAACTGAAGCTATCAATCCATGAGAAAGCAACTCGGCACTGGAATTGCTGGGCGTAGACATTCTTAAACCGGTCCATTTTCAACTCTTCCGAGAAACATAAGGTACAAATATATATATGGAAATTGGAATGTTACCGAACATGACTAATATTGCCTAAGTAGATTGCTTCTGTATTTGCTCCATGGAGTGGACTGCTAATTATTGTTGTCGGGGATTTTTGAATTTTATTCGGTTATGATAGATTGGTTATTCACGGTATTATACTGAAAATTTGTGATGGCAGATCCATAGCCCAGATTTCACATAAATGTATGACAATGTCCCTGAATCTGAGCATCATCTAGAAATGTACAACGGGAGAGGCAGCCTTTGCAGAGATCCAGTCCACTTTTTGCCTAGCCGGACCTCCACTGCTCCACATCTATCAGTTTATTTAATATATTTTTTCTGTTTAATTTTTTCTGAAGAAAAACACCATGTGGTTGCAGCGGCTGGATAGACAGGTCCATAGTTCGCCATCCAGATGAATAACCCCTTTTTGTCTTATTTAAACGAAGGGTCAGGAACCACAGAAAATAAATATAATAAAACAAAGAGACGTAAAGCAAGACAATCATCTAATTCTGACCAGTTGTTGAGCAATTCCAATTCTATAATGATGTTAAGGAGGTCGTAAAAAGACGGGAGATTTCGCCATATACTCTAGAAACTGTAATAAAATTGCTTCGTGTACAACTAAGTGCCGATCATTCATAGAACTTAAAAAAAACAAAACTATAGAAAGAGTAGAAATTTTAACACCTGGGGGTGTTTCTTTAACTCAATTTCATTTGATTAGGCCAAAGTTCTTTAAAATAATTTCCTTCTATGAAATATCCTGAACAGTTCCTGGAAGTTCACATTTTTCAAGGAAATATAGAATTGCAGGCACATTTAAATAATTTTGATTCTTCATTGGAAAATCCAACTTTTCAAAAATCTTTTCCTTATCTTCAGGATCGAACATCAGTTAAAACAATTCTACACGCGGCTCATTATGATGGATGTAGACGAACAATACCCCCACCCCTCCCAGTAACATATAGGAAGTTTTCTCCGCATATGGGTAAAGGAAAAATGATTTCATTCAAAGTTCTATCTATGTATGGAATTCTAGTAAATGATAAATGGGCCTAGAGAATCAATTAGACTATGATTTAAGTCTTTTTTTCTTCATCCCTCCTGAAAATACAAAAGTCGCCATTCGTGCTCATAACTCAAGCTGGATAACTCTCAAATAGCTTAAAGGAAAAACTCTTTAATCAGTTTCATTTATTGACTGGTCTGTAAACCTCATCGTTTGTCTTGCCAAAAATTCTATTTGGATTCTTTAGTCAGATCCAATTACTGAGACTATCGAGACAATTTAAATGGTGTTTCCTTGTTTTGAGATCCTTAATATTTGTTTTACTTTGGGTTTAGACATTACTTCGGTGCTTCTTAATCCCCACAAAAGGCTGCAATATACCTCTTTTTGTGATTTTTTATATATTAAAGAATCCTACGATGCTCTAACTAGTCAAACACAACATGTTTAGTAGAGTTAGTCAGGATCATCATTATTAAAGATGAAAAGAAGCATACCGCATGTTCACGTTGTTTCCTCATTTCCTGAATGGTTTCAAAAGTTTTGTCTCTCTTCTCTGTAATTGCAGTCAGTTCCTCCTGTAAAGCATTGATCTCTTTATCTATAGATGCTTTTTCTTCATCAAGCTGCTTAAGCTTGGCATTGACTACTTGTTTTTCCTTTCGAACTCCATCAAGATCAACACCTATAAGCTGAAATCAGACAGTTATACAAATACGGCTACTGGCTAATGTATGCTAGTCGGCGAGCAATGCTTTTCAAAAGGCACCATACTTTGTGAAATTATATATAAACGGCATCTTACTTTGACATGGTCCTGAATCACTTCTTTTTCACCCAATGCATCCTGAATCCTTGCCCTCTCAGCAGAATTTGCAATAACCTTGTTCCTTGTCCCTTCAAGTTGTTTAATTTCCCTGAGGATTTGCTTCTCTTCAGTGAGAGGAATGCTTTCATGCTGAATGCGATATTCTAAACTTTTGATCTAATTAATTTCAACAGCAAGAGAGACGTATTAGATTGAAGTGTTATATGAAAGTAATAATTAGACATGGAGAGCACTTAAAAAATTAAACACTCTCATGCACAAAAGCTTACAAGATCATTGAGTTCTTCCTCAGAGGAACATACTGAGCCCCTTTCTCTGCCTCCATTAGGAGCACCGCGCAATTTACCAAGAGCCTGCTGCAGAGGTTCCATTTCCTTTCTCTTCTCATCCATGATTGTCCTAAACTGTTTGTTCTCGACACTTAGAGACCTTATTTCAGAAATTACCTGGGCCCGAACTGCCTGCAAGACATACTTAAGTGTGATTAGACATTCTCCCATTCCAATGGTTTCCAATCCAAATCAGTACCAGCCATGCAAAGAAATAAGAACAAAAATGATACAGAAGAAAGGATAAAAAGCAGACTATTTTATATCCATGCATAGCTCATAGGTTTTTCATTCCACCATAACATATCCTTTTGGCGAAAAGGAAAAAAAAACAAAAGACTGAACATTTTCATCATATTATTTAAGCAATACTTCTATCATGCTTAATGAGCAGTTTAATTAAATATATTAAAATATCCCTAATTGCAAGCATTTGGGATTATTTCGCATGGACTGCCTTTTTAGACAACTTCAAAATGAAGTTCATTAAATACCCTGCTCGTATCTAATATTTAAGTTTTCAAGTTGGACTTGGGCATTGAAAAGTTAAAGTTCTGCATTGAATTGTTTTTCTTAATATAGGGCAAGGGAAATTTTCAATGTCATCATGATCCTTACGGTCAATGAAGGTACTGTATGGAGTTTTTTTTTTTGGCAAACATAACAAGCCAAATTGTTTTGGTGTATAACAAAATAAAAGTAAATGTTATTTTCAGTTTTTCACTTCTACAAGAAGATAATTGGCTTGAAAAACTCTTATCTGTCTCATTTTATTTGTCTTAGACCTGCCTCAACCCCCTCTTGACACAAAGATAAGAAACGGTGTAGTTCTGTTTGTCAGCTCAGCAACAAAATTCAGATTTCAAATCTACCCTACTGACCTTTAACCATGTTGATACAAATTTGAATATAATTTTTCATAAATTTCTAATAAAAACACTTAACAAATAAACACCCCTTTCTGCACAACTTTGTGTATGTCACATTTTATAAGACATGATTTCATGTCAAATTATAAGTGCATGATAATCTTGTCAAAGTTCCAAGAAAATATATCTTTCGTTTTCATTTTTCTTTAGCATTTTCACGATTTAAGTGATCTTGATACAGGCAGCTCAATGAGCAACACAGTGCATCTATGTTGTTCAACAGTTGAGGTATATTAATAGTTCTTTACAGTTTGGGTGTGAGTAGATCCTGTCCCAAATCATAGCAAATAACCACTAGCCAGATTTTATTTTAAAGAGACACAGTTGCATAAGCATGAACTATCAAAAAATATAATGTACTGCATAATTTACCCTTTTCTCCCTTAATTTTTCAGTGATCTGAAATCGGGACTGATTCTTTTTCTGTAAATCTTTCTCTGCCAGATCCAGTTTGGCCCTGAGATTCGGGTCCTCAAAAGGTCGATACTTAACAATGTAGAAAGAGTGGATCTGACTGGGTTCAGGCCACTCATCAGCTACATTATTTGGGAGGTTGGCCTCCGATACCTTTTTCCCTTCTTCTTTGGCAGGCTCATCCACAACATGAGAACCAAATTTTATGTTCATCTTTACATTTTCCACAGAAATCTCCTCGTCATTTCCAGTTTCCACAGAAACGGCCAAGTTCGATTCAGGGACCTCCACAACCATGATTTTCAATAAATTCTACCGAAAAATGTTCTTAAAGAATCTCAAACCCTGAACCAGGTATCAACAAAAACATCAGGTAAGTATGCAAAACAGTCTCCTTTTGTATAAGGTAGCATTCAAGTAACAAGACGAATCATTCGGCAAATAAATACAGCTGTAACTAATGAACAAAAACAATTCAGGTCAGTTCATAAATAACCTCAAGGGATCAAAATCATCCATCAAAAACAGATTAAAGCGGCAAAATTTACTTCCAAGAGTACAATACATTACAAATTTCAATTTTCCTAATTTTGCATCAATTGATCTTTAAATCCAAGAAGCCCCATAGCAGCAATTGAAACAACAACAAAACAAAGAAATCATCTTTTACTGAACACGCTATAAATTCTCAGATTCATCAGCATAAGAAATAAATAAATCAAATCACAAATTATCACACACACGCATAAACATGGTAAATTAAGCAAATCATCTTAGAATAGCACTTGCTCTCTCACAAGTAGTAAAATCAATGTAACCAGGAAAAAAAAAAAGAATATAATTAAATGTAAAAAAAAGACACAGAGATAAAATCTTGATACCAAGAAGAAAAGCCGATATCCTTAGAAAGATAAAAAAAGATGGAATGAAGAGAGGAAGAAGAATGTCAAAATTGGACCCAAAAAACTTCAAAGAAACAGAAAAATTGAACCGAAATGGGATTGCACGATAAGGCGTGTGGATCAAACGAAGCAGAAATGGCGGATAATTACCGGCAATTGGCAAGAAAACTAAGGCGGAGATTTCTAAGACCGCCTTCAGACAGGACCCTGCACAGAGAGAGAGAGAGAGAGAGAGGCTAGATCTTTGATTTTAGATGACAACGATGGTTTAGAAAATTTAAGCGTCAATTCATACTTTTAGCCCCTGTTTGGTTCGGATTGATTTTAATCATTTAAGCGTCAATATTTCTTTTTTCTTTTCTCCTCTACGAATATTAGAATTGTGATTAAAATTTATTTTTTCTATCTCTCTCTTATTGTTTATTTTTATTTTTTATGAAAAAAATTAAATTGTATTTTTATAACTTTTTTCTCTTTTTTTCGTTTATTTTTTGTGAAAAATATCTATTTTTAATTAAATTATAAAGTTTTATATAAACTAATTTATAATTAAATTTAAATATATATATTTTATTTATTCTTTAAATGTACATTATATTAATAATATTGAATATGCCCCTGTTTGAGCCACATTATTTTTTTCATTCTCATTCTTCTATTCATTTTTAAATACACATTTTTCAATAAAATAATATTTTCTATCGCATTAATAACTTTTCTCTCTTTTTCAACCACATATTCTTCATTACATCAACAGTAAAAATGCTTTTTTTTTTTTTCTAAAAAGGTGCACCAAACGGGAGCTAAATTTATTTTTTGTATGTATTATTATTTATTTAATTAATGTCTTAAATTTTTATTCTTTTTAAAATATTTTTTTATTATGCCTCTATTTGTTTCTCATTTTTCATCCATAAAAATGAAAAATGTGGGCTTGTTCGGTAACACTAAAAATTCAATTAAAATTGAAAATATAGTCGTTATTGGGTCTCATCCGTCTAATAAAAGTCAACAATAACGGCTAGTTTTTCAATTTTAATCCGATTTTAATCTCTACTAAACACACTCATGATCGTTATCTATCACATCAAGCCATCAATTTTGAATTTTCATCTCTTGTGTGGGATCCAATAACAACTATATTTTTCATTCTCCATTCTACCCTATATGAGGTGGGGAAGGTGTAGGGGAATTGTGAGAACCACCTCCTCGTATGTGATAATTTCACGACATTTTATTAAATGCACGTGAATTCTATTTCAAATAAAAGTCTTTTAAATTTTACAAAAGTTTTTAAAAGTTTTAAAATGAAGATTTACAGAAGTTTTAAAAAAACTTCCTATAATTCAATACAAATCTCCAAAGAATCCACATAAATTATCATTTAAAAAAAGTCCATCAAACTTTTCAAAAGTCTCAATTGAATAAATAGAGAAGCTGTTCTTGATTACTAGAAATAACTTACATTTTACATAAATGATTTTACGTTACGTACAAAATAGGATCTTTTCAGCTATCTTCAAATTGTTTATTTAAAAAAAAAATTAGTTTCGGATTTTTTTTTCTATGATCGGTGTAACGTTTGAAATTAGACAATCGAACATGCTCAATATTTGTCCAACAACCTCAATTTTATATAGTAAACTCGAGATTGACTTGGAATTCGATATTTATCCAGCAAAAACCCGTAACCTATCAAACTAGAGAATATATACAACGCCTAGTTTGAAACTCCCTTCGATTGGAAGGGAACATAGGTTAGGGTTGATATGTTGTTTGATTTGATTTAGGGGTGGAAGTTTGGGTTTTAAATGAAAGAAGAAATTAAGGGTTGGATGTATGACTTTAAGGGCGATTTTATTTAGGGGACAATTTCATTAACTTCGTTTTTCAAAGGTGGATTTTAACGCCATCCCATCAATCTTTTACCTTGATGTTATTAACAAAAAAACTCTACAAGAAAATAACTCCAATAATAATTTTAAAATTATTTTGAAACTTACGTGACGTCGAATGAATTAACTTTCACTTATAGGGTGTTTGGTGGGGATTAAAATTAGATTTTTAGTGGATTGTGGTAGAAATTTTCGAAATGTGTGATTGAAAAGTTGTGGGACCCATGAAAAATGTGATTAATATTGATTGTTTGACTTTGACTTGGATTAAAATCAGATTTTAATTCGAAACAAACACAGGCTTAAATTTTAATTTTAATTTTTTATCAATCAAATTTTGATCTCAAGATTATTTATATACTCATTAAATTATAGTGAAAATTACCCAATTCCCTACTTTTGGAGATTCAAATTCCAAAATCAGATTTTAAGGTTTAATTTTCAAAAATCAGATATTTTGTATATAGATATAGGTTTTTTATATTTAATTAATGTTAATAATAATATTATAAAAATTAATTTATAAAATAACTAAATATTTATAAAACCAAAACCTAATTAAAATCACTCTCCTCCCTATCTCTTCATGCGATCTCGCCGGCACTCTCCTCTCTCTCTTCATCCATTTTCGCCGGCACTCTCCTCTCTCTCGCCGTCGCCGCCCGTCTTCGCCCGCCATCTTCGCCTATGGCCGCACCCTCCCCTCCCCTAGGCTGCGCGGCCAATCATTCGTAGGAAAAGCGGCGATTTCGTTGCTGAGAGAAGCAAATCGGCTGCTTTTCCTGGCGGCGATTTCGTCTTTGGGACCCTCCTCCTCCCCTCCCTAGGCTGGCGGCGGCGATTTTATTTCGGTTTCCCGCCAATGACGAAATCGCCTGGAGGCCTTCGCTCATGGTTTCAATAGAAATCGCCGGAAAAACCGAAGCGATTTCATTTTTTCGGCACGATTTCGTTGCTCCGACGATTTCAATTTTATTTTTGTGGAAGAATGGGTTCCTGATTTGTGCTATGCGGTGGTGGTTTTTTGGTTTTTGATTTGTATTGTGCGGTGGCGGTGGTAGTCGTGGTAGTGGGTGATGGTGAAATGGGGTGGTGGTGGTGATGGGTTTTTCAATTTGTATGTTTGTGGTTGCTACTAGTTCCCTTTTTTAAGTTTTCAAGTTTGTTTTATCTGATGGTTGTGGTGGAGTTGCTGGTGGTGGCATTGGCGGTGAGGGTTGGTGATGATAGTGGTGGTCATGGCGGTGGTGCGTTGGTTGTAAGTGGGATGCGCATGGGATGGGGGTTGTGACCGTTTGTGGTCGATTGTGACCTGTGACCTTGGCTGTGACCTGGACTGTGACTTGTGACCTGGACTGTGACCGTACAAAAAATTCATGTCATCGGAATAGTCGTCGGAATCGGAGCAGTCGCCGGAATAGTCACCGGAATCGGAGTGATCGCCGGAGAAGTCGTCGGAATCGGAGACGTCGCCGGAGTGGTCGCCGGAGCAGTCGCCGGCGTGGTGGGGTGGTGGTGGTGGGGGTGGGTTAATTTTATATATATATTATATATTTATTTATTTATTTATATCTTTTTATATATTTAAATAAATAAATAAATATTTATAAATGTGTGTGTATATATAGGTCAAAAAATCTGATTTTTGAAATGTAAAAGTTGTTTTGTTATTTTTGAAATAGGGTAAAGATAAAGTAGGGAAAGTGAATTTTTCCCTAAATTATATCACAATCTGTTTAAAATCTTCAAATTCATTTTCAACCATATATTTATATTTAATGAGACATGCAATTTTTATTATTATTTATCACACATTTATTCAATTTTTATCAAAATTAAAAATATTTTTTTTAGCTAAACCAAACAGAGCTTAAAAACTAAGCCTTTGTTTCGGCTCTATTTTAACGAAAAATTGAAAAAAATGTATTTTGGTATGGTAATTTTTTAGAAAATCTGTGGTTAAAAAATAAAGAAATTTTTTGAATTTATTTGTAATATTATTTTATGAAAAACGAGTGATTAAAAATAAAGGCAGAAAAAGATATTTTTAAAATAATGTGGACTCCTTGAAGTCAAAGTCAACGTCAACTGCCCTATCCTTTTTCTACGTATTTATGGACGAGAAACTTCAATTAATTATGTAATTAAATTATATTGATGATGAATTAAATAAGAGATGAAAACAATGTAATTAGATTATATTATAATAAGAATTTCTTTATTAACTTCTCTTTATTTGAGTAATTGTATCGTTCGAGTAATTAACTATACATTTTGAATTTAGGTCTCATTTGACAGAATTTCTTTTTTCACTTCTATTTCTTGCGACGAGCTATTTTAAGTCATTTTTCTTTAAAAGCTCTTCTGTTCAAACAAAATACTTTCAGAAAATTATTCATCAGAATCCAAAAGTAGCTTCTTAGAGTGTGTTTGGTAGAGATTAAAATCGGATTAAAATTGAAAAACTAGTCGTTATTGTTGACTTTTATTAGACGAGTGAGACCCAATAACGACTATATTTTCAATTTTAAATGAATTTTAATCTCTACCGAACACGCCCTTAATCTCATAAGCAGTTTTTGATTTTTAGAAAGCCTCGTCAAACGAACCTTTTATTCATTATGATAATCATTTTCATAATAATCTCAAACTTGATGCATTTTATTATCAATTCGGTTATGTTAACAATCGTGAAGTATTATATTTTTTCACACGTGTATGTTTAACTCACCAAACGACGAATCTGCGATAATATTATTCACGCACTTGATTTTGCCTTGAAATTTAATCAGATTAAAATCTACACCAAACAGGGGATAAATCGAGAGACCGTTGGACGTAAAATTTGTGGTAGAAAATTATTTTGAATATTGGGTACAAAAATGCCAAAATAATGGAAACTTTTCTATAAGAAAAAAGAAAGAGAATAAATACAATTTTATATCTTAACAAATAAATAAATCCATTTTCTTCTCCTAAAGAAAAAACAGAAAAAACACACACATACATACATACACAGGAAAAATTGCAGATTCTGTGTGTATGCGTGTGTGACTTTCTCTGATTCCAATTGATTGAATATTCTGTGTTAATCCTTTCTGTTCCTCAACATTCGCTTTAGCCATCAACGACAACAAGAAGGTTCGTATTCTCACACACGTGTATACGTAGTGACATAGCAGATTCATTCGTGTATGTATATGTAGTTTTCGAGAATTAGCTGTGATTTGATTGTTAGTTTTTTTATGCATGTATGTATATTCTCCGATACGTAGAGTTTGCAGTGTGTTTATACTTTATATATAGCTTTGGATAAATTTATTGGTGATCTATTGCTCCAAAACTATTGATTAGATTTTTGTGTGTTTACTAATTTGAACTGTTGAATCGTTGATACTCAGCACTGGGTCTCATAATTTGGGACTATTATCTGAAGATTTAATTAGAAATCGGTATTTTCATGTACAAGCTCATTGGATAATAATAATTTCGGCACCAATTGTTTACAGTTTCGATTTATTGATGCGAGATTTCTGGCCTTTTATGCTCAATTCTTATAATCATATAACATGTGGGAGTGTATTGATGTTCCTTGATCAGTCCTTGGCTTAGTTATTTACGGAGTCTTTGATTTCTTCGTTGAAAATAGTACTAAATTATTCGGCCAAGACAAAATTCAGTTCTTTGGTATTGTTTTTCAATTCAACAGCCATAATTATCTCTGGGAGAGTACAATTCAGGGAATCTACTTAACCACGGCGTTGATCCTTGTTTGAACATTTGGTGTCACTGTGGGACTGAACAATCCACCCATTTATTGGTACCTTCAGGGGCTAATTATTGAATTGATCAGAACAGAAAGCAATTCAGTTGATAAGAATTTTTTGGTAGAAAGTTTTAACAATGGGGCACGTGAATGCAGAGAAGAAATGGGTATTTCCTCTTGTTATAAGTTCTTTACTGTGTGTTTTCCTTCTTGCAAACTCCTTCAGTATGGGCCTTGTTTCCTCGTTGCACACAATCAATTCTATCTTTTCAGTCTTCCTGCCCCGTGCTGTGGCCAATCAAACCAACGTTTACTTTGAGGCGAAGGTTAATCAAGCTCCACAACAGCTTTCTGCTGTTCCTTCCGTTCCGAAGTTTGCTTATTTGGTTTCTGGGTCGAAGGGCGATTTAGACAAGCTTTGGAGGACACTACATACACTGTATCATCCATGGAATTATTATGTTGTTCATTTGGATCTTGAATCACCTTCAGAGGAGAGAAATGAGCTCAATTCTCGAGTGAAAAATGATCCTATTTTTGCTGAGGTTGGTAATGTGTATGTGATTACCAAAGCGAATACGGTTACTTATAGAGGACCTACCATGGTATCTAATACTCTTCATGCATGTGCCATTCTTCTAAAACAACATAAAGATTGGGATTGGTTTATTAACCTCAGCGCTTCAGATTACCCCCTGGTGACTCAAGATGGTGGGCTTTTTCAATTGTCTTTGCTTACATACAGCAAGTTTGCACCATCTATTTTGCTCGGCGTTCTTTTAACTTAGCCAGTTCATTGTTGCAGATCTTATGTACACATTTTCCAATATAAGCCGTAAACTGAATTTCATTGAGCATACAAGCAATTTAGGATGGAAAACGTAAGTTTTGTGTGTTTATTTGATTCACATTTGATGATTGATAAGATGGAAAACCATTAACACTTAATATATATTTGATTTTCTTTCAGGCATGGAAGGGGAATGCCATTGATTATAGACCCTGGCCTGTACCAGAAAAACAAATCTAATATATTTTGGGTTTCACCTGGGAGAACCTTACCCACTGCGTTCAGATTGTTCACTGGTCAGTTCACACATTTGACTCGTTGATATATTCAAATCATTCATTCCCCGAATGTAAATTATCAAATCATCAGCTCGATTTGATCCTGTAAAGTAGCATTTCCTGAATTTACCACACTCTGTGTTTTGCAGGTTCAGCTTGGACGATGTTATCCCGGCAATTTGTGGAGTATTGCATATGGGGTTGGGATAATCTTCCGAGAACCCTACTCATGTATTACTCAAATTTCGTGTCCTCCCCGGAAGGCTATTTTCAGACTGTTATATGCAATGCCCCAGAATTTAAATCATCCGTTGTCAACCACGACATGCATTATATTTCTTGGGATATCCCCCCAAAACAGCATCCCCGTACCCTCTCCCTTAATGATACTGCAAAAATGATCCACAGTGGTGCTGCATTTGCACGCAAGTTCAAGAAAGATACTCGTGTACTGGACAAAATTGACCGAGAATTACTCGGTCGAAGAAATGGTAGTTTCACACCTGGTGGATGGTGCAAAGGTGAGCCTCGGTGCACCAAGGTAGGTAATCCCACCATACTCAGACCAGGTAGAGGCGCACAGAGGCTTCAACAACTTATAAATAAACTGTTGTCAGCCAAGGTAGCTAAACATCCATGTGGTTAGACTAGTATCCTATTGTTCTTGATAAACTACGGATAAAGGTGCACAGAACGTGCATCTTTCTTCATGAGTTTCAAGAATATCAAGTCTTGAGAGTATTGTATCATAGTAGAGGTGCCCTAGGAGATAATCTCACGGTTTAGTCATGCATACAACTCTTCCATTTGATTGTACCCGAATCTGCAGATTATAGTTTATCAATGAACAAATGTTTCTCAACTCAGTGTACATTTTGACTGTTGATACATTAGAATATTCTATTCATTTATTATCCATACATTCTATAGGATTGATGACTTATAATACTTAAAGTACTGCCAAACGAGGACTTAATCACGGCCCAAGCATAATCAGGCTAATGATTTCCAGGGCTAGTCAACCCATCTCATGAAATCAGGGATGTGACTAAGGCAAATAAGGAAACCGACAATATAATTCTCAATCAAGAAACACACGTTCTTTTCAAATATAGCTAGTCTAAGCAACGCTATAAAGGGTCAATAGTGAAAGTCAAATGTAAGATCTTACTTCAAGTTATTCCAAATAATAACTCCTATCATCTATCATTTCCCAACGTTTCAATTTTTACTTGAGCATCGATGAGGTCTATGCCTAAAACCCTTTCGACTTTCCTTTTAAGATTTCTCTTTGGTTGCAGAAATCAAATCATCAATTCTCTTCAACGATCATTCTTATTCATCCAAAAAGTAATATTTGCACCCACCCTAACACTGTACCATATTATAAGGATTGAAGATAGTTGGGGTGGAATTTGAAAAAAAAAAAATGGGGATCTATTATATTTTTCAATTCAATCGAGTACCTTAATGTCAAAAAAAAATAAATTAAAAACTAAAGTGCACGAGGGATTAGATGCTAGGGACTGAAATTGCAATTCTTCCATTGAGAATAATATTACTGAAGAAAAAAACTAAAAAACAATAAAAAGATAAAACTGAACTATCCCTTAGGTAAAAATTCGCGCTATTAATAATTTAATTAGAGAATAATTATTGGATTTATCAATAAATATTAATTAATTAAACACTATAGACTCACCAAATCGACGACGCAACTGTTTCTAGAGAGATAAAGACCAAGACCAAGACCAAGGCGAAGAAATCTTCGAATCTTTATCTCCGCAAAAATATTATCCTGTTTAATGCATACACATTATACAAAGGTAAACAGCTTAATTTAATGTTGGTAAATATTGTTGTTTGATGGTTTTGATCATCTATAATAGGCCGCATTGATCTAGATTCATAATGTTTGTGTAATTCTAAAAGTTCGATATCGGATTAAGCTTGTAACTAAGTGAAAGTATGTCTCTGATTTATGATTCCCCTTGATCGGTAGTTAGTGTGTGTAAACTGGAATTCCTGTTAGTGGTTTTATAATTTACAAGTCAATTTTTGCATTGCGGCGCTATTTTCTGAGGAAAATGGTTGAACTTTTGTGTTGAGGAGTAAAGTCGAGCTTTAACTTTATATGAACGATAGATTTGGTGAGTTGATGAGAATTTTTAATAACTGAGTTTTGATTTCTCTTCTATTGTTTCGTGTATGCTGAATTTGGATTTTGTTAATTTATTTTAGTTTCGTCTGTAATATATTAAGTTATTGTTCCTTGGATGGTGATTTCTGATTCTGGTGTGGTACACTTGGGTTTATTTGTGGATGAAGGGGAGATTTAAGAGATGAAGGTTATTTGGGTATTGGAGATATAATGAATGGAGCGTCGGTGGGTCTTAGAACATCGTCAAGTTTTGGGTCACTGCAGCTGCAGGCACAGAGTGAAGGGTTGCAGGCTCAGAATTTGTACATTGTTCGTAAGACTTCAAAGATATACAGTTCCGGTGCTAGGGAGAAGGAAAGGTTTCTTTCTTGTTTTTTCAGATATTCAAGTCGAAGGAAAGTTGGAATGCTGATTTTGGCTGTCTTTGCAATCTTGGCTTTTATGACAGGGTGCATTACAGTCCCTAGAGGTTCGCCCTGTAGATCTCTTTCATCATTTTTATTTCCATCATATTAATAAAATGTTATCAATGCCAGACGAAATAATCATCTTGATCATTGAGTCAGTTACATCTAATTGATCCACAAAAGCTATATTAACATTTCCTTTTTTGGCATATTTAAGAAAAAAGAAAGAGATCTTGTTATTTATTATATTTTTCGACTTTTCATCTTCTGTTTTGCTATGTTTTTGTCACTACACCTTTGCACCAGAGAATGTGTATGTATTTTGTTTGCTAGACATGCTCTGTTTAACATCCCTAGCATGAAAATTTGATTTAAATTCTTTTTCATTAAAATCACATTACTCATCTCTTGACTGGGTTAATAAAATATAATTGATGTGTTGTTGTCAGAGAATGATTTGGAAAGCTCTGCTTTGAATTTTGATTCAAGATTTTACAACCAGTCTCATCATATATCCTCATATTTGCCTATAAAAGAAGTATGGCAATATGGTAGTAACACTATGATGAATAAAGTTACAGTATGTCATGAGAATACTGGCTGGCATACTTCTCTTTCACATGCTTCTGCTTCAAGTGTCACTTTTGGTGCTGCCACTGCTTTGAAGAATCCATGTAAAGATTTTGCATTTCCCCCTCCTCCTCCTGGTGATAGGAGACGAATTGGACCACGCCGTAAGTTGTGTCAGCTCAAATAATTTTTTCTATGTATTTCTTTTTGCAGCATATATCTACTGAGCTTCTAACCCAAATATTGTGAGTAAAGAAAATATTTATCAATTGTAAGAATTGAGTTCCTCTTATTGTCACGTGTTTGTGCCACTACCGATTTAGAGCTTTTGATCTTATTCTCACTTTATTCGTTGTCCTCAGCATGTCCAGTATGTTATGCTCCTGTGGAACAAGCTATAGCATATATGCCCAGGACCCCTTCAGCATCTCCTGTGCTCCGTCATTTAACTTATATTTCTGAGGAAAATCCTATTAGAACTGAACGACCTGGAGGCTCTGAGTTTGGTGGCTATCCTTCTCTAAAGCAGAGGAATGATTCTTTTGATATAAAAGAGTCAATGACTGTGCATTGTGGGTTAGTGTCACTCCTTTTGTTAGTTTTCTCAGTACATGGCCCCAATTTGTGGGGAATATAATAATTCAGTCTGAAAACATTTGAAGTATGATTCTATAGATTTTATCTAATGCATATTCCCTTTACTTTTTTGCCTTTTCTTTTCCAGATTTGTCAAAGGATGCAGACCAGGTGATGGTACTGGATTTGATATTGATGTGGCTGATCTGGTGGAGTTGGAGCAATTCCATGAAGTTATTGTTGCCTCTGCCATATTTGGTAAAGCTGAATATAAGCTTTACTAAAGTTTCAAAACTTCATGTATACAATATTTCACCATTGGAGACTACTAATACCACTGCTAAACACGTGGAAATGCTTGCATGTTGTTGTCTGATGTCTCTTTATACACTTAATTTGTCTACCAAGCTTATTACCTGTTTCTTTCGGTTTGATTTCCGTACAGGAAATTATGACATAATTCAACAGCCAAGGAATATTGGTGAAACTGCAAGAGAAAATGTTCGCTTTTATATGTTTGTTGATGAAGAGACTGAAGCGTTTATAAAGAATGCTAGTCTCTTGGGAAGTGACAACAGAGTTGGGATATGGCGGATTATTGTTGTCCACAACGTGCCTTACACTGACGCAAGGAGAAATGGAAAGGTCAGTTCCCTTTGTTTGGAATCTTTTTCCCTTTCTACTTTCCATAGCTGGAAAAAATATAAATTCGAAACAATTTGTACTTTTGTTATGTTGTTGCAAAGACGGTAATGGTTGTTTGTAATATTTAATTGTGGCAGGTGCCAAAGCTCTTACTGCACAGGCTCTTTCCCAACATCCGATACTCTATCTGGATAGATGCAAAGCTTCAGCTTGTTGTGGATCCATACCAAATTCTTGAGAGGTACTGTAGTATTAATTGTGTTGTGCAATGGCTACTCAAGTTACTACCCGACTCATTCCTCAACTATATTCCTCAGGTTCTTGTGGCGCCAAAATGCCACTTTTGCTATATCAAGACACTATAGACGCTTTGATGTATTTGAAGAAGCTGAGGCAAATAAAGCTGCAGGAAAATACAGCAATGTTTCTATTGATTCCCAGATAAAATTTTATGAAAAGGAGGGTTTAACGCCATACTCTGCAGCTAAGCTTCCTATAACTAGTGGTATGTCTGTTATTTATACGTTTTGGCTCATTTTCCTTCTAAAAAACATTAAAATTAGCTTAAACTGGCCAAATTTCTGCAGATGTTCCCGAAGGATGTGTGATAATAAGAGAGCATATTCCCATCACAAATCTTTTCACCTGCCTATGGTTCAATGAAGTTGATCGTTTTACTTCCCGGGATCAGCTGAGCTTTTCAACTGTGAGGGATAAAATAATGGCTAAAGTTGACTGGAGCATCAGTATGTTTCTTGACTGTGAAAGACGAAATTTCGTGATACAGGTTTCACTTTTCTCCATTCTTTATAATACAAAAGGACATCATACCATGTTTTTTATTTTTGGTTAGAAGAGGGCATTGGGATGCCAATCTGGTGTTTTGTTACCCGGGGAGGTTTTTATTTCAAGGGGTGTTAATCTGCAAAATGCTTGTTTTCCTGCAGACCATGTATTAATTAAATGGTTGTAAGGCTGTACCATTATTTGCATCGATAATGTCTGGTTAAAGAAAATGTCGAAGCAGAAAGTGGTGCATGCCTGTTGAAAATAGAAAATCTTTTCTTGTTAGATAATTATTAGGTTATCAGTTGAAAATATTCTTAAGTGCTTGTTTGGGTTTCAGTATAAATTGCTGAAATTATATCGTGATAGAAAAGAGTGGTGCATAAGTGGATAGTATTTGTGGTTCTTATAAAATGTGGGGTTTAAATTAAAGTTTGACTTTGACCTTTAAGTATAAGGAGAATATAATGAAAGGCAAACAAGCTCTGAATATTCTTTCTGATGGTTTGCATAAAATTTATTCAGTTAAAGAAATGGTTGAAGAACAAGGTGCCCTGCCTGTACCCATGCATGCATATTTGAGAGAGTCAATTCTCTCCTTGTTTAGCTAATTAGTAAGTTTGAGCCAGGAAAAAATTAGAAAGACGTATGAGGTTACTTAGTATTTGATTTATTGCCTATTGGTTTACTGGTTGAGAAACAATTTTCTATGTAATCGTTGGACTGCTTTGGATGTTACAGGATATCCGATTAAGTACTCAATGGTCATTTTTGTTACGATCTTGGTATCTTGAAATTTGTAATGGCCTCTTCTTGCAATAAAATATGGTATTGAGTCGCTATATTCCTGAAACGTTGAACATGATAGTTTCAATTTAAAACATGTTGACATTTTTTGTTAAATTGTGATAATGCTTCTAAGTTACTGTTTAAAACTATTGTAGTAGATGCAAATTACTTTATCAATCCATTCATTTACAGGTATATCACAGAGATTTGTTGGAACAAAGGGCACATATGGCTGTTGCAAGAAGTTATACTCCGCTACCTATAGTTCGTGACAGAAATCCTGCTAAGGGACCTCCTGTTCGACGTGGAAAAGGAGATAGGAGATCTGGCTCAAGGAGGCACCGTAAAGTCCCCCGAAATAGGGAAAATGCTTGAATTCAATTTTCTCCTTTTTGTGCCAAAATTAAGTTTTTTGTCCCTTTTATTTGACAAAAATATTACATTTTTTTCAGATTTTTCTAGGTTATAGTTGCATATTTTTAGTAGAGATCGAAATACGAAAGAAAAAAAATACTTGAATTTTGTGCAAAATTGTCAATATCAATTCTTTCTTGCTGTAAATACTAAATGCCAATAATTTTGACAAGTTCATGGATTCAGAAATTCAACTGCACCTTTGATATTGTTGAGCTATTTGCCTTTCAATGTAACTTTATATGACTCTTGCTTTTGGAAATTTGAAATCCCTTTTATTTGAAGCCAATCTTGTGGATGAATAATGAACTTTTATGGCTTTATTTACATATTTCTTTAAAGAATCTATTCTTTCTATTCTTTTTGGTCACTATTACATTGTTAAATTAATGAAATTATATTCTGGCTTTATCGAACAATGCAATAGTTGAAGATGATTGCTCATTACCATTGTCAACGAATAAAACTACTCTAGCTGTTCTCAACTATAAAGACGACTTGGGGGGTTTTTATTCGGCATTTCTTCTTGTCATTTGCGTTTTTAGCCGCGGTTTGGTTGTGATTAAAATCTAGATTTTAATTTAAGAAGGTGTTTGGTGGAGATTAAAATTAGATTTTTAGTAGATTGTAATAAAAGTTTTTGAAACGCGTGGTTTAAAAGTTGTGGGACCCATGAAAGATGTGGTTAATATTGATTGTTTGACTTTGATTTAGATTAGAATCAGATTTTAATCCGGACCAAACAATTAATTTCAATCACATATTTTATGAGATCCACTGCTTCTTAACAACATATTCCATCAACTTTTATAAAAATTTTCTAAAAATCTGATATTAATCCACACCAAACATGGGCTAATCTTCAATTTCTTTGACTAGTACATCTCATTAAAAAAAAAAAAAAAAAAAAAACTTAAAATATTCGGAGTAGATCTCACAATCAAATAATTTTTTTCTCGTTTTTTAGTCGAATGCATATGTCGTTTTAATTAAAAGTTAGTCATTATATGCCTTGTACATTTTATGCTAATTATCGACGTTTAGTAAATCATTTTTCATCTTAAAAAACGGAGTGTTGAAGTAATTGAAAGTTGGAGAATTCATCCGTTAGTCCTTTGAGAAAGATAAGAAAGTCGAAGAATTCAACTTTTCATAATTCACATATACAGACAAGAAGATTAATAAAAATCCTTAAGCATGATTTGTGACCCCTCTGATTTACATTATTATCGGCAACAACCATATCCAATACAATATTTAAATCATCATTCAAAGAGATAATGTAAATCCATGATCTGATGGGGCCATGTTGAATAAAAACTAAAAAGATCCACAAGGTGTAGGTATGGAATGAGCAATATCAAGAACATCAAGATAATAATTTTAAATAAAATTAATTAATAAAAGTTGATTTCTTTTCCATTTTTGTATTAAAGTTACCTGTTAATACTGGCTGATTAGCTGCAAGAAACTTTCTTGTTACCTTAAATTGAAATGCTCTGATCTTTTCTAAAACCCCCTTTTTATATTCCATCTATTCCTTACTTGTTTACTCTTCATATGTGTCTCAGGGTTTTGAATCTTGGATCTATCTTTCTCTCTCAATGTATGCCCTTTGCCGATTACGTTATTTATTCATAGAAGCCCTTCTTGGGGATCTACAAAGGGGCTGTGATATAGGTTCTTAATTGTTGTTTCAGTCAAAGAAACTTGTTTTCAGAAGGAAATATCTTGTGGGTTTTGGATAATTGATGTATTTTTCTCGAGTTAAATTGTTCTGTTGTTGATTTGATTACTCTGAAATATGCATCAATGAATATGGTGTTTTTCTATAGTTGGAGGGTGTAACCTAGCAATTGAGTTTTGAACGATCAATGGTGTCACCTGGGTTTTTTCTTATATGTATGCTCCATTCTTTGATGGCTTTAACCTGTGGAGCTCTAATGATGTTTTATAGCAATGAGGTGTTTGTGTTTAGCCATGGTAAAGAACATGCCAGCAAGCTTATGGGTTCAACACCCCATGATCAGCTGTTAATCCAAACGTCAGACTCGTTTTCGGGTTTGCTTTTGTTTGCTGTTGGGTTTCTCTTGTTTATGGTGGCATTTGTGAAGGACAGAGAGTTTCATAGCTTCTTTGCCAAGGGCTGTGTCCTTCTCCATGTAGCAATGGCTATTTGGAGAATTTACTTTGGAAGGAAGGTCGAAGATCTAGGCCGTGATTGGCTTAGGCTTGTTGTTGGGGATATTGCATTGGGACTTTCTTGGGTTTTCTTTCTTGTGTATTCATGGAGAGAGAAGTATGATTAGTTCTAGTTGGGAACCGGTGATGATCAATCTCTGTTATGGAAATACAGATCTTTGATGTTTGCTTGGTGTTGAGGTGTAAAATTGTGACATAAATGTCGGAATTCTCATTGATTCAAATTTGTCGAATGGATTTGATCCTCTATTCAAAGTTGGATATGGAGAATTGATTTCAGGATTTGATCCTCTATTCAAAGTTGGATATGGAGAATTGATTGAAATCTTGCCAAGCATAATGGTTTGCTCGGGAATCATTACACACTGGATTTGATCCAGCAATACAAGGTTAACATTTCTCAGATAGATCTTGTATACCTTCGAAACTTTGATTAGATCATGAAAAACTTCCTTATTTTCATTTTTGGTCTTTCGTGTACAAGTTTTGCTTGTTATCTTGTTAGAGATAATCTTTGCTGTAAAACTTCTCAAATAAGTAATGAAATGTGAGATATCTCTTGATGTTCATTCTTGATTTTGTGTTTATTTTCCTGCATATGCTTAACATTCTCTACTCTTAATCTTGTGTTGATATTGTTGACAAAATCATTGAAAGGCATAGTTGCAAAGAACGCCTACCCGCCCAGAGTCTACAAAGAAAGTGAAATGGTTAGTTCATGTGAATTTGTTTGGTCTTTGTTGTTCATCTTCTTGTTAAGTAACATCATTCTGTCAAACTTGCTACTTCTGCTATAAATTGGAACACATCGTTGAAACTGGATATACGGACCCCTTCATTGGAAATTCTATCTTTGGTTGGCGTTGACTACTCACTCGTCTATTGATTGAAAAATTAGTACAGACTATTCATACAGAGTTGCTGCCTGCATAAGAATGAAGGTTTCAATTCATTACAATGCAGATGACATGGATATCTCGTTTGGGTACCCTGATTGTCTTGTCTGTTTACCCTTTTCTTGCATGATCAAGAATTTGATTGTCTGTTTGTTTAATGAATTGAGACGAACTTTAAATTTCGTCGCATATTTCTTCTTTCATTATTTGCCAGAATCTTTCTCTCCCTGTGACCTAAAATAAAATGGAAAGCAGCATATTCTTTGGCTTTTGGTTTTTCGTTTACAGATTCTTTGTTTTTTGTGTTCTTTCTCATTCCTTTTCCTTTTTGATCATGCTGAACATGGCAACATGAACTCTAGTGATCGACTGGCGATTAGAATTGACAATTTAATCGATAATGGTCAATGGAAAACACAGTCGATGACAAGCAATGGTGGTTGCCCACGATAATGTTCCATGTTGTGGGCATATAATTCTAATTTGTTGGGAACAAACAGCAGAAAATATTAGAAACCTAATAATAGAGTTTCATTAACAACACAAAGACAGAGAACCTTACATAGATAGAGCACAAGTTGACTGACACTCACATTTCACTCAATAACCCAGACCACGATGTCACAAACTTATTTCATCATGCTATATATTACATATAGAGATAGCATTAAATATTTGTGTGTTCAGTGAGAACAAGTACAATTGGTGCAACAGCAGCTTGTGCCACACTTGCACTTGCCGCAGTTCTCGGCCGCTGCCAGAGCATCCATCACGACTGTCTCGATGTAGCTGCAATATCAAAGTCCGGCAGCACAGTTATCGGTATGATAATATAACATGAAACAAAAAATACAAAAATACAAAATATAAAGACTTGCATTACTCTTCTATTTTGCATGGATTTTGATAAAAAGGAATTAACTGATTTTTTTCTGATTTCCATTTTGTGGGTTTCAACTGTCTAGAAGAATGAAGTTTGTTAACCAAGAAATTTAAGATACCTCGTCTCTGTCTCGATTATGTCGATACCATAGGCACTTCCCTTCTTCCTGCAATTATCGAGTTGATAAAGCTTAGTTAAGTAGAGGAAAAACTTGAAAAACTATAAGAATTACTTACACGCACTGGCTCTTATCAAAGCAACCGCAGTTTCCACACTTGTCCGACATGGTTGAATAGATGCCAAACGCAGATAATAGAAATTGGATATGTGAATTGGTGCTTGCTATGATCTTCAAGCTTCATTCTGGAGCTGCTATTTATAGTTGGAGAATTGAGAAATGGGGTTGTGGGGTCCAGTAATGGGTTCTTTTAACCGGGCCCCACGTAAGCACAAGAGAAGAACGCGACTCTGAGAAAAAAGTGTCAAGGAATTTTTTTGCTAATGGTGAGGCCCTGCTTCATATTACCCTCTCATGTCAGTATCATCAACAGAGTCATTTTAGAGGAATATAATCTGTGAGTTTATAAACTAATTTAGTGATTATGTTCTTTTACTTGTCATTCAACCTTTTCGACATTCATTTATATGTTAGGTCGCTTAAACTTTCTATGTTAATATTAAGTTATTAATATGTTATGTAGACCTTCAAGTCCTAACTCTTCTCGTGTCCACGTTTATGTTATCTGCACACTTAGACAAGGGTGTTATATTGCATTTGAATATATCTCCAGCAGTAGAGGACAATCCGATGCTCAAGTCAAGTGGTGGAAGAAATATTTGGGGAAATGTAAGTGCCAGGTTGAAGAGAATTATCAAGATTGAGAATGTAATGTTGCTTTTAATTTCTCATTCATTGGATGTCACTATATTTGAGTATTTATACCAAGAGAGATGAACTCATGTTCATTGAATGCTGGACACGTGACCTAATTCTAATTCCTTACTGGTCAAGTTGAATTGTATCAATCCCAAGGGCCTCCATAGCCTGAACATGGCCTGGAAAATGGTCTCCATAGCTGAGCATAGGTTGAAAAGTTATCTGATCGAACGACGTTGCCATAGAATTGTCACATTTATCACTTTGCGCAGTGTGATGTGCAACTTGGTTGAAACGAGGCTTGTGGAAGATGCCATGCCTCTCACCTCGAAATCACATTGCAATCGAAAGGTGACTCCTTGCCTTGAATAACAATATTCCGGACAAGATGTCCAACGGTATGTGCTAATTGCCTCGGCGGGCACTTGTGGAAGAGCCGATGCCAAAGCGGAGTGGGGACCTTGCTTGACCTCTTGCTAGGTTTTTGTTTAAGTGGCTGCCACATGGCCTGCCTCATAAATCGAGGTGTAACATGTTATATTATGCTCATTCCTTACTTCTATACTTGGATCTCTACTTTTATAGAATCATCCTACACGAACATAGGAGATAACATAGTGGATGACGGAACACACACCTCGGGGGTCGGACATTATTTTATTCACTCTGGATCCACGTGCAATGTGAGGGTCGGTCACCCCTTCGATCATACATTTTCTGGCATTTCAGCATAATTCACTTTTACACGATCAAATTCCATCAAAATCTTAACCATCCAAATGTTGAGCAACCATTTGAGTTATCAAAAGAATGGGAATTATTTTGCTCTGAAAATTACTGATATCACAATTCCTTGTTCTTCTTTTTTCAAAATAAAAAAAATGGGATTTATGGGTTGTTTCATTTCCAATTCGACAGATAAGGATTCTATCATTCCTTTTTTTGTTGTTTCTTGTTTTCAAGTCAAAAAGATTTTGAGATAAGGTTAATTAGAAGCTCCTGTGGATAATGGACCAGCAGGGATACTGACATATTGCCTCGACTGTAATTCAACAACGTTAGCCGAGCATGTTTGGCTAAGCTTAAAAGTAATTTTTTTTCCTGAAACATATCCGCATAACTGAACTGTACTTTGAACTTTAATGAAAGCGTCTTGTCTATTCATGGGCAATACTACCGTTTGAACAAGAACTTGAAAATTGTAGGCAAACAAAAAAGATAAAAACATACACCCACTCCATCAAAATATAGAAGCAAAAAAGAGTATGGCAAGAGCTTGTCACTTGGAAGATAATAAAATCTAGGGCTTCTCTACAAAAGCAAAAAACTAAACAAATCGAAATTTTAATGATTAGCAATGTTGGTAAAAGCCGCGACTTGGTCTCATCTAAATCCTCCTTTGAGAGGTGGGCGATATTATATATAAAACTGCAATTTTAGGGCACGTGATCATCACGATGATAAGAACACTTCCAAGCCAATGTCGTGCCATATCTTGGAGGCAATCAAAAATATGTAATATGCGATCTTTTGTTTACAAGACTAATGGTTATAATTTTTGAAAAGTCAAAAGTTGTTTCTAAGACTAAAAATTGTTTTTAAACATATTTGGATAATTTTTTTAAAGGGTTTTGTTTGACTAGAAAAGTTTTTAGAAGAAGCTGGCCTAAGGTTATCAAGAAGCTCTTCTACAAGAAGTATAAGCAAAAGCAGAAGTCTTGCCGAACAGACCCTAAATAGCTTCTGCTTCCCCTCCATTTTCACACGAGCAGCCATTTCAACTACCATTAACAGCTTCTTGATTGGCATCTAGAAATTGACCACATTGAAATAGAATAAAATTAGACCAAATTGAAATAGTACAAAATTAGCCATCATCTGTTTTCTGTGCCTGAGTTACTTGTTCTAAAGCAAGATTACAGCTATTTTCTTCTTCTTTCCATTCTATGTTACCTCTTCTTACTGCAGGAAAAATGGATAGGCACGAAAGGCAAAGCAAGCTCATCTAAACTTACATCGTCTAATGCTTCAGCAACAGACTCAATGTCATCACTTAATAAAACATTATGCTGTTGTAACACCTGCAGGAGTTAAACCTAAGACGTAAAATCCAGAAGCAAGAGCACGTCTGAATTCGTTGGTTCACAAAAAAGCTCCAGTCCGCCTAAGCCTGCGATAGCAAAGAGGCCGACGACAAAGAGAGTCAATGAACAGTGGCCTTTGGAAGTAGACTTGCTGAAGCAGATCCTAGCGGTATATGTCCCAGTGACATCGAGGAACATCCGAGGGTGGCTTCACCCTAACTCTATCTTGAGTTTTTGTCAGTTACCACAATCCTATATATCAAAAAGTAAGACCAACCAATACTAGCACTAGCAGGGACTCATTCCTCGCTCGCTTAGTAATAGGATTGTTTCTCCCTTCACTGAGCTTGCTTAGATTCTTTCCCACTTGAGCCTAGTGGAATTTTCCTAGCCACAATCAAGGGGTTAAGTTAGTGGTACTGCTTTTGTTTTGATTGGTACACCTAATCCTAATGAATTTAAAATCAAGACACGAAATTAGTTAAAAACTTCAAAGAGTAATTCAAATAGATCTAGGAAATGACCTGCTGATTTGTGGACAAGCCAAAGTTTGTTACGAATGAATATTTTTGGGAAGTTTCATTGGATCACCTTCCAAATACATGTTTGATTTATGTATTGCTCCAGTTTCCCCAGACGGGAAATAAGGGACTTTTCCTGAGCGAAGTGAACCTCCCGAATTAGCTAGGATAGCGCTCTGGTGCCACATATCAGGTAGCAAGAGTGTCCATCGTCACAACAGTAGTGCTTTGGTGCTATTATAAAAGCCACCTCGTAAGGTGATGTAACTCAATGCTTATTAAAGTAAAAGGAAATCTCAAGCACCCCACGCTCTCCACAGTTCACACAATCAATTTCCAGTCGCTTTGGCGTAATTTCTTAGGACCATTCTTGATGTACAGAAAAAAATTTTCTGTCAAATTTACAGACCACACACAACATAGGTGGGACCCACATTTTTTGGAATATTTTATTGACAATGGGACCCACATCCATGTGACACATCTGGTGGAATTCTGTGAAATTTTTTCTGTACACATGCATTTTCCCAATTTCTTAGTAGGCAATTTGATAACGTTGACGATTACTCTGACCACCACCACTAATCGAAAAATTTCTGTATCTTTTCATATCTTATCTCTATACATAGAATCCATGAAGGAAACAGAACCTACAAAGGTTACATGATTGATTTCGATTATGCAGTTGATCAAACCCTGATTTTGTTTTTGGGTTCTTCAACATGAAGCCAGCACGAGCTGATTTCGTGGAGTCCCCTACGTCTGTTTCTTGATACATCCTCTAAAGTTTCGAGTAGGAAGCTCTGTCTAACTTTTCACTGGGTTCTAGTATAAATCAGAGAATGGCATTCAGTCATCCAACAATGGCTTTTCTGGATTACATAATTCTATTTTTGTAGATGCTTTCAATTCCCATCTCTTCTACAGAGAGGATAAGTGTATAGATATGCATTATGATGATCTCATTGAGGAAGATTATGCAATTTTGCGATCCCATTTTGATCATGTGGATATTCCTCTTGGGATAGAGGCTTCACTTCCCTAGTTGCCAAGTTTTGCAGGAAGTACTATCTCCATTTCGATTCGCGTATCGACTCAGCACAACGACAATAATTAAGCTCCACAACTTAATATATTATGCAATTTTGCAATCACATTTTGATCATATGGATATTCCTCCTTGGATAGAGGCAGGGGCGGAGGGAGGGGGTCCGGGTCACCCCCAATTTTTTTTTACTTTTAAAATTTTATTTTTTGTATTTACCATTTTGTCCTCAAATGAATAAAAAACTTAAACCCTACCAATCCAAATCCAAACATTTCCGTCTCGACTCCCGTTTCCTTTTCTCTTCCTGCGGTGTGGCGATTCTTCTCTTCCGGAAGGGGAAGAAAGTGGTGAGATTAACGTTGAACAATTGCCTTCAGACTTTGGATTGCGAATTCTAATTAATCATTATAATGTTAATGTTCGGAATGTTGTTCAAAAAAAAAAAAAATTCGGAGGGTGCTGCCCCCGAACCCTCGTGGGCCCTCACCCCTTCAACTATGGGACCCCTACTTCAACGAGCTGGCTCCGCCCCTGGATAGAGGCTCCAAGTTCTACAGGAAGTTTTGGCTCTATTTCAATTCGTGTACCGACTCAGTACAACGACAATATCCTAGGATAGCTGCTCCACTTCCCTTGTTGCCAAGTTATGCAAGAAGTAACATGAAGTTAATGATCCGAAGTACTTCAACCAATTCAAGTTCACAACTTCTGCTGAAAATTACTCTTGACTATCACTAGTCGGAAAATGGCTCATCAATGGATGCCCCGTCTCCATGTATTAATTTTATGCATATATTCATACGCCTTTCATATTAAAATCTTTAATATTTGATACAGATATCAAAGATTTGGACTACAAAGAGGAATGGAAGATCTTGGACAAACTATGATAAGAGCAAAAATTAGTTCTAGTTAAAAATGTATCGACACCCCCCGAGTGCAAGCAAGTTAGTATTCGACGTGTTGAGAACGTCAAGTGGTATATTCAAGTTAATTTTTTTGTACTGTTAAACACATTGTCAACATATTACTGACACATCAATATATATATATATATATATCGTATCAGACAATGTCACAATGACACTATATCGACACATAGCCAACTTGTATCGTAAATGCCAGATGGCATGTCTAATTTATAAGATTAATGTTATTTAGCACACTTGATGATTAACACCAATTCAGGTGGCAATACTAGTAACATTAAATTATATGTTCAATTAAATACATTAAATTATAATACATTTAATATAACTTATGATATGCTGATACCTAAATTGATCTTCAACACCACTGATGCTATATAACATTATTCTATTTATAATTATAATTGAGTAAAAATTTAGTTAAGATCTGCTGTCCAATTTATTATCCACCAAATTAATTATTGACACGTCATTTTTAAATTAACACGTCGTCTCAAATTTATCTTTATTAATTTCACCACTAGCTCACCAAATTAATGACATTTTAAACTAAAAATATTATGTCAATAATTAATTGGATGAACGACAAACTGGACAGGAAAAATTATACAGTCGATGCCGACTCATAAAAATTAGTTCTAGTCAACATAAGATATTGGTGGGCCCTACTTCTGCCCTTTGGCCTTTTCAAATAAAGCCACAAAAATGTTTATCCGTTTCTTAATACGTGGTATACATAGAGGAAGGGGACCCATACCACCAAGTCCCTCCAAACCCGTTCACACGATAAGGCTTCCACCAATGGCACAATAGTAAATAAACTAAGTTAAAAGGCTTAAACACAGTGGCGTTGCAACCTACGAACGCCGATCCGACTCATCCGAGCTATATAGTACATACTTGACTGGGGACGAACTCAGAAGGCAAGTGCAAAATATTGTCAGAAAAATCACACACTCGATCTCTCCCCAAAAAGATTTATACTGAAAGTTTCGCAGCAAATTTCTGTTCATACGACTATCTATATACAATCCGTGAAGGAAACGGAAACTAAAAAGGTGTAATTGTTGATTTCAATTTTCCAAGCAGAAAAGATGAGTCGTCGCTGAAAAGAAAAAGGTGTCAATTAACCAAACCAAACCCTAATTTTTTTTTTTGAGTTCTTTAATTCGAAGCCAGCACGAGCTGATTTCATGGAGTCCCCTACGCCCGTTTCTCGATACATCTCCCAGAATTTCAAGTAGTAATTTTTTTCGTTGCGTGATTTTGTGTATGTGTTTGTATGAAGCGTTTATGGGTGGTGGATTTTTGATGGGTGCAGGAAGAGGGTGTTTCCGGGTGGGGGTTCTAACGGGTGTAAAGAAGCGGATGTGGTGGAAATCTCGCAACCGATTAACCGGGCTTCGAAAGCCAAGCTGTTGAAGCAAAAAGAGGTAAAAAGAATGATTTTTTTTTTTAATTTTAATATTTTGGCGAAACTTCATTGAATTTTTAAGCTGTGCATTGTATTCTGATGAGTAATTGGGTATAGATTTTCTTATATTTTTCCTTTTTGGAGTTGGGGCAAGGGGCGTAGTGTTTAAAGTGATAGGATTGTGCAATTATTTCTGTTCTTTTTTGAGGATTTTTTTTCTCGGAACTAGTAAACTGAGAATTGCATTGAGAAGAATGGAATTGGAAGTCTTGGAAAGAGAGTGAAGAATTATTTTGCTGAGATTTTTATAATTCAATTTCGCATTTTTATTTGAATTATGGGTTTATTTTTGTGTTTTCTATTGCATTGTTTTCTCAACTGTTTTTTTGCAATTACTACAACTTAATGAACTGAAAAATATGGAATTTTATGTTTGTGATGTCCTTTCTGCATTTTCTATCACATATAGCTTATTTTTCATGGTGATGTAACTTTGAATACGGGAATCTGCTCCTCAAATTTCTATATTGGAGGAGGGGCACATCTGTCAAGTAATATTGAAGAGTTCCCTACCTGACTGTTTAGAAGTAAAAGTAGTGAACAGTTTCGCATGTTGACATTTTTGCAGTCAAGATGATGGCATACTATCATATGATAACATTTAGTCCTATGCTATTGGGAGCATTGATATTGAATGGAATAAGTCCAAACATAGAATTGACAACCGATATAACATACAGACAAAGTTGTGAAAATGCTAGAGGGTAAAGTATAAACTAACATTAACATTTGTGTGAATGCTCAACAACTAAACATATTCACTTTTTACTCAAAAGGTATGTAGTTTGTGTTTGACACCCATTTTGAGAAAAAAATGAATTTTGGAATAGTGATTGAAAGAAGAATGTGTGGAAAAGTAATGAAAAGTTTTAGATTTTGTGTGTAATATGAATGTGTGGTTGAAATGAAGAAAGATAAAAAGAAAAGAGAATGAGAATGGGTGTCAACCATGGCCGTAGTTTGCTGAAAACATAATTTTTTATCGTAATGAGACTAAAAGATCTTACAAGATCTGTTATTTTCTGTTTTAATTCTGTCCTCTGTGCTGCTGGTTGTTATTTAGAAAGTCTGGGGAGGTCATAGTAGATGTGCTATTTGGATTGATAAAAATGTGTATCATTCACCTTTTTCAGCTCAATATTACGGTTGCTGTAATTATTGATTTAGGTCTGTTACTCCATATCACCTGTCCAAGAGGATTTTATAGCAATTGTTCTGTAGTTCTTTCTAACAACAACAAATAATTGCTTTCAACTGGAAGTAGAGTTCTAGAATTTGGTGCTATTTTATTTTGTCCAGTTTAATTAGTAAAAATATGGTGGGGGAAAGTGTCAAATTTAAAGACTGGGTGACAAGTAGGAGATATTGGTATCTTTTTTTCCCCATCATTTGAATGGACTAACTGTTGTGCCGCAAACCTTACCACAGAAGAATATCTTGTATAAATCCATTTTCTGATCTGTGGTTAATGGTACTATAACTTGTTGCCTGAACTAGAAAAACTATAAAATACTCGATGTGTTTGCTTTTTCAATCTGATTGGCTCTGAGATAGACTTTAGCATCATTACGATCATTGTTGTTCTTGGTTTATTTTATATTATTTCTTTTTCTGCTGTTGTGCTTAATTCTACACTTTTGGTGCATCCTAATTTTTATAAATCGAATTTCTTGAAGGTTATTTGTGATGAAATAATAGATGTAGAGATGGATGAAGACTGTGATGTTGCGCTGATGGACAGGCAAGTTGACACAAGTGGCAAAGGCAAGGTAATTAAGAGTTAAAAGGCACACATACTTGTAAATTTTTACGTACCCACATTCGATACGTATTCAAGCTCCGATACTCTCCAATACCCTCCGATGCGTACATGATGCTTTTTATTATTATTATTTTATATATTTTAAATTTTTGGTACGTATTTTTTAATTATTTTATATTTTTGTATGATTTTCGATACGTATCTGATTTTTCATGGTTGACATGCACCTTTACTACAAAACATTGTTTTGAAATTTTTTGTGCAACCTTCTTCTTCATTAGTGTTGAAAGTTGGAGTACGCACTCTTTTGTGCACTCTGGGAGAAGGAATAAAATATCTCTACACGAGTTGAAAAATTGATTTTCATTCACAATAATTTGCATTTTTTATTAAGAAAATTAGATCTTTGTTCAAAAGGACAATCCGAAATGTGGGATATTGCCGGCGACACATTTGATACTCTTAAATGTGTTGGACTGTTTGAGGTTGCTAATCTATCATTAGATCAGCCGCCCACATTAGGATTACTCGTTAATGGTTGATCAAATTGGATGGATTCACCCTCTGAAACAAGAAGTTGAGGAGCTTATTCTTCAAATCCAAAACGCACTCTCTTCCAATTCCTTCTCATTCGCAAAGCTATAGCGCTAGCCAGCAAGCATTCTCAAGACTAGCCACGGTTGTAGAGTGTTATTTTTAACAATAATGGAGAAGAAATTTATGTTGACGATGACAATTAATGGTTAAAATAAAGTGTTTTAGTATTTTATTTTATTTTTATTATCATGCTTATTGTATTAATTTTTTTTTTTAATTTTAATAAAGTTATGTTGAATTTTATAAATCGGCGTATCCTAATTTTTTAAAAAAAGTTCTATCGGCGTATCCGTATCGTATCCTATCCGAATTACGTATCCGTACCCATGCTTCTTAGATTAAGAGTTCTCACTAACTATTATTGCAATGTGCTTAGAATCATCAGCCTCCAAGCTGATTTTGTTTTATTTATATTGTTCGTTACAGTTTGTTATTGATAACTATGCACTAATGGATTCATTTTTTCATTTTGCTCATAGGAAGCTCTGTCCGACTTTTCACTGGGTCCTAGTAGTATAGCTACTGGTGTATCTGGGAATGGCATTCAGTCGTCCAACAATGGCTCTGCTGAATTACATAATTCCAGTAATGTAGATGATTTCAATTCCTCTCTCTTCTACGGAGAAGATGAGTGTATAGATATGTATTATGATGATCTCATTGAGGAAGACTATGCAATTTTGCAATCACATTTTGATCATATGGATATTCCTCCTGGGATAGAGGCTCCACTTCCCTGGTTGCCAAGTTCTGCAGGTAATAACATGAAGTTAACGACCCCAAGCACATCAACCAATTCAAGTTCGCAACTTCAGTTGAATGATGCCAATCTCCCTGCTGTGAATACGTCTCACCCATCACGGAATTTTAAAACTATTGTAATAAAGGGTCAGTCAACTTCACGGAATAGTTCTCAGTTTGGTACCCAAGTGCATGCTGTTAGTCAACCTGTGGAGTTGAATCTGTCTTCAACTATGTGGGAACCAGCTCTAGATCAAGAGAAATTGAACACTTCAAGCAGTACAGCTTATCATATTTCAGAAATCTCAAGTAATTTGTTGAATCTTAAACTCGGGAAGGACTCTTTGCGCTCTTTTGGAAAGAGTAGAAGGAAGTCTCATGTACCACCTCCATCACCTGTTCTCTACAGTCCACACAATCAATTTCCTGCCAGTTCAACGCATTTTTCCAGTAGTGTGAAGACGCAAGTTGGTAGCGATTGTAGCTATCCAAAATTAAATCCAAATATGAATATGTTCGAACCTTGTCCACTTCCTCCTGGATTTATTGGTGGAAGCTCATCTGCCCCATGGGGACATGATCCTGCCAAGAACCAAACTAATACACTTCCTGTAGCAACTCCAGAACCGCTCTCCTATGTGGAGACTAGGAATGTGGATGAAATTCTTCAGAATTTCAATCTTTTTAAGCAATTTGACACCGTTGAAAATTACTGTGACCACTACTACTCGAAAAATTGTTCGTCTATGCAACAGGCAAGCTCACCTTTAACAGATTCATATTATTCCCTCTCTGCATGTATTGTCTATAGTTTTCTTTTTTGCATATATTCACATGCCTTCATACAAACATCTTTAATATTTGATATAGCCGTCAAAGGGTTGGACAAAGAGAATACAAGAGGAATGGAAGATCCTGGAGAAAGATCTGCCTGGTAAGTTTTTCTGAAATTTTAGGATCAAATTATGATGATATACGAGGAAAAATTAGTTCTAGTCTCTTTACATTTTTTAAACTTAGTGTTACCATCATTTTACTGAGCTTGTTACAATGAGTACATACCTCACCTTCTATTTTCCTATGGCCTCTCTATCAGATACAATATACGTGCGGGTCTATGAATCCAGAATGGATCTTTTGAGGGCTGTAATAATAGGAGCAGAGGGAACTCCATACCATGATGGTCTCTTTTTCTTCGACGTCCTCTTTCCTGGAAGCTATCCTAATGTTCCACCCGTATGTTTCTGATATTTTTGTGTCTCTGCTTCTACACCTCTGAATATGTCAATGCATTGTCTCGCAATGAGCCTTTATCACTTGTTGCAGCTTGTCCATTACCACTCTGGTGGCCTTTGCATCAATCCAAACTTGTACGGTTGTGGCAAAGTATGCCTGAGCCTTCTCAACACTTGGGGTGGTAGCCAGAAGGAGAAGTGGATCCCTGGTGTATCAACTATGCTGCAAGTTTTGGTCTCTATACAAGGCCTAATTTTGAATGCTAAGCCCTATTTTAATGAGCCCGGATATGCAAATATGAGTGGTTCAGCATGTGGAGAAAAGTGTTCTTTGGCATACAATGAAAAAACATTTATCCATTCTCTCCGAACGATGGTGTACAGTATGAGGCGACCGCCAAAGGTAAGATGAAATCGAGTTTCTCTCTGTGAACTACCATGATTATTGGGACTTTAGATCCCTGCATATTTTGGTGGTTAATTTTAATTTGTTCTTTCCTATTTGGTGATGACTTCATTCTACTGATTTGACTTTTGTTTTGCTCGTAGCATTTTGAGGACTTTGTGGTAGGGCATTTCTGCAAGCGTGCTCGTGATATTCTGGTTGCATGTAAAGCCTATATGGAAGGCGCTCAAGTGGGTTGTCTTGTCAAAGGGGGTGTTCAAGATGTTGACGAGGGTGATAAGAGCTGCTCCTTGGATTTCAAGGCCAATTTGGCAGGGTTCATCACTACACTTGTACATGCATTTTCTCAAATTGGCGCGATGGGTTGTCAAGAGTTCCTTTGTTTGGCTCAAAAGGCAAATGAACAAGTGTCTACTCTACCTGGGGTCCAAAATTTCTACTATTAGGTCAATTAAATTACAATTGGGACTTGCGCAACTTCTTGAATTTTGTTTTTGATGACTTGGGATGTATGTAGAAGTTACAAAGCAGTGAATGTTAATGACACTTCAGGATGCTTATTTTAGTAATAAAATGTCATAACGAGGATATAACTTGAACTGTGTTTATCCTTCTCTGATTTATTTTCCTATATGCTGTAATATACAGTTGCCTTGTTATTCAAATTTTCAAATGGGGAAAAGATGAAAACTCGAAGGAGAATAAGTTATCATTGGAATGAATCTACAGTTGACGAAAATGTCAGGATGTATTTAGCATTTGCTTGATGTTTGACTTCAGGAAAATCTCTGCTAAAATTTTATCAACACGAAACTTCAATTTTAACTGTAGATTTCATGAGATGTACAACTTTTATTAGAATTTGCTTCTCTTTTATCGCTTTGGTAGGAGGAAAAAAGTGCAAAAACTTGTTGCTTTTTTTTTTAATTCCCTATAGGATAAGCTGATTAGAGCGCTACAAGAATAGCTGTCTTGATTCCTTGCCGTTGACCCAGTTGATAAATCCCATATAGTGGTGGCAACTTCCAGGAAAATAGCCTTGTAACAAAAATGCAAGTGGACTTGAACAATGAATCATCACATGCTAAGTAAACAGATACTATGTAAAAAAGTTCAGTGATAAGTGGAAGACTTTCAGTGCATAAATTACTTCTTCTTCCTTGTTTTAGTCCTGTTCAGTTTTGTTGTGGCGACGAACTCTTGGTTTACTATGTTTTCTTCATGGTTTAAAATTTTCTTGTTCTTTTTCTTTACCAGTCTGCGTGAAACCTGTGGTTCTTTTTCATCATCTTCTTCTTCTAAGAGTACTTTTACAATATCTTATACTGATCACTGTGCGTCCATAGTCCCGAAATCCAACTCAACGGTTCGTTTCCATGATAAGTATGCAGTTCCATTCAGTGGAGGCTACTACACAGGTGGTGAGAGATTTGTAGGCAGCAATCTGTCGTATTGCAATACTGTTGGAAGTTATCTTCGATTTCGACCCACTCGGAATGTCTATAAAACTGTTGCCAAGGGTGTATAAACTTGAAGCTCACTTATATTTCCTGTCGCCATACGTGTACTATAATAATGGAAGCGATTCCAGGTACGGATCCCATTATCATAGAACTGTTAGTAGGTCGGGCACTATCATTTCTAATGACTTGGGATATTTTGAACCAATTTCGATATATGATTTCCCTTACCTGTCCAATTATAGTTACTCGTTGGTTACGCAAGAAGTTATTGGTGGGTGTTATGGAGATGCTGATGTCCCAGAAAACCAGTCTGCACGCCTGGAGTCGAAGGATTTTTGCTCTATTTTTCCCACAGGGACCATCTCTGTTGAATTGGAGTATGCCACTGAGTGCAAAACATCCCAAAATTGTACCCTCTTTGTTGGGGGTAGAGGATACTTGCCTAGGTTTATGCACTTGCAAATGATCCAGTGTTCAGGATATGACGAAAGCTAAGATACATGGTTTTGGAAATAGTAGTTACTCCGAATTTTATGGGCGGGTTGATCTGAATTCAACTTTGATTGGTGAGGGGTCTTGGAATGTGAAGAATAGGCTATGTATTGTTGCCTGCCAAATCTTAAACCCGGTTAGTCATTGGGAAAAAGAAGTGGGGGATTGTACAACGAGGTTGAGCTTTAGCTTGAGATACCCTCCAATCTGGACGATCAGAAACAATTTGAACATAGTAGGGCAAGTTTGGACCAACAAACTGTCAATGTATCAGGGTATTTCAGAAAGATCATGTTCAGAAATTGGGAAAACGACGCAGCTTTGCTCCCAGGATTGAAATACGAGTACACTGAACTTGATCGAGTAAGAAAGTCATGCTCAATGAAAAAGGCTGTCAGAATGGAGGGAATGCAATACCCAGATGGGCATTCTTATGATAAGAGGTTTGATATGTCTGTAAATCACTCGAAAACACAATTCGCTTGGGGAAATGCCATACCCCTCTTTGTTGGGAATGAAATCTATCAACAATTATGTGTGTTTGTTACCGTTTCAGAGTCTGATGCGGGGTACGAGACAATTGCTGAAGCTGACAAGAAAACCAATGACCCCTTGAATATCAGCTACAAGTTGAGCTTCAACCCATCTTCGGTAGCAAAATTGGGTGGTTGGTTTTCACCTCTCAATTTATCGATGAGTCCCCAAGGTCAAGTTGAGATTACAGCAGAAGGGTTGTATGATGATGAAACAGGACACCTCTGCATGCTAGGCTGCAGAAAATTGAGTTCATCCACTCAAGAATCAAGAAAAAATTCCTTTAGACTGAGATTCCTGTGAATTTCGAGTTTCCATCAATGAATAGTATCAATAGAGGAGAATTTATCGAGGGAAGCATCAAAAGCATGCGAAAGAGTTCCGATCCTCTTTATTTTGAGGATTTGAGCATGTCTATTTCTGCCTTTTATATCTCTGAAGCGAAGCAGTTGATATGGAGAATGGACTTAGGGATCATGATGGCTTTGATATCGAATACTCTTACATGCATTTTAGTGGTATTGCAAATTTTTCATGTAAAAAGGAATCCTCGGGAACTCTCTTACATCTCCCTTGTCATGATTCTGATACTCTCTAGGACACACGATTCCTCTTGCCCTAAATTTTGAGGCCCCTAGAGAAATCACGATAAGCAAACGCTGTTGCTTATTACCGGAGGATGGCTCGAAGCAAATGAAGTAACTGTTCGGATATTAACTATGGTAGCATTTTTATTGCATATCCGCCTTCTCCAACTCATATGGACTTCAAGATCGACTCACGAGAATAAAAAAAATTTGTGGGTCGAGTAGAAAAAGGCTGCCTTATTGTCATTGCCAATATGTAGCCATGTCAAAGAGTCGAGCTGAGCCATGAGCCGAAACTCAAAGCTTGGGCTCGGCTCGAGCAAAACGGGTCCGAGCTTTTTTGGGTCTGAGTTGAGCCGAGCAAATGCTCGGCCAAAAAAATGAGGCTCGGCACGAGCCTTAGCGGGCCAAGCCGAGCGGCTGCAGCTAAAAATACCTACTTGCACTTGCCGGTAGTGTAGGGAATTAATTTTTTTTAAACGGGCCGGTTCGTACGGGCCGGCCCGAGCTCGGCCCAATGCCCTAAAATGGGGCTCGACCTGAGCTTCAGCTCGGTGGAACCGAGCCACAAGCCAGCCCCGCTCGAGCTTTTTTCGGGCCGAGCCTAGCCGGCGAGCTTGTTTGCTATCCCTACCAATATGCCTTATAGGCAGCTTGCTCACCTTCTGAACTGGACAAGGAAGAGATACAGCTATCAAATACCTTTCCCTCGATCCTTGTTGCACCCTCAAATCTTTTTCATCATATTCTGCAGTTCTATAGAGAGTTAGTTGTCTCGTCCATTTTATGTCTGGACAACACTGGTTCGTGCGTTTGCCTTATGGTTACGATCTTTATCGGGGTCAGACCATGCAATATATGTCAATATATCATCATACTATTTATTTTGCAGATCATATTGCAGATTTTTACTCCATTGCTTGGGATTTCAAAATCCCCTGTGTGGGTATTGTGATAGTTGTGATCATTTTTTTGCAGCAGAGGCTTGGTGGCCGTTGGATTCTTCCTCAGAGATTCATGGGATTGGAACTGTACCAAAAAGTGCCCGTCGTTGGCAGTGAGTGTACAAATATATGGTGTGTTTGAGCCACATAATTTTGGAATAGTAGATTGATGAAGAATGTGTGGTTGAAAAAGGAAGAAAAGTTATTGATGTGATGGAAGATATTATTTTATTAAAGAATGTGTGGTTGAAAATGAGTAAAATGAGAATGAGAATTTTAATGTGGCTCAAACAGGGGCATAGTGGCAGAAAGTTGCATCAAGAACTTTGTTATTGTGTTTTAAGACAATGAATCACCATAATTTAGGACCATATATCTCGTATGTTTGGTAATACTTTGTCAAATATTGATGAAAAAAATTTGATTTTGTTTCCATAATAATCTCATTCTCTATTTTATCTCTTAGAGTGTGTTTGTGACACATTCTTTTGAAAGAATGTATTATTGAATAGTAGATTGATGGAGAATGTGTGGTTAAAAATAAAGGAAAAGTTATTGATGTGATGAAAAATATTATTTTATTGAAGAATGTGTGGTTGAAAATGAGTAGAGGAATGAGAATGAAAAAAATAATGTGTACCAAACAGAGTCTTAGTTGAGCATGTCCTTTATATGTTCGTGATTTCTTTTCATACTTCTTGTAGTACTAGTATTGGTCCGTGCAATGCACGAATTTTGTTATTTTTAAGGTTAGGTTAGCGTTGTATATAGAATTTCCATTGCATCGTACACAAAGTTTCATTATGACAGAACACTGAATAATCAAGAGACATTTAGAGTAACATGTTTTGTCAATAATATGAAGACTTATTTTATCTTTTTGTGAGATGGTAGGAAAGATATTTCTGTCAAATATATTCAAAGAAAAATGTTTGTGAAACAAAATAAGTAGAATTGCAAAGAAAGAAAACGGAGAACTCAAAACAAAAATTCATCCTACGTTGGTATTAGACCAATGCTGGAGTTATCTTCTTCATCGTTATCGTTACAAAAGTTTTTTTGAAAGTTAATAATAGTCTACAGTGCCGTCATCTGTATATCTGTAAATAACAATTAATGTTCACATATTCACATAATAGAAAGCATATGAATTTTACAATTTTGATTCAAATGTGAATATTTAACATGTGATTAAGTAAAAAGGATAATAAATTTATATGTACCTTTGTGCCTGTTAAGTATGAGATTCCTTTCAGTTTAGAAAGTATTGATCGAAACAAATATCAGTTGCAATTTTTCGTCTAGATAAAGTCATCATCTCTGCCGAAACTGATTCTATTGGATATCCTAGCACGAAGCATTCTATGTACTTGAGCAAAAAAACTCCACAGTTTGGCCTGAGCAAGAAATTGGTTTATGTTAAACAAAATTAGTCTCATAAATAGATACTTAAATTATGTAGAGAATGAAATGTTATAAAAAACAAGAAATAATTAAAATGCTCACCCATTATTTACACAGGGTTGATATGGTATAATATATACCTCTATAGATCTGTTTGCATTTTTCTTCACATAGTGTCGATAAGCAAAAAGTTCTGACGTCATTAGTAAGCCTGTAGTTAAATCTTTGACTACATTTGAATGGGCTTTGATCTGGTCTGGCATATGTACATTATTGCTATAGTCATAGATTTCGAATTTCCATTCAGGGATATTTAAGTGAAAGAGGTACCAAGTGTTGCCTTGGAATGAACATGGAATTAATAAATATTTACATCTTATCCACGGACGACCGTCAATTGGAAGAGTGCCATTTACGTAATTTTGTAAAGTGGCTAGATTCCCTGTATTCCTAATAGTACCTTCCCTCTAGATTTGAACTTGTAGCATCATATGATTAGTACATTCATTCTCGTACTTGAAGTCTAGAATTGCATAATCTTTTGAAACGGGTGTAGAGTCGTCGTTGATGAGTCGCCGTAACAATTTCAATTCCAATTCAAGACTCTAATAAAACCAGTGTTCTAAAATGCGTAATGCGTTGCGAAGCGTCGAGGCCGAGAGAATCCCAAGTTTAGGCGTGTCAATGCGAAGAATAAGCGTCATAATGTGTTTCGTATTTTTAAGGCATTAAATATATTTTTATATAAAAAAAATAGATTTTTTAATATATAAAAAAAAACTGATTTAAAAAAAGAAAAAAAGAAAAAAGAAAAAGGGGATTAGACGGACTAGGCGCGCCTTTTAGTTGGAAAACACATTTTTCACGCATTTCCCGAATTCGACGCGTTTTGGTCGCGCGTCGCGCCTAGGCGGCGCGTTTTCCCCTTTTTTAGAACATTGAATAAAACAAATAGACGTAAATTAAATATAAGAATGGAATATAATATGGCGAATGAATTTTACTTACCGCAATAGTGATATTTTGTGTTGTATCCATTGTGGCTTTTATGAAGTCTCTTCCATGGACATTATTAGGTCCAACTTCCCAATATGCACTGTAGAAAATAATTTTATTTAGTTTGAAAGAAATGAAAGTAAAATAATAATATTTAAGGTAATGAAATAGAAGTCGATTAATTACTCCGATGGATTTTGCATCACCCAATCTCTAATTGTTTTATATCTGGCCATAGAGTAGTCTTCTAAATGATAGTTTGTTGGTGGCTATGTTTTTTTTTCCTTTACTTTTCTGTTCTTTTGCCAATCTTGTAAAATCTTCAGTTTGTTGAGATGTCGAGGTATGTGTTAGAACAGGGCTCCTATGGACATGAACATCTTGCTGAAGGGAACTTATAGCAGCTTCCATATTTGATTCCCAATCAGATAATTTGTTCAGTATCTTGTTATTTTGTTCGACGATGTAAGATCGTACTGAACTGAAACTGTCATCTACATAATGTTACATGCTAGATTGCATGCCTTGGTTGTGTTCTTCCTGCCACTGTTTTTGTTGTTGGAAGAACTGTTGTTGGTTCTCAAGAAGCATTTGATATTGCATTTCTTGTCTTCTTGATTGCTCCGAAATGCGTGCGTCAAATAAAGCATCGTACATACCTAAATTATCTGCTAGCTGCATGCTAGGCTGCATGTGCTCATAGTGCTCTTGTTGCCATTTTTGTTGTTGTTGTTCAAATAATTCTCTTTGATTTTGAAGAATTGTTTCGTAATGGCTTTCTTGTCTCTTGGATTCGCTGATAATATCTGTTTTTAAGTCATTGTAGAAACCTAAGACATCTGCCACTATATGCTGCCTTTGTATATTTAGCATTTGTTCCATTTCTTCTCTAGTGACATAATTAGGACTAATATAAGTAGAACTTGGACCAACTTCAGTTTGAATAGATGTTCTTGAAGTACCAGGACCGGTTGGCATGTCATTAGTATTCTCTTGGATTTGTGGAAGTATATTGTTTAATTCCTCAGATATAATGCCATCCAGTATATTGTGGTAGTTATCTTGTGGCAACGAAAGAGTTGCGTACCACGGTGTCTGAAATTCTTCTTCCGTAGGCTTTAGTATTGCAAGTACTTCAATCTGTAATTATAATGAAACAATTTAATAAGTTATTATAATTTTTTTTTGGGAAAAACAAAAATATAATTAAGTGAATAATGTAATGTAGTAAATGAATATAAGTAAATAATAAAATTACCTCTTGTGTATCCAAGAATTGTTGAACTGTTTTTTCTGAAAATATCTTGTTTGGCTGCCACTTGTGCATTCTTGGACATTGTAATTTTGTATATCTATAGCGTCCAAATTTTCGACCAATCTGTGGAAATGCTTCATATATCCAATACTGAAAGATAATTAAAAATAAATTTTAGACACATATGATTTATACAAGTAAATGAAATTATATATAAACTGACGAGTAATAAAAGAATGGGAGAAAAGTACATGGAATGCAAGATGATATCCATGTAATGAGTATTTACATTCATTTTGGTCATTTTCTTGCATTCTCTGTATTCGTTCTAGTTGGGGTTGTTGGAGCGAGTTCAACAAAACAAAATATGCTTTACGACCCCATGTATATTGAAGGAAGGCTTGAAGGTGTTCGACCATACCTAGAGTTCTATAATCGATATATCTTCCAGTAGGTTTCAGAACACATTCTACTAACATCACAAGTCCAAGTGTGAATTTGTCTTCCTGATCTTCGCATAATGGAATGTTTCGAGAAGCATTCGTATAGTAATTCTTTTTGTACCATTGAAGTATTGATTGCGAAGTCGATTACTGCTGAAGTCAAGATTCATAGATATCTCAAGGCAAGGTAAGCCAGTGATGAGACAAAACTTTTGAAGACTGAAGCGGTCCAAGTGGTCATCATATTTTACCCAAAGTTCGTTGTCTTTACCACAATTGATGAGTCTCATTATAAACTCGTGAATAAATTTGCTGCTGAATTTTTGTTCATCTTCTCTTCTATAAATAATTCCATATATAAATCCATTGAAATTGGTACACATCAGAGATGCTTGGTCATTTGCATCCAGAAGCTCAATGTAATCTTTCATATACTGAATATTCGGATATTGAGTTATTGTAGCAGAGAACCATTGATTTGGAGACAATATATATTCTAAAGACATCTATACAAATAACCAATGATAGAAAATGAGAGTTCTGCACAAAAAATATCTACACATACTGAATTTGAGAAATAAGAAATAATGAATAATATATTATGCTTAATAGAGGAAAAAAACAGGGGCTAAATAATATGTTATTTGACGAATAACATTTAAATTGTTAAAATAATGTGTTATTTGAGGAATTACATTTAAGTGGTGTTTTCAATTTAAAGTGTTTTCCATTTAGTTATTTTTTACCGAAAAATAATAGTATGAATAATATGTTATTGTTGATTTAGAAGCGTTAAAATATTATGTTAGGCATAGTACCTGCAAAATGGAAAAAAGTTCTTAAATGCATTGTAAGGATAATTAAAAAAGAAAACTGGGGAAAAAAATCAACGACGACGACTTTCCCTTAATGAAAGTGATTTGTTATGAATTTCTTGTTTGCTAGTAATTTCCAATACAAATATTTGAAATGAGTGATGACTTTTTCTTTTAGTGATATAATTTACGGATAGAATTTTCGTCACTAAATAAAATAATTAAGCAATGAATATTAAATTCAAAAAAATGTCATTAGTTGAATATAAAATAATTTAAGTGAAAAGATGAAATGTTTACCTTTTGGTTGATACCGTAGATGATGGTGTCGATTTCTTTGTTGGTGGGGGTGTTGTAGAGATAGGAAGTGATGGAGAAATATGAAAATTGAAATGAAGAAAAAGTGATGGAGGAGAATGATAGAAATGAAGATAAGGATGTGATTGTGTGGTGGTGGAGGAGATAAGCTTATAATAAATAAAGTATTTTTTTTAAAAAAAAGGAGATAAGGTTATAATAAATAAAGTATTAAAAAAAATTCGATTGTGAGTGAACTGTACGCAGAACATAATTTTTTTTTTCTTTTGGGTACTAAGAATAATATAGTAAAACAAAATTATTTATATGTTGTATATTTTAAAAGTGTACAACATATTTAAAATCAACATTAAATAAATTTACAAATATATATTTTTATCAATTGCCTTTGAAAAAAAACTTTATAAATGAACTTTAACATATTCTTTTATCAATTGCATTTGAAGCAAAATTTTCCTTTTCTTTACTTGTTTATGATCAATAATATAATTTACATAATTAATTTAACTAATATGCATTAAAGTTTGAATTGTTTAGGTAATATATTGTTGTCTAAATGTATATCCTATAAAAAAAATTAGAAAGTTTTTTATAATTATGTTATTACAATGAATATGATTGTAATTGTTTTATTTATTTATGTAAAAATATGCACTTAAATAAAATATGCGATGTCATGTATATAAATTGGAAAAGTAGTACTTTTTAAATTATGTATAGCAGTAATATATATATTAGAATGGTAGATGATAATGTTTTTTTTTATTTGTTTTTATATCTAAACAAGTGTGTTATGTAGTTTAAATTTAGTTTAATTTTGTATTTAGAATGAAAATAATGAATATTATATTTTGGCAACGTGAAATTGGGTAGACAGAGAGTGAATTGTTTAGAAATTATTATTTTTATTGTAAAATAATTTTAATGATTGTGTGTTTAATTAAGTAAAGAACTAAAAGCAAAACATAAATAAAAATCAAGTGAAATAACGAGTCGTTGAACATTATTTATCAACAGGGAAAAAAAGGAAGATTCATATATGATTAATATAATATACAAGCAGTTGTATTTGGATGTTAAATCAAAAATATTTATAGTATCCTATTGATCACACACACACACACACACACACACACACATATACAACTGCGTATAGTACAAAATAAATATACTTATCTTCATCATTTAGTGTTTCCCGAAAGCTATAACAGTGGTAGTATCATCCAAAACTTTAGAATTCTTCCTTTTCTTGTTGAGTTTTGTTTCGGGATTTTCGACTGTTTCGTGGAGTAAAGGCCTTTTTGTACCTGATGCAGATATTTTGTGTTTGTCTCTTTTATCTGTGTCGTCGACATTGACGGTTATTTCATTCGACGAATCATAATTATTCATAGTTGAAGGATTTATGTCGGTCATTGTGTCCGAAGGAGCAGCATGAAGAATCGATGGTGTAGGGTTGAAGACAAAAACAATTTCAAAACGGTACTCAGGTGGATCTCTATTTTTTTGACTGGTTTTAACATAAAACATCAATTCTCTTTCACTATTGGTCAGTCCTAGGTTGTTCATCACCGTGTCTGGATTCTACGATAGTTGTAGTGTATTTTTTAGTATATTTGTATGTTTCAATAAGTATTTGTAAACTTTGTTAGTGTAGGATTTACCTGATGGAAGTGTTCCATTATTTTAGTAGCATTGGTTTCCAACAAGGCTTCTGCAGATTCGCCAATAATACTTGCATCTAATTGTCCAGTTGTGTCTTCTAGGCGAACAAAAACATTAGCTCTGAATATAAAAGCAAGTTGAATTAAGTGTAGTCTATTGTTTAAATGATATTAAAATTAATAGAAATGTAAGTATATGTTTAACTACACAATATATTAAGGTTCGGCCTTTGCATGCTCGCATTTGCAGAAGCGACATTTGTGAATCTGTCCTAAGTTTCCAGTTGACGTTTTTTTTACAATTGGTGCAGGACATATACCAAAATCTCTGATGGGTCGTATTAATTGTCCAACGGGCTTTAATTCAATAAAATTTTTCTTGTTGAAAAATGTATGATTGAATTGTGAATATAGGTAAAAGGAAAAACTATTTGAATTTTCAGTAATATGTATGTGATGTATATGTGTTTAATAATGTAGAGAATACCTCTAAATAGACTCACATTAATTCAGCAATAGATGTGAATTTGTCGTCAGTAGGAGGCAAAAGCTTTAGTGGGCTTACAGAAATCAATGAGGCTCTATTAATAAATTCGTTGAGGCTTTCAGTATTTGTTGACACCCTGTGGAAAACAATTACAATATTATATTGTACATAAAAATTGAAATATAGCATTTTTTTTTATATTTTAGGGGGAGAAGAGTATGGTAAAAAATGTTTGAAATATGTTTCAGTACCATTTTTTATAGTCTGCTACAACTGAAGACTCATCGTGAATGAAAATGTTGCTATTCACTTTAGTAGAGAGTGTGATACTTGTAAAACAGAAGATAATAATAAATGTTATGTTAATTTTTTTTTGTGCATATTATTTAAAATTAAACGTTATGTACTATTGAAATAGGAAGCTTTAAGATTTGTAGCCCACATCACAAGTTACGTTGGTAAGTTTTGAAGAATAGTTATGCATTCTCTTTCCACAAAAGTGTCCCATAAAGTTAATATTACAGTTTGGAAATTTTTGTCTATTAACACGACATCTTGAAGACCGACATTAGTGCCAAAATGAGTCTGGATAATTCTTTTATGTCGAACTTCTATAGTAACACCAATAACATCTGCATAGAGGAAAATAAATTTATCTGTTATGTATTTTGCATGTATTAATTATTATGAAGCGTTACGTTAAAGTATTATGTGTACAGTTGATATTGTAGTATTTTTATTTATGTTTGTATTGCTGTCCATATGATGTTCGAGTGTATGAAATGGAGTGAGCTCATATTTAGAAAAACAAGAAGTCCAAATTATTTTCGTTGAGCTCCTCAACTCGTGTTCTTCTTGTTATACTCCAAACATTTTCTTCTTGTGCAGTTTTAAATAAACTTTTATTATCTTTCACGGTTGCGTTTGAGATTATGTATGTCTTCCCGAGTGTTAACTCGTCAGTAAGGGCTATAATATTAGCATCGTACATTGTAGCTATAACTTGGTTATCCTATTGAAAGTTAGAATAAGATGAACATGCGAATAGAAAAAATATATATAGTAAACGAAAATGAAAAAAATTGGGAAATCCCTATATGCAGTTACCTGCAAATCCATGAAGGCGAGACTTTGATATCGAGCTATAGAGTTATGTGCAGTTTTAGGTGATTGTTTTCCTGCAACAAGGACCTTTGCAGACTAGTTGGTCTCTGATGTAGCAATTTGTGGGATAAATTTGTAAGTTGCAGCCATTGATTAGAATCTATAAATCGCAAAAGATTGGAGCAAAATATAAATCAAAAAAGATATAAGTTATATATATATATATATATATATATATATATATATATATATATATATATATATATATATATATATATATAAAGTAAAAAAAATGCAAGAACAAAGAAGTATATTTGAGATATAAAAAACTACCAGTATGAAATTGAAAGTAGAACTTACGAAGTTTTCACAGGTGCAAGTGGTGAATGTAATATGTTTCTATGATTGTAGATGTGAAAGATGAAGCAGTTCGAGAAGCTATTTATAGAAGATTTATGGAGTATGTTACTTATTTTTCAATTAGATTTTAAGTATATAGTTAAGAGTATTTGAGACATGCTTAGATAAGTTAGTTTGAGTGGCAAAAATAGAAATACTAACGTGGCATAATAGTTAGATATTTTGTTACTGTCTGCATTGAATAAGACAAAAAATCCTACATAAATGAAATTTTAAATTGTAATTATAATATTTTAACTATAATATTTTTGTTTAAAATATCTTAAACTTATCCTACTATATTAAAAATAAGTACAAAAATAGTCAAAATAATCGAAGTTAAAATTGTTTATATGTTTTATAGTTTTGAAAAAATAGAAAATAGATAAAGGTAAGCTTGAAATCTAATGAGTATGTTTAACTTTGTATTGTTAAAGAAAATTTAAATTATAAATATAAAAAATCTGTAATTTATTTTTATAAATAGAAGAGGAAATATAATTTTTTTTGGGTATCCTTATAGAGTGTTTAAAAAAAATTATGCAGTTTAATTATGGTAAATGAAAAGTAGTAACAACACGTGTAAGCTTGAAAATATCTACTTGTAGGAAAAAAAGCTAGTATGTTGTAGAAAATATTATTTATTCAACTAAAATAAATTTGTTATGATCAGTACTCTATAAATTAGTGTAATAGTATTTGATGTTATAACTAAGACTTTATAAGTTAATGGAATAATATTTGAATTTATATATGAATGTTTATATTAATGTTATATAAACTAAGATGGAAAAAGAATTGATATATAAAATACTATTGAAGTTAAAAATAAGTGTAATGAATAAATTAAGTGACGTAATAGTATTTAATAAATCATTGTTAAATGTTTTTTTTGTAGGTTCAAAATATTTTGAAGTTAGAACTTAGAAGTACAAAATTGGTTATGCCAATAGAAATTAGAATTGTTTATATGGTTTATAAATTTGAAATTAGAGGTAAATGAAGACAAGTTCAAAACCTAGTGAATATGTTTAATTTTATTGTGTTTTCAGTGATGATAATCTTGTTAATCCTATGTTTTTTCTATGTGTTTATTTATATTATTATTTGCATTGGAATATAAGAAAGAAAAAAAAAGGAGGGAAAAAAAAAAGATAAGTGCGGAGTGATGCTCCTCGTAGTGCAATTAATCCACACACGTGCAGTGTAGTAGCTTTTTTTGGATTTGTTTTTTTTTGTTGCAATAGGAAAAAAATATTCTTGAATCTAATTGATATCCATTTCATAGGCAAGCTCATTGCTATAAAAAACAATTTAATACATTTATCATTTACCAACTAATCACTATCATACTAAACTTAATTTTTTAATTAGAAATGTCCGAAAATAGCAATTGTAATGTCCATCACAACATGTATTAGAACATCCATTACAGTAGTATGTTAAGTTATGGAATTGTTGATGCTCAAAGCAATTAACACAAATTGTAGAAAGTTATTAGTGCACATAACTTTTCATAACTGGAAAAAAATTATACAATTTGCGCCATAAAAATAAATTTGTACAACATTTATGTTTTCAAATAGTGAGAAATAGGCGTGAAGAAAATACTTACAAAACATTTATTATTTTAAATATGTATGAATGAAAGAATTTCTTTGTACACAACGTTTTTAGTACATCTAATTTGCATAATGTCTGGATTTTAGCAGAACTTTTAAACACTTGCTTCTTTTAGCTCTTGACAACGCTACATAAAGTTGACCATGACAGAAAACTGGTTCAGGTAAATACAAATCAACAAATTCAAGTGTTTGACCTTGTGCTTTGTTTATTGTCATTGGAAAACATGGCCTGATTGTGAATTGAGTTCTTTTAAATGGAATTTAAGAGTGATCACCATTGAGAGGCACAAAAGGGATTCTGGGTAAGAAAACATATTTGCCACGATATTCACCATTTGTAATTTAAGTAAGAATTACATTTTTGTCAAATTTCCTACAAGTAAGACGTGTTCCATTGCATAGGCCTTCAGCTGAATTGATATTCCGTAATAACATTACATGACAGTTGAGTTTAAATTTTAATTCGTGTGGTGGTATTCCTTTAGGAGTCAAAGTATTAAAAAAATCTTCTTATAAACTCTGTTCCGTTTTGTCAAGCGCATCATCGAAACTATAATATGTGTATACTTGTCCATGAATTTGATCAAGTAGAATTCTATTAATATGATTAACATATTCATTTCGAGGCGTGAGAATGACTCGATTTACCATTGTCTGCAAATTATCAACATATGTTTCTATATTTGGAAAAACACGATTTATTAAATTTTTTAGAGATGTAATTTCATCTTCAAACGGTAGAATTATATCATTAGGAATTTTAATGCAATTACAATTATGTTCTTTCTCAGTTCTATTTCCAATTCTAAGTAAATAATTACAAAAAGATGGATCAAATTTTGCTCTCATGTTTTCAATCAAGGATAAATGTAAATATGAAGGCCATAGGTCAGAGAAAATTAATCTAGCTTTCATGATGTCGTCTTTTCCTTCCTTGGTACGACTGGTAAAACCTGTCGAAAGTCTGTAGCGACCGAAAATTTCTAACTCTTTCAAAGAAAAAATTACTTTAAAGATTGAACAATTTAGTTAACTTGTCGCGTCGCTACGATACTTCTAATATTTTAAGTTATTTATTTGGTCACCATAGTATGTTGCATAGCAATTTTTTATAAACATGACGATCTAATTATTTTAACTTAGGCCCATTATTTTGAGAACCCATGTTATATTAATTTGAAAAATTATTTTTAGTCTTTTAAAAAATTATGATTTAGTGTATTTATTTTAAAGTGAAGGACGGCGATTTAATTTAGCAACTATAAAATACTCAATCCAAATTTTATTTTTTTACTAAGCATAACTTTTAAATATATTATTATTAAACAATATTTGAGTTTGTTGCAAAATAAAATATTTCATCTTCTGGCAACCACAAGAAACGTGTGTATTTTTCCACCAAGTACTCTTGCCCCCACTTCTTTTAACTTCCTCAACCATTCTCTCCTTTAACTCACCACTCTTCCTCTAAACAATTATGGTTAGTTTTATGAGAACATGCATGAGTAGTTATTTAATATACATTACACGGTTGAACACTACACAACAACTCCCTTTTACTATTTGCTATTTTGGCTTTAGTGACTAGAGAGCATAAATTTTCTTATTCTACTTTTATTTCCCATACACACATGCACGTCCACTTCCAATTTTACTCTTGAAGAAAAGCAAAAAGGTCAAGCTGCTGATTTCTCTTTTTGGGTGATAGTGCAATTTAAAATTTGTCTACGACTCAACTCTAGCAATCTTCATAAAGATCTTAAGGTAGTATAATCTCCCGTACACAAGTTGTTTACGCTTTTGGAGAAATTTATATGCTAACATGTACGTAAATGTTAATTGCCTTGTGGAAAATTATTTGTGATTGAAGGTAATCACCACGATTATTTGTGATTGAAGGTAATCACTACAATTATTTGTGATTGAAGGTAATCACTAGAATGAAAAGTATGTCGATTGATTACCAATTTACTATGAAGTATGGCTTTTGTATGTTATGTCAATATTTGTATATAATTGTCTCATTAGCGTGTGTACATACTACTGAGTATTTCTTCGAAATGCTCACTCTAATTATACATTTCAGATTGACGAGCTTGGCGGGAGGCATGATGGCGGATGGTAGTGACTATTACCCTATTACCCTATGTAATATATGTTTAATCATGTTCTTTTACAGATTAGGATGGACCAGTAGTTTTAGTGTTCCGTTTAAACGCTAACTTTGTGAAAACAGTTACATTACTTGCTATCTTTTAATTTCCAGTTTTCTGTTGGTCATGAAAAATGCAATATCTTGAATTATATTATGAATTTCAACTTGAAGTCAAAAAGGAATGAAAGCCATGCGAGTCCACTGGCCATAGAAATTTGAATCACCATCATAGCATGCCTCATGATTTTATTCCGAATTTTTCTTTAAACTGCGACGGTGAATCGCATTTCGTCAAGCAGCCCATTTCATTGTATCATTTGACCCACCAACTGAGGGAGTTTGACCCTGAAATTTTAATATGATCTTACCTATAGGGTTAGGTACCTTACTACAAAATTTCACGATTTTATGAGTATGTTAAGTGAGATAAACATGATTGGGGCAGAAACATGATATTCTCAACAGCTTAAGGAGCTTTTGACTTGACATTAAAAGTTCACTATTATTATATTTTATTTTAAGTTCTCCCGCTTCCATACTTTGTAAAATATTTATTTCCGCACCTAGAATTTTGAAATAAATTGTAAATCCTTTGACGCGTTTTAAATATTTAGACGAGTCACAAAAGTAAAAAAAATGAAGATTTTATAGCGCTCCGGGTATTAGGATCTAGTGCGTTACAAAGTCGCATCCTAAAACTACAACTTTCCCACCAAAAGACAAATTACAGTCAGTAATATCTTTAAGCATTTTATCAACAGCTTCAATGACACAACGATTTACCATAGGGGCTTCATCCCAAACGATTAATTTTGCCATTTTTAATAAAGTTCCTAAAGTTGATTGTTTACTAATAGAACAACTTACTTGGCCAACTATTTCCAAATGAATTTTAAATTTTGAATGAGCTGTTCATCCTCCAGGTAAGAGAGATGCGGATACTCCAGACGATGCAATAGCTAAAACAATTTAATTTTGTGATCTTACACCAGTTAAGAGTGCTTTGTCTAAAAAGGTTTTAACTGTTCATCCTGGACCATCGATGAAATAAACTACACTTGAATTAGAATGTACTTTTTCCATGATAGTATCGTATGCAATTTGTTGATGATTATTTAAACTTATATTACAAGCGTAATCCCCTTCTATATCCAAATTTATTGTTTCCTCTGCAATCATTCTTGTCAACCTTTCAGTTTCATTTATATTGACATTGAAAGGCATTATTTCATGATCATTAATGTTTTTACCCATTGATTCTAAAATTGAATTGATGTGTTCCAAAGCTTGTAATTCAGCAACATTTGGAGGTTTAGTTTCATGAATATAACCGTCAGTCGATAAGTTTTAAATTTATTCCATAGTAGTTTTGGATGATCAGGGTTGCAGAGTACAAGAAGGGTAGCGAATAGACGTCTTAAAGAAGTAGGCATTTTGTAAACAATAGTTTCGGATAGACATTTTTCACAATGATTATCTTCGCTTAACAAACCATCTAAAAGAGCTGCTTCACGATATGTATTTACAGTTTCTCCATTTGAAGTTCGGAAATCATGAAATGATTTTGGACCTCGAATATGATTAAGAAGAATACGTAAGAAATATCGTTCTCCTTCAGATGGATTTGTTGAAACAATTCATCATACAACAGTATTTTTCTTCCTAGGAGCCCACATTTTCTTAGATGAATTCCAAACGAAATGTGTTGGGAAATCTCGATATAATAATGTACGAGCAAATTCATTTGTTTCGTTAACTTTAAAAAGTTCTGTTAACATTGTTCGTCTTGTATTTTCATTCTCAATAATAGTAGTTAAATCACTTGTGTCGTCATATCGTACTTGTTGATGATTTAAAAGATTACGTTGTAAAGAATAAATAGTAGGATGAATTTCGACTAAATTGAACGATAAAATCCTCCACATTGCTTCAGGCGGAAATATTCATCTAGCAGATTGGTAAATATAAATTTCATCGATTTATTTAAGTGTTTCAGATGGTGCAATTGAGAAATTAATACGATCATGCCCTTTGTACACATATTTATACAAATATTTTACGACTTTAATAGAAGAACATACTTCAATATTTAAGTGACAATCAAATTTTGTACTTAAATAACGATTATACGGTACGACCCATCGATTGTCTAACATTTGGCCTCTGACTTTAATATTGACACCATCATTGTGACGTTTATAGAAAGGATATGAGTTGTCGCCGAATATAGTAGTAGTACAATAATCTCTAGGGAATTTGTTTTTGCATTTTGTATTTGAGCCATGCATACATTTTTGGGATTTAAATCTCCACAAGGGCCGTGCATATTATGTTTAACAATAACGGAGTGAAGATAAGGATTTTTTTTTTTGTCAGGAATCTCACAGCAAACTATTTTATCAACATATACAGCAGAACAAATTTTATGGCTGGACTTGAAAATCAATAGAAAGTGTGCAAGAGGGAGACCTCGTTTTTGAAATTCGACAACATATATATGTGCAATGAAAGGCCCTAAAATATTTTTTTTGTATAAATCATTTTTTAATTCTTCTAATTTTGCTCTAAAGATACGGGTAATTAAATCTGGGCGATTTTGAATCTCATCATTGTGTTGTAGTTATTGTCTAATTTCCAACCAATTTGGATTACATGTAATGGTAAAAAATATATCTGGTTTCCCATACCGTTGAACAATAGCCATAGCATCCATATATCTCTTGAGCATATCTCTAGGGCCACATGTAAAAAACTGTGGTAAAATAAATTTTTTTTCCAATGTTACAACTTCTCGTCTCTCCATGTTCAACACTATCTACAATACCCCGATAGAGTTCTGCTCGAATCTGCTTTTGGTTATTACGAAAATAGTCTAACATTGCAGTTTCAATTTTAACATACATATCTACAGCATATTGTTGTAGTAATCTACCACTAAGAAACAAAACAGACTTAGTGGAATGTCGAATTTGCAATTTGTATGAATAATATTTTTGGCAGGAAACTTGGGATCGATGCTTCGTTGTAAGAAGTACTGCCAAAAACAAATCGATCATTTATTTATAGCATGTGTATTAGACAAATAAAGGAAACGCAGAGTGAAATGTGTGTACAAACCTTCATTCGCGTTTTCAATGAATTGAGCTGCAGAAGTAACTGTTGAAGGTAAAGCAAAGAATTGAGAAGTAGGTTGACCATGGGTGATTGTTGATCTCTTGATTCCTTCACGCCAACCAGATTCCCCGTATGTGAAAAGTAATGGATACTGTAGAGGATCATAGCAACCGTAATAATAATGAACTCTATGCAGATCATTATGACCGAGTAATATATGATCAGCATCAAAAGCATTATGTGTAAATGACATAGGTTGAGCTAGTAGTTTACGACGATCAATGCATCCAGGGCGAAGCCGTTTTCGACGTTCGTTTTGCCTGTGGGTTTGTTATTGGCGATAAGATATTGTTTTGAAGTCTACATGAGCAGTAACTCCGTCTGAAAATACATTTGGAACATCCATGACAATAAATTATGCTATGTTATAGAATAGTTGAGGCTGAAAGCAAAGATTAGAAAATAGAGAAAATATTATATTCCATAGAAATCTGTTTATAAGTTGAATAAAGATTTCTTAGCACATATATTAAACTACAAATTGAGATGCTAAAAAAAATAAATGGTACTGGCTAACAAGTTATATAGTTTCAACGTAATATGCTATAAATGTGTTTTTGTGAATAGAGAATACACATACCTCGAAATGTATACTTGAGCACTTGCAGAGAGATTAAAATGAGTAAAATGTTATTTATCTCATTGTTTTCTATTAGCTATTACAACCCAAAAGGTTTATTTTGGATATATATAAATATAAAAAGATTTCTTCAGTGTAGAACAAATATGAAAAGCATCAGCGTAATTTTACTCTTTCGGTGGGGGTTTTTAAAAGCGTATAATTAAATAGTTCTTGTACCCTTAAGCAAAGAAGATGTAGGACAAAGTGCGAACTGTATTGTATCTCTGAATTCTTTATTATGGTTACAAAGGGAAATCTATATTCTTTTGCAATTTCTCTAACCTTAAATAAGCATCTGTTTTAGAAGGAATACAAAATATTTTGACAGTCGGTGAAGAATTAACGTAGCAAAGTTGAATTTGATAATTGGCTAAAACGTGTACAAGAAATTGTGGTTTACCTTTTGTCGTCCTCTAAAAGGCATAAAGTTTGTACAGTGGGTTTTAAAGTCAATAATTGTAGGTATAGATGGGCACAAATATGCTCAATAATTAAATGAATAACATACTCTATAAATTAGTGAAGTAATATTCGATGTTATGAAATATAAGTTAATATAGTAATATTTGATTTTATATATGAATGTCTATATTAAAGATATATAAACGAAGATGAAAAAACAATTAACATATAAAATACTATTTAAATTAAACATAAGTGTAATGAATAAATCGTAATAGTATTTAATAAATTAGTGTGCATTAGTGAAGTAATATTCGATGTTATGAAATATAAGTTAATAGAGTAATATTTGAATTTATATATGAATGTCTATATTAAAGATATATAAACTAAGATAAAAAACCAATTGACATTTAAAATACTATTTAAGTTAAAAATAAGTGTAATGAATAAATCGTAATAGTATTTCATAAATCAGTGTGAAATTTTATTTTATTTTAATAAAAATATTTTGAAGTTACAAGTACAAAATTGGTTATACCAATACGAATTAGAATTGTTGATATGGTTTATAAGTTTCAAATTAAAAATAAATGAAGGCAAGTTGAAAATGCAGCGAATATGTTTAATTTTATATAGTTATGACAAAAAAAAAAATGTAATGTTAATTTTAATAATAAGAGCATAATTTATTTTGGTACAAATAGCATGTTGTAGAAATGATCTATTATTAAATATTTAATATATTAGAAATTATATATGGAGCACTTGGCAGTGGAAGAAGAATTTAGAAAAAAAAAATGTAATGTTAATTTTAATAATAGGAGCATAATTTATTTTGGTAAAAATAGCATGTTGTAGAAACGATCTATTATTAAATATTTAATATATTAGAAATTATATATGGAACACTTGGCGGTGGAAGAAGAATTAAGAAATATTGTTTAGAAATATCTATTTTGAATTATGAATTATTTGTATAAGTTTACAAAATGAGAAGTATATATAAAGATCAAGTTGTGTTTTCAATGATGATGATTTTGTTAAGAAGATGTGTTAATTTTATGTGTTTATCTATATCTGCACTGTAATATTAATATTTTAAAAAAAGATGGTCCAAGCAGTACGAAGGAATTGTTTCTCAGAAGACGGAGTAATTGCTCCGCACAACGGTAGTGGGCGGAGCAAGTACTCCGTACTGTGCAGAGTAGTATTTATTGATTTTTTTAAAAAAAGATCTAGTATAGTATGAGAATATTAAAGTCAACAATTGTAGGCATATATATTGATTAAAAAAATGATCTATTGTAGTAGGGAAATATTAAAGTCAACAATTGTAGGAATCCAAATTACCCTTAACCCACGTGTGAGTAGTGGAAGACAGATATGGGCAGTTGGTATAAATAGTAGATGATGAATATGAGGCAATTTGAGCTAACGAAAATGCTTCAAAATGAACAGTGCTCGGCATGTTGTTTCTTTTAATATAGTAGGATAAAAGTATTCATGGCTTCATAAAAAAATCAATTTCAATTTGTTATCAAATTAGTTATTTGAATAAGGACTAGATAGATTTTGGTACATTTAGTGAACAAAGTATGTAATTGATTTTAGGGCGTGTTTGATTGTAAGTATGGAACTTCTATAAAAAGAAAATAAGTTCTGGGCAATTGAATTGTTTAGAACTTATTTGAAAATTATTAATTAAATGTGTTTGATAGATTTAATTTTCATCCTAGAAAATATTATACTTGTCTATTTTTTTTATTGGTGGGTAGATAAGAGACGAAGAAAGGAAGTAGATGTGAGAGAGAGAGAGAGAGAGAGTTGGGTGATTTGCTTGGAAAATAAAAATTTACACGTCCATAAGGAAAATGTTTTCTTTGTTTTTGAATAAAATATAGTCATGTGACCAATTTTTGAAAAATATTTTTCCTAAAAAAAATTGTCAATCACACATCCCAAAAGTTAAAACTTGGGTGAAAAATAAAGCCAATCAAACACATTATTATTATTATTATTATTATTATTATTATTATTATTATTATTCTAAATAAGGTCATAGATAGTGGACCGCCTGTGCAACCCCCCCATGGCTTTACGCTTCGAGGCAGCCTTCTACCATTTCTTAGGCTAGCAAGCCTGAAACAACCAGCACACATGCAAACTTATGGATAGAATACTAGACAATACCTACATGATGACACCATTAGTGCATTATTCCATAATATAGGCCATGTGCCTAGCTGTTAGTGACCTTGTTGTGTTGTTTGGGAAGGAAAGTACGCTCGGAGCGTGACACCATGTGTTATTTGTAACGGAACTAGGAATCAGGTGGGTGCATTGTTTCCTTTTTATTATTATTATTATTATTTAGGAATAGTAGCATATTTGGTCTTCCAATCTTTCAAAGTAGCATCAGACATTCCAACGTTTTGACAAAATAGGCATAGTAGGTCTTTGATTGCCGAAATAGTCTAATTTGACCTTTAAAGTAGAGTCAAGAGATAAAATTTTTCTCCCTTAAAATATTTTTTTTTTAAAAAAAGAAAAGACAAAAGAAAAAGAGAAATAAAAAAAAAAAATCAAATGTACAATGAAATGAAGAATAATAAACAGATCCTCTTCTTCTTTCACTCCAAGTCTCCAACCACGAAAAGCGACCATAAGAAAAAGTCAGAAGTTGTTGAGTAAAATGTTTGAATGGTCACTGAACTTTAACGTGGTCACGATTTACTCACCGAACTTTATTGTGCTTCGGAATACTCACTCAACTTTGCCATTTACTCCTCCATCCATCACCGTCAAAAAATTCATCCATTGGGCGTTGACGTGACGGACGGAAATCCTAGATGGCGATTAACGGTGTTAACTAGGTGCCAAATCAAACAAATATTATACACCTGGATTTTTTTAACATATTAAAAAAAAAAAAAAGGAAAAATCGAAACAACCGGCAGAAACTTCCCTCTGTCACCGCCGGACTTCCACCTCCAAAAAACCACCATCCCGCCCCCTACGCCGTCGAGCATCAACACCACCGGCATTGGCGTCACCTGCCCAACAACTCCCGACCACCATCCCAACCTCACGCCGGACACAAATGCACCCCCATAGCCACAAAATCAGCCCATTCGCAGCCAAAAAACTTGGCCACAACCACCCTTCCGATCACACCCATCACGCCCAACACATATAGGCCTCTTCTACACACCAAGGCGCATCCAACCATGGCTTCTTTTCATCAAATAGTGTAGTAATTCAAAAATTTCAGCCCCAAAGTGCAGGCTTATAGTTCGGTGAATCCGCCTCCAATTGACGGGCAAAGTGATGTTATTGCTACAAATTGGACTCAGTTGAACCTTCAGCAGGTCAATACTATATTGGGTAACTCCTCAATTGAATCGATGGATACATTACTCTCTCCAATTTTTCGAATCAAAATCTGCCCACTTTTTAGCATTTATGAAATCTGCCCCATTTTTTTTCGTTTGTTACATTGCGAATTTTCTGTCAATTGGTGGAGGATATGGGCGTCGGCGATGTGGTTCAGCTGGTGGTGGTGAGTGTGTTTGATTTTGAGGAGGGAGATCGGAGAAGGAGGGAGATCGGAGAAGGAAGGTCCCGCCGTTGGAAATGGTGGTCGACCGTCTCTGTAGTTTTCAAATTTTTATTTTTTTATTTAGGGCAAAATCGTGTTTGAGAGAGACGATTTTGCTGAGTGGGCAAAAGATGCCAGAATTGAACAACCGTTAGTCGCCAACTAGGATTTCCGTCTGCCACGTCAACGCCCAATGGATGAATTTTTTGACGGTGATGGATGGAGGAGTAAATGACAAAGTTGAGTGAGTATTCCGAAGCACGATGAAGTTCGATGAGTAAGTTGTGACCACGTTAAAGTTCAGTGACCATTCAAACATTTTACTCGAAGTTGTTTCTTATTTTAAATTAAGAGAATGCTTTTAAACATGTTTAAATAATGTTTTTGAAAATGTTTTGTCTGATTTGAAATGTTTTTAAGTTGACATTGAAATGATGACACAATAACGATAGCCATGTGCTTGATTTGACCCAAATAATGCATTTTTCTTTTGAAAATGTCAATCAAATGAAGGCTTAAACTATTTTTTTTTAAAAAATTTTCTTCAAATAACATATAAAAGCAGAATTTCTACCAAATGGACACTATAAGAAAGTACAATTAATCAGGCTAAGTTCTTCTGCAAAAGTGAGCCCATTCAACAAAAGGGAAAAATTTATGGGTCAGGTGTTTACTTTCACCAAATCACGAATCAGGCCCCAACGTTTAATCTTTCAAAAATCAGGTTTTCGGTCGATTTCATTAAATATATTTAAATACAAATCTAATATTATTCGGTCCTTAATTTACTGATACAGTTAAGATTCTGCTTCCTAATATAACAGATCATCTCCATATTTACTCTCTTTCTGCTTCATCGTCGGGCCAAATTGACAGGAGATAAAAGGTGAATTCGGCCGGAAGAGTCGCCGGTAACGGAGCTCCAAGGGTGGAAAATCGGTCACAGATCGTAATCGACATTCGAATCTCTGCGTCGAAAATCCAATTGGCAAGTCACGGCTGTCACATACGAATCTCTGCGATTTACCCATTGCCCATCAGTATGTTTTATACTTTACGTAGACTTGTGACTCCAATTGATGAAATAACAACTCACAATCAATAATATATATGCAATGATGGGAATGATATTTTCGAAATCTGTGGCTTCCTGCATTTGACATCTGCGACGTGCATGAATTCAATGCAACTTCTGAAATCTGCATGTTCAAAAAACCTGTGACCCGGAACACCTATGTCGCCTGCAACAAATCTCGATTAATAATACTGTCTTCCTACGATTGAATTCTGTGACCTGCATGTTATACTATGTGTCCCGAAGTGTGTATGTGACCTGCATGTTCTACTACCTGTGACCCGGAATACCTATGTGACCTGCATTTAATTTCGATACAAATCTGTGACCTGCATGCTCTACTACCTGTGTCCCGAAATCTGTATGTGACCTGCATGTTCTACTACCTGTGACCCATACAGATATATATGCCCTATAGGGAATCAATTTGAGTTATTACTGTTATCTGTGACCTGCCTGAATTTATGACCCTATGTAGTCTCTTATCTGTGACCTGCATGAATCAATTTAAATACAGACAACATGCATTTCATTTTGCAGATTAATGGATGTCCACGTATGTTTGCTGAATGGATCCCAGATATCAGTGGTTTTGCTAGCTCGGAATTGCACACATGCGAAGCTTGTGGATATTGTAATGACAGAGTTCAGTTTGGATCCTACGAAGGTCGTGGTCACAATACAATATCTACTGAATAATGAATTGCCGGCAGTAAGAATAAGAAATGACAGTAATGTGCTATCATACATTACTCTAAAGGTTATAGATCGTGACCCTTCTAGATATCCATTACACATTGATGTTACCCTGATCGAGCAACAGTACATTACAATTCCAGCTGCTGCACATACAACCATAGAGCTTCCGTTACAGAGGGTGGTTTCAGACATATGCTCTGCAACTGTGGAACCTGCAGGTCACAATGGTGAAGATGAGGTCACAATTGTAACTATCCCTGATCATAACGAAGTTGAGGAAGGAAAGGTATTCCGTGATAAGGAAGTTCTCAAATTGAGCCTTTCTCTGTACGCGATTCAGAACATGTTTGAATTTGTAGTTGTTCGATCGGACAAGAAGGAGTACGTAGTTAAGTGTTTACATGAGGTGTGTACTTGGATTTGCAGATCTTCTAAGTGGGGAAAATCAGAACTTTTTAAGATTAGGAAGATCGCAAATGGTCACATGTGTGGGTCAAACATAATTTTGGGGAGTCACAGGCAACTATCCAGTACTGTTATTTCATCTACTATAAAATACAAGTACACATCGTCATCCAATACTATATACACTCCAAAGGATATATGTAGAGATATGTTTCACATGTATGGTGTGTCATTGAACTACTCTAAGGCTTGGAGATGTCGTGAGCAAACATTAAGAATAATTAGGGGTGATCCAAATGAGTCATTCGATGAAGTTACCTGCCTACTTCCACATGCTTGAACAGAAAAATCCTGGAACGGTCACAGGATTGGAGCTTGATGGTCACAGTAAGTTCAAATATTGCTTCATGGCCTTCGGTGCATCAATTCAAGGATGGAAGCATTGCAGACTGTTGTTGTTGTGGATGGAACCTACTTGAATGGACACTACGGTGGTACTCTATTCACAGCTTGTACTCAGGATGCGAACAATAGCATTTTTATTCTTGCTTTTGGGATTGGAGATAGTGAGAATGATAGAGCATGGACATGGTTCTTGGATAACTTAAAGAAGGCTTATGGTGTTAGAGATGGATTATGTTTTGTATCGGATCGCCATGTTAGTATCAAGAATGCTATAGAACGTGTCTATCCGGCATTTTTTGTCATGGTATTTGTTCCTATCATTTGTTACAAAATTTGAAGTCATACTATGGTAAAACAGTCACAACATAACACAAGCGTTCAATGCGGTACATTCGATCATACACATTATCGAGTTCGAGTATCACATGCAACGACTTGACATGATGAATGCACATATTAGGAGTTACCTGGTATATTCCTACTTTTTCTATTCTTTCCAGTTTGTTTTAAAATAATCCCAAAGTTTATGTTCTGTGACCCTCATGTACATGGTTGACTTTTTAGGAGAATTTGTTGGACTTGAAAAGTGGTCACGATTCCACATGCCCGCAAATCGCTATTCTACAATGACCTCAAATATAGTAGAATCGATCAACGCGATCCACGAAAGCGACAAAAAATTACCCTATTGTGTCATTGTTAGATTCTTTGAGACGAGACTATACAAATGTGGTTATGTAAACATAACGAGGATGCACATGGCACGTTCACAAGGTTGACAACCACGTACGAGAAACTTATGAGGAACCGAGCACGATTTGAAGAAACTAAAGGTCACATTTATGTTTTTCTTCTCCATTATGTAAGCTGTGACCCGAAAAACATATTCTGTGACTCAAACGATTTTTACGTGACTGAGATTTACTTTGCTGGACTTCATATATGTATGGTTTTTACTGTTCCTTGCAGGTGTTACCTGTGAGCCAGACAGTGTTTGCAGTCAATGATGACCATTCGTCTTTCGTTGTAGATATAGACCAACGTACGTGCACATGCAGGATGTTTCAAGTTGATCTATTTCCATGTCCGCATGCACTGTCTGTGATTGCACATACTAAAGGGGATCCCTACGACTATTGTTCTTATTACTACACAAAAGATGCATACATGAAGACATACCAAGAGTTCGTGTTACCAGTTGGAGATCCATCTGAATGGACCGTCCCTGTAGAATTGAATAACAAAACTGTATTAGCTCCTTTTCAGAAAAGGAGTTCTGGTAGACCTGCCGAAAAGAGGAAAAGATCAGCAAGTGAAGGGAAACAGATAGTGAAATGTGGTCGCTGCAGGGGATATGGTCACAATCGAAGGAGATGTACTAACTTGGTTCCATTGAGCAACAGTCAAGAAGGGACAAAGATTCAGAACAAGCAAATCAGTCGATGACATTTGCACCATAGTCATTACAATTTCACAAATTCATTATCTTCTGTTTAACACGTTGTAGCCATCCAACATTTTAATGTGATTTGAAAATAATTGAAATGAGCAATACTTGTTCAAATTATTGCGTGTTGGAAGTTTCTTATATATACAATCCAACTGTGACCTCCAGCAAAGCGTATGTTAACAGTCTGCTATAATCTGTGACCCTGTAAAACAAATATAGTGGTCTGTGACTTCAATAAACCGAGTCTGTGACTTCATGCAATATTATTTAACTGCTAGCATTCCTGTGACCTTCACACTCCAACCATAATATCACATGTGACCCTGTAGAAAAATAATACTACAAACTGTGACCTCTTTAAATATCCACTAAACTGGACCATCATAAACCTGTATCAATGCCCTGTCTTCATCATATTGTAATGTACACACATGCCTGCTCATAATGAAAATGTTGCCCATTACCATTAAAAAAAATCAATGTACATTTTGTCCCAGTAAAAACAAAAACTGCACATCAAAATAGACTACGCCATCATAAAAAATGACAATAAGAGACTTTACAGAGTTTGATAATTGTTTTAAATGTTTCACAAACAAATAAGGACATCCATCACTACATGACTCCATGACAATCTCATCTCCTCTTGTATATGCTCCGATGTTTATAAAGTCTTGTGGCAATGTCCAGCCTTGCTCTCCCCGCATCGAACTTGATCGGCATCGAATCCTTATCATCATGTAGCAAGTACTCGCATACTTGATGGTGAAGATGCCGCAATCATGTCTGAAAAAAGAACCATAATGTATTAGATCACATGCCGAACATTGTAAAATGCCATATGAGGTCACGAGGCTTACCCATTGCTCTGTTGAGGAAGACTGTTGTCAACCATTAGCCTCAGGTCCATACGATCTTCACCGTCGTAGTCAATATGTCTTTTCCAAAGACCAACATAGTTCAGAAGATAGGGAATGATCTTCACAAAAGGTTCAATACCTATACGAAGGAGGAATTCATGGTATGTCTTTCCGAGAGTTGAAAACATGGAGAGTGTGTGTCCTGAATTCAAGGACGCAACATCCGGTGTGCCTTGTTTGTTGGAATAATGGGCATGAATACATGGTCCACACTGCTCCATGGATGGCTTAAAGGCAATGTTCCTTTCGTCACAACATCTATCAAGCTGGACTCTGACGATATAATGGTTGGATCTTGCTTGAACTTGGAGTATATGTTTTTCAGCTTCATTTGGAACCAGGAGTCCGTGGTAGTAGCTTTCAACTTTGCATTCTTCCCATAACGTGCCAACTGGCGGATGTAATAGAAGCACACATCCATGTGCTGTCATAGGAAACAGAACATGTTAACAAAATCATCATCGAGAAATAAACAATCACATATTGATATTTTCACATAAGCTGTGACCTATTGACAGAAGCTGTGACCTATGTCGACAAACTGTGACCTCATTTTCTGTAAATGAAGGTTGGAAGTAGGGGTATCTTACCATGCTGCTTAAGGAGCACTCAGAATTCACCAGTTCATGAAACCAAGTTTTACTTCCAACCTTGAACCCACCTAGCAGAAATGGGGGGCTTATAACGTCATCAGCATCGTTGAATTTCTTCCTGCAAGCATAATATGAACTATAAAAATTTGTATCTGACAAGCTATCAAACAACTTTCAGGGATGGAATATGAATTTACTTGTTTCTTGGTTTGTATCCCCGCTGGAACCAACTCTGGAATAATGAAATGTCAGCCTCATCTGCTTCGCGGTTGTAATGCTCAAAAACCAGAACGTTGTCGGCGTGCTTGAGTACTTTCCCTTCATCAGCTACAAAGGGAGATTGAAGTATCCTCGCTGGTCTGGAAACCCTCTTCATTGGCAGTCCCGAGCTTGGTTCAGACACCGGGGATACCTGCATTTAGTGGTAACTGTCATGTATCTCGTTGTTCAGGACTACCATTATATCTGTGACCTGTGACTTGTGTGTTGTGTGACTACAACTATACCTGTGACCTGTGTGTTGTGTGACCTAATACCAACAAATGCGTCTGTGACCTGCCTGTGCCGAAAGAGAATCATGTAAAATTCCAAAAACTGTAATGTACCTCTGCCTCTGTCATCTTCGTGTCCTGAAGAACATCAGAAATGATGCAGTCAACCTTCTGCTGAATTGTTTGTGCTTGAGTCGGAGTTTGCGTTTCAAGTTGAGTGAAATCAAGACCCAAGTCGAACGAAGGCGGTTGAAGACTGAGTTGTATATCCTCACCTTCGTCCAGGAACCATCTTACCACTTACCTTTAGTGTCCAAACTCGATCCCACATGAGATGCCTGAAGATTAGACCAAGACATAATTTAAAATGAAATCTGGGATAATTCAAAAACAGCATGACTTCATTCTTACTTACTTCACCAGGCTTCTCAGAAACTTCAGCCGCATGCCCTTCATGCACGTCCTTGGAACTTTCACTGAGTCTCTTCATAATCTCTTCCATCGTACTTGAGATCAACGCAGATACAGACTCAGACAAGAACTGCATGTTGGTCCTAATTTCTAACACGTCATTCCTAATCCCAGACTGCATCTGGACAATATCATCCATCCTCCGTAGTTGTTCACCTTGTAAATGTGACAACCGTGACCTCAGATCAGTTATTTGCCCCGTGAGTTCATTTCTTAAATCCTCAACAGCCTGCAAAACGTGAATATAAATCAGTGACAGAAATAAATGAATTTAAATTTGTACGTGACACATGTGTAAGGATCTGTGACTGTGCATAAGGATGCGCGACTGTTTAAGATTCTGTGACTCAGTGTATGGATTTGTGACTCTACTTTAAAGTTATTACCCTCACTAACAACTTACATTATCTGACATTGGGACACTTGGGTGGGGTTCCTGTGCAGAGAAGTGTTCAGACGACGGACGGGAGGTCCTTGGAGACTTTGCATGTTCTGTTGTATCCTCCCACCTTGGTGGAGGATCTTGAAAGTCATCATCATCTTCTTCAACGTCACCGTGTCCAGTGCTGCCATCCGTTATCCTGTGAACGGATGAACTCATGTGTACCCCACGAGAAGCAGCATCATCACTTGTTCCTACACCGCGAGCTGAACGTTCCGTCCTTCTCTTCTTTCGCATAGCACGGCGTTTAGCAACTGGCTGAACCGGTTGACTGTACTGCAACCCATTCATGTACGGCATATCCATCTCGGTGTCCGAGGGGTCGAGGTCACGTATTACAATCTGCAATGCCAAAAACCAAAAAAAAATATTGTTAACAACAATACACAACTTACTACAAAATAAATTCCATACATGTAAAATTCTTACATCGGGGTTGGAGAAGCATTCGTCTCCTTCCAGCTTAGCGGCAGACGGGGGCTCATCTGCCACCCAATTCATGATCCGAGGAAGTGTGTCAGACATCCGTTTGACAATTGATCCATCAAGACTGGGAATAGTCTCATATATCCACACTTGAAAGGGTATCAACAGTCCTCTTAGCCTGTAATGTCTTGTCCTCTTGCTCAACCCTTCTCTCAAATCATTTAAAGTTGATTCAAAGAGTAGCTTCCCCCATGGAAATTTGTTCATCAATGCAAAATCTTCAACCAACACAAATAAGTAGTGATCAACCACCTTTTTATAATCCCTGGGGAACAAGTATGATGTAATAAAATAAAGAGCTCCTAGTTTGGCTACGTCTTCATCCAACAGACCTCAACAACATCCTGTTGCAGTAGTTGGCAAGTGATAGGAATGTGTCCCTGACATCTTCATGAGTCACTGAGTTAAGCTGGCTGAAGAATTTTTCCTTCAAAACTGAAGGGACGTCCTCAAGATTCTCCACATCACTGTCCCCTATGCATCGGAGACCAGTAATTACACATAGTTCGACCATGGAGAATCTAACGTATCTTCTGAGACACGAAACCACGGTTCATCTTCGTTTGGCGTATGAACACATGCGAGCGAGAAGTAGTGGATCAAGCTGTATTTGTAGGGCTATGTCGGGGCAATCCATAAAATGTCCAAAGCATGTACCCTTGAGAATTGTTTGTTGGGCTTCACTTAGATGTCTCTTAATGTTAGTCAGAACACCTTTTGGCATGGACGTTGTAATCTTGCCAAAAAACCATTTTCTTCGGGTAACATGTATTCCCAAACCTGCAGCAATGCATGGTTATCAATCTCACATATGGAAATTAACATTAATCATAGATGACAAAACACCCAAAGCAAATACAAAACTAAACCCATACAGAAATCACAGGACATGTCTTAAATTATATTTCACTATGGCAACATTCAATGCTACTTCACAATCATAAAACAGATCACAAAAACTGTAACATGATGTCAATAATTGAGGTCACAGTCACATACATAACTAATCACATGCAGAAGTCACAGGACATGTCTACAGTGCAATTTCACTATGGCAACATTCAATGCTACTTCACAATCATAAAACAGAACACAACTTATGTAAACATGTTGTGAAGAATTGAGGTTACAGGATGAGTTCATAACACCCATATATGTGTACATTCACATCCAAATTTGATCTGCCAACGTAAAACACACCCAACACTCAAAACTAGTTCACAATAAAACAAGATATCAGGTCACAGGGAAAGGGAAACCACCTAGACATTAGGTCACAGGAAGAAGAAATCAGGTCACAGGAAATGGAAAAATACACTAACACGATCAAGGTCACAGTCATACATTAAGATCACAAAATTAAACATCCACAGTAACAAAAACCCCAACTTCAACCCTGTTCCTCAATCAACAACCAACAAGACACAAAATGAAATGACAAAATGATGAAAAAATCGAAATGTCTGATTTAACGGGCGATTGCCATAAGACCCATGCCATTACCTTCTTCCTTGACTGAATACCACTTGAACCGTGCGATTTTTCCCTTGCTTTCGGCATTTTGGAGACACTGTCCTTTACCTTCCTCTTCTCCGTACGCACCGGCTTCTGCGCCGACTTCTTGACCGTCATCTCAACTCTCTTCTTGGTCATTTTTGTTCACCTTCTACTGATTATTTATGGGTCAAGATACCGTAAAGACCTATCGCAAACGGGGAAGAACGTGTTGAGAGAGGGAGCCAAGAATGGGGAGATGGGATGGTGGTCGAGAGAAACTAGGGATTTGAAAATATGGGAAGTTGGAAATATGGAATTTTGAAAATATGGGAAGTTATGTTTTTCACCATTTGAAGCCCACCTTTAACGGGATACGCGCGTAATTGATAATTAAAACATTAACTGTTTAATTAAAATATTAATTGTGTAATAAAAAAAAAAAACCTGATAACTGAAAAAAAAAGGTGAAAAACTGATTTTTTAAAACCTAATAGAAAAGGCCTGGTTTCATGCAATTTCCTCTTCAACAAAACCCAACAAGTTAAATGGGCCCACTCTAAAGCGAAATGACAATTGGCCCAATAAGTTATATATCCAATAGGCTACAAACTCCAAACTCACACACATGACACACCGTTAATAAAGACTTCAAACGATAAATTCTCTCTCCCTCTCTAGGGTTTTTTTTCCATTTTTCTCGCTCGCACAAAAAAAGAAAAAAAGGTTCAATCAACTGGATTTAGACTCTCGATAATTTGCAGTCATAGCTGAAAGCGGAATGGATCTAGAGTTGGTGGGACGCCATGCGCTGCTTTTTGACGACGACGCCACGGCGTCGTTCGTGAATTCCGGTGACGCCCTCGTTGATTGGCACTCCCTCCAAATTGACCGGTATGACGTCCGTCACTTACTCGCCGCTCCGCCGCCTCCCCGCCGCCGTAGTCGCAATTCCCAACCTCTTTTCTCTGATGACCCTGCCCTTGAATCTCAACTCGATCATGAGCGATATCTTGATCTCCCTTCTACTCCTGATCAGCCAGGTATAGTGAAAATTCCTGACTTTCCATTTTCTCGAGCTTTTAATGTGTTTGCTTCTTTATTTATGGTTTTCAAGGCGTCAGAAGTGTTGTTTATTTTCTTGAAGAGATAATTATTTAGGGGGAGGGGGTTGCCGAGAGCTTTTTGTGGTGAAATATGTTACTGAAAATTTTTCTACTAAGCACCAAAAAGAAATTGGCGATTGATAAATTTTCGTCAACCTTATCAAAGAGACATTGATGGACACGAAGAAACCCTGATCTTCCTGATGTCTGCTAAATTAGCAGATTACTCTCCAGTTGTGAATATTGAAGAAGATCTGTTGCCTTTAACTATTATTAGTATTTATCACAAGCTTTGGTAGAATATATGGCACCATAATCTGAATCCATTTTATCAATTTTCCATGAGACGATTATATAACTTTTTTTTCAGTATTGTTAAGAAAAACCCTTATTAGTTTGTTTTATAAAGAGAAAGAATTGCTGAGAAGGATGGACTTTATGGCTAATAAAAAGCTACTAATTATGGAAAATGGAAATTTGCATAGAGATTGTGATTTTGGAGGTGGCGTTGTCGTTGGGGTGAAATAAATTTATTTTGAAGTCTCCTTAAAAAAATAGGGTAGTACAAAGGAAGGATCGGGTAACTTTCTAGTTTGTGCTGGTATCATACTTCTTTGCAATATGCTTTTGAGTTTGCAGGAGGGCTGTAAACTATGTTGCTTCTTCCATTTACAAGTAAGATTTCTATTTATATTTTCTTGAAATTATCTTCCTCCATTTGATGGTATGTTGAAATGATTCTCTGAATTTTAGTTCCTTCTTTTAGTGTTTAATGGGCCATGTCAATATTATTCAAAATGTCTTTTGTCCAGAGTTAGAAGAGGAAGAAAAGCCAACAAATACTAGTGGTTACCGCGCCGTTGCCTTCTCTTATGGAAGCACTGATGATTCTGCTGACCAAAGGAATGCTGATGCTGGGTTGGAATCCTCTAGATTTTGCCCTTCCTTCCCTGTTCCTGAAAACCTTTCTCAGAGCTTGGTAAGATTGGGGTTTTCAGTCTAAGGATTTTTGTGTATTTCCTAATGTACTTGATCCATTTTTCTTGATTGCTGACCGGATTTCCCCAAGATGGCCAACTAATAATTGTCTAAGGTGCATATGTTATCTAAGGCTCATCATGTCTAAGTTTTCAGATGCTCGGAGCAGGGACGGACTTGTGATCTAAGGTTGCCATACACAGGCACCTTCTTTCGTTTGTTGTCATGACTTAAGGCCGTGCAGGTGGGATTAGGATAGAAATTTTCTTTATGAGGACTATCAGTTTACTACTTGAGAGGGCATTTGTATGTATATGATATGTAGTGCTCCAGTTATTGTGGTATGATTATTCTAGCCTGTTACCCCAATAGCTTAATGTCTTAATTAATATTTTGCAAAATTTAACTTTGACATTCTGTTGAGAAGTTCAGAGATTCTAATTTTTGATGGAGTTCTCCTTTCTTTCTTGCTTTGTGCCTCCTTTTTCAGCCTCCAACAGAGAAGCTACATCAGATAATTGCAAGGACTGCCATGTTTGTTAGCAGGCATGGCGGGCAGTCAGAGATTGTTCTGCGAGTGAAACAGGGAGATAATCCGATCTTTGGGTTCTTGATGCCTGACCATCATCTTCATGCCTACTTCAGATATCTTGTTGACCACCCAGAACTTTTGCATTCTGACATTGATGGAAATTCTCAAAATGATGGGAGAAAGGCTGGCAGTGAGCACAATGATCTGGACAGCACAGGAGGGGGAGCGTTGTCCATGCTTGGATCTGTATATGGGTCTGGGGAGGAAGAGGATGGTGACGATAATGTGGAAAATGGAAAAGAAGTTTCTGGCGAACCTACCAATGCTGTTGATAATACCATTTCTCGTGGTTTGGAGACGACAGAATCAAGTGCAGATGCAGCTGATAAGTACGGGGCGATATATAAGAACCCGCTTTCTAATAAATCGAATGTTCTTGCTGTGAAGAAGAATTCTTTGATTGGTGCTTCTAAGGCAGGAAGTGCTGGTGGCACTAAGAAGAAGGTTGACTCTGGTTCATCTTCTACTGCTGCAGAGAAATCAAAGGGTTCTGCTTTCACCCCTAAGGTCGAACCTTTAGTTCTGGAGCCTCCGTCCGATTTAAAGAGATTGATTGACAAGATAGTAGAATTAATTACGAAATATGGAAAGCAGTTTGAGGCAACTCTTCTGGAGCAAGATTGCAATAAAGAGAGATTTCTTTTCCTTCTACCATCAAATCATTATCATCCTTACTACTTAAAAGTCCTCCAAAAAGCTCAAGAGGTGTGCTTCTCTTCTATAATTCCCTGTTGCACATGAACTTACACGAATATCTTGAATACAATATATCAAAGGCATCTGACCTTTATGTAATTTTCTTGAACTGCTGCCTGTATGTTTAAGGCAAATGAGACGCTAAAAGAAGCTCTTGATGATAATCTCATGATTTTGGGTTGTCATTGTATTGGAACTTGGAAGTGTGTTTGAGCGTTTGATACAAGCAAAATTAACTTATTTGTTCTTATGCTGCTGTCAAGTTTTTCTTTTGCCTTACATAATCTGCACAAATCTTCTAGTTGAGACTAGTATTCTGAATGTTAAGAATATCATTTCTAATCATGTCCATTACTTTCAAGTGTCCTTTCTTTGTTTTGCACTAGGACCTGCATTTCATTGTTTACCTGAAATAAATTTCTCCTTTGCTTTTTATGGCAGAAAATTGTTCAATTTTGTCTTCGGTTTTACCAGTGTTAACTATAACATTTAGTTTTGTTAGAACGGCTGGTGCGCATTGAAATTGGTGATAGTTCTACTCTTTCAAATTATGTATGACATTATATTCGGCTTCATTCTGAGAAAACATCGAACTATGTTTGAATTTTCCCTTGCCATCATGCCTACTGGATATATATAAACAAGTGCTAGTATTTTGTGTGGAGAGAGTCTCTTTGAGTTTTGATTTACATATCTTGTTGATTTTGCACTATGATGCACCGACACGGACACATGTGTCCGACACGATATGTGTCGGATACGCCGACACACAATTTTAAAAAAAAGTAAAGACACGACACGTCGATTAAATTCTTAAAAACTCTTCATTTATATAGTATAAATTTAGTTTTATACTTGTTATTAATTTTTTTGTTGAAATTTTTTAAAAATGAGTACTATTTGTTACTTGCTAATAACTTTGAATTAACAATATATAATATTTCTAATATAAAAAGTAAAATGATTATGGTAGAGTGTCCGAGAAGTATCGATATCGACTCGTGTCCAACACGGACACGCTACCCTAATTGAAGTGCATGTGCTACAGAGATTTTGCACAATATTTCCTGCTTTTTCACTCTCATAATGGCCTTTTATTCCCTTTCAGTCAAAAGTAAATGGCAAGGGATTCCATTTTGGAAAAGATGACCCAGTAGGACGAGGGATGGACAAGAAAGCTTCTGGACTCAAGGAAGGTGATTCTTCGTCCTTGGGTTGTGACATTCCATTTGAATTTGACAGGAAAGAGAAGTTTAAGATGACAATAGGTAAATCAAAGAAGGATGCACAGGAGACCGAATGCCGAGGAACACAGCAAGAATTTGGAGTCACTGTAGATGCTGCTGCTGCTGCCGCTATTCTTCAGGCTGCCACAAGAGGCGTCAAGCATCCCAATTTGGGAATAATTTCAAGCTCACCTCTGAATGTTAATCATGGCAGTGAAGATAATCAGGCTTCGAGTTTAGGTGCTCTCCCTTTTTCTCAACCGCATGGCATGACTGAAAAGTCTGATAGGAATGGAGGTCATAATGTTTCTGGTCCTGTTAACAAGACAATTGCTAGAACAGCTGCTCTTGAAGCTGCTGGTGAGGCTGATTCTTCTGAAGCACACCTGACCAAGGAGCAAAAGCTGAAAGCTGAGAGGCTCAAAAGGGCTAAAATGTTTGTTGCAATGTTGAAAAGTGGAGATGTGCCTTATAAAACTGGAACATCTCGAGGCTCATCATTAGAACCTCAAGAATCGGGACTCACGAAATCTACTGGTGAGGTTAGTCTTACTGGTAAACATCGAGAAGGCAGCTCTGCTCCCGTAGATGATAATAAGCTGGCTACTGATGAAAAGCCAGAGAGGGATAATTTTGCTGCGGAGCATAATGAGCGAGTATCAAGAAGGAAGTATAGATCAAGATCTGGGGAACACGAGGACGAGGAGGGTGATGAAAATGGAGAAAAAAAGGCACACAATGAAGGGATCTCAAGACGGAAGTACAGGTCAAGGTCTGGGAGACGCGAGGCGAACGATGTGAATCGAGAAGAAACAGAGATGAAGCACTCGAGGAAAAAACACCGTTCTCATTCTTCTTCTCTGGAAGATGGAGAAAAAAGTGAAGAGGACAGGGAACGTAAGTACTCGAAAAGGAAGCACCGGTCTCGTAGTTCACCACAAAAGGAAGATGATTATGAAGACAGAGAGAGAGAGGAAAAGGATTGTAAACGATCTAGGAAGAAGCATCGATCTCGCCATTCTTCTTCTGAACACTCGAGGAAGAGGCATTCATCCAAGCGATATTCACGAGAAGAAGAGGATGAAGATGATGAAGAGGAAAGGCACAACAGGCACTCAGGGAAAAAGCACCGTTCACGTCGTTCTTCACACCATAGCAGACGCAGTCGTAGGCACAAAGAAAGGCATTCTTCTAAAGCCAGAGAATCTCGAGACTACACCAAGGACGATTGCTCTTCTGATGAAGAGCATCAGCGCTGTGATAGCCCGGATAAACATAAAAAGGGTTCTGACGTAGAAAGAGATGAGTTGGAGGAAGGTGAGATCAGCTCCAAAGCTTCAGGTGATTCTAGAGGAATAGCTAGCGGCCATGTCAGTAGAGAAACTTCACTTGATGCATCGAATTTGTACCAGAGGGCCCCATCATCTCAACCCCAGGAAGCAACGACTGAGGTCTCTGATGATCTTAGAGCCAAAATCCGTGCAATGCTGATGGCAACGCGGTAGTAAATGTGTTCCGTCAAGTTCGGTAAAATTGAATGGTAACTGTAATGACAACGGAAAAAAGACGAAGCAAAAATATGAAAGAGTTGCTTCAAAATTGTGAACTTGTAAAATGTTGTTGTCCTTGTTTAGGGGGAATCCAAATCGATCTTTGCTTCAATATTTTTCCATTTTCGTATTATTGATGCGTTCATAATTTTCTATCGTAAGTGTGTTTGAGACCCATTTTTCTTAAAAATGAGTTTTGTAATAGTGATTTTTTGAAGAATGTATAGATAAAAAGTATGGAAAAGTTCTAAAATTAATGTACAGGAAGTACTTGGGATCAAAAATGAGTTTGGAAAAGAAATGAGTTTTCAGAGAATGAGATCAAACAAGAGCCGTATTGTCGAAGTGTAGTCTTGATGAGTTTTCATTCATTTATTTATTTATTGATGAGATGAGTTGAAGCTAAGTTTGGTTACTGTAGAAGAAATTTTGAAATGCAAATAGACATTTCGAGACCAAATATCTTAAAAAAGGCAAAAGGCAAGGGAATACATGATAATGTACAATCAAGCAAGCATAATGATTGACCATGCTTTGCCCTTTCTTGTCCTAAGGATAGAAACAAATTAATCTCGTCTCTCGAATCCTCCTTTTATGTGGATCCCCACATGTTCATACTAATTCTTCTTCATACCACTCGAGTATCCAACTCCTAATTGTAAAAAACGAGTCTACGAATGTATGACCCATTTGACGTGTTGTCCTAATAAGTTAGAAATACGGAATTGCTTAATCTTTAATGAAATTTTATGTTTGTTACTATTCCAAATTAGTCATTGAACCCTCTCTTAAGTATCCAACTTCTAATGGGAAAGAATGCAAGTCCACAAATGATTGACACATTCGATGCATTGTCTTAGTAAGTTAGAAATACGAGATTACTTGACCTTTAATGAAATTTTATGTTCGTTATTACTAAATTCAGTCATTGAACTTTAATCTTGTTACGTTTAGATTTCGAGATTTAAATAATTTAGTCATTTTTTTATACATATAGTGAGATTTGTCTCTATTATCATTTATTTGCCTTCTTTGACTCCGCTTCTCCCAACCAATGGGAGCAGGATTGATTATATGCCACTTTTTGTTTAGTCTCGTTTGTTTGGTGGGGATTAAAATCAATTTTTTAATAGATTTCGACAATACTAATTGAAAAGCAGTAGAATCTATAAAATATGAGTTATGCTAGATGTACACAATGAATTACACAATGGATTACACCCCCCTCACATGGGAGGGGGGGGGGGGGGCTATATACAATAAAATATTCGTGGGCCCCCCTCCATGTGAGGGGGGTGTAATCTATTATATAAATCACCGGGTGTACATCTAGCATAATTCATAAAATATATAGTTTAAGCTCCTGGTGGGAATTAAAATTAGATTTTTAGTAGATTTTGATAAAAATTGATGAAATGTGTGGTTGAAAAGTCGTGGGATTCATAAAATATGTGGTTGAAATTAATTGTTGACTTTGATTTACATTAAAATTTGGATTTAATCCGTACCAAACAACGGTTAAATTAATTATTGACTGGCCTACTAAATTCTAATTTCTTGCAAAAGCAGTGAAGCGCGCCACATTGCATTAAAAGAGCGATTTGTTTGGTCGTAGATTACGTAGTAGCCATAATAGAGGCTTTATTCACAGCTAAGCAACGCGCTACCACCCATGGTCGGCCAAACCCTTTTAAGCCTCTCATCTTTCGCCACCCACGCGGTTCACTTACAACTTAAGAATTCTCCTCTAAAAGTAACTTTACCACATAGAAAAGTGATATGATCCAAGATGCCATCGAGACGATGGCAAGTCCAGGGAAGGATCCATTGCTAGTGGAAGAAGGACTAATGACTCGATCGAGGGCAAAGCAGGTAAGAGAAGAGATGACATTGCTTGTTCAAGCTACAGTTGACGATATGACGATTGTGACGAAGATTGGAGCAAGTTCCATGTTGGGGTCGAGCCTGGAATCGGGGTGGATGAGTTTGATTCAAGCAACTGAACGTGGAAGCCAAAGTTAACCCGCATATTACAGGGTAGTGGCGCCCCCGCGCCCAACTGGAAGCCGCATATTACAGGGGGTATTGGCGCCCCCACGCCATTCGGGGAGAAATTTCACTTTTTTCGTGAATTTCCTTATTTTACTAGAATCCTATGTTTAGTCAATCTCCTACCTTATTTATAAGATTATGCTCGTTTTTACTTAGTTTCTAGGCTTTGGTATAAATACCAAAAACTTTCATTGTATTAGGACTTTTTGACAAATTATTAATTGAGAGGCTATTGCTTTCCTTGTTCTTCATTGAACAATCAATCGAACTTATCAAGATCTAAATCTTGTGGCGTTCAAACATCGGATCGTGAGTTCTTCATTGTGTAATCAAGGGGTTCAACACATCGTTGTTATTTTGTTGGGTTTTTTGTTTCACCTTGTTGGGTTCAAATCCAAAATTGGGTTTAATTGACGTTCTTGGGTTCAGCATCAATCTAGTTGTGAGTTTCGTAGTCACCATTACTACGGGGTTCGCATCAGTTGGTATCAGAGCTTTGGCTCCACATTTTTCTTCCTTAGTTTCTTCGTGTTCTTGAGTCGTTCTTCTTTTTCAGTTCCTAGATCCGTAATTTCCTTGTTGGTAGTATAATATTGTGTTAAAAAAAAAATTGTTCACGTATGGTACTGTTCATCAGTACAGGAAAAAATATTTTTTTGAGTTTTGTTTGATTGAATTACTACCAACATTCTACAACTTCGGATCATCAATTTGTTCTTTTCATCCACTTTGAGTCAAAATTATAGTTGAATTCTCTTGTGTTCTTTCCATTGTCATTTCAAAATTTCTATACTCCTCTTGAGTCACAATCATCCACATATTCGGATTTTGAAGTCACAAGTTTGATCCGGTGAGTTCATTGTTGTCTTTGGAAGCACTTGGTGAAAGCAGTGAGAGGTAAAAGGCAGAGGGTGAGATTATTAGAGGGTAAAAGCCAATTGAGTGATTCCGAGTGAACTTGGTGATGCAGAAATTGAGAGAATGTCAGACATGGAAGACTCAAATTCCAGCAGGAACGGTAATTAGACCAATTTGCAGGATGATATGATGGATATGTTTGAACGGTTGTTGATGAATATGGGAGCAAAGATGGGGCAATTGAATACGTCGATGGTAAATCTTAGTAGGGAACAACCAGCGGATGTACCTCACGATAGGAGGGTGGTAGGCAAGTTCTTAGGATGGATGAACATGAGATCGGTAGTGAATGGGGGTGAAGAGGAGTATGACAGGGATGAGATGGAACGAAGGAGGCATAAATGAGATAGGTTTGAATGACGTGGTAGACATAATCATGGAGGTGAAGTTGATGGTAATTTGGGTAATGTAAAAATGAAGATTCCACAATTTAAGGGTAGGAGTGATCCCGATGCATATTTAGAATGAAAGAAGAAGGTGGAGTTGATTTTTGATTGCAATAGTTATTCGGAGGATAAGAAGGTGAAGATTGCGGTGTTTGAATTCACCGATTATGCCATCAATTGGTTATTTCACTGCGTCGAAGTCGGGTGAGGCCTATAAATACTTGGGATGAATTGAAGGCGGCGATAAGGAACCGGTTTGTGCTTGGTCATTACTATAGGGAGCTCCATAAAAAATTGCAGAGTTTGTATAAGAGGTTGAAGAGTGTAGAAGATTATCATAAGGAGATGGAGATTTTGATAATTAGGTCATATGTAGAGGAAGATTGAGAAGCTACCATGGCTAGGTTCTTGAATGAGTTGAACAAGGAGATTGTTAATGTGGTGTAATTACATCATTATGTAGAGTTGGAAGATATGTTACATGTAGCCATGAATGTGGAAAGACAGTTAAAGAGGAAGGGAACTGCGAGGCAACTGGTGAACACTTCGTCTCCTAACCCAAATTGGAAGTCGAGGTGGGAAGGTAATAAGTTGAATGAAGCAGTAGTCAAAGGAAGGACTGAAATGCAGAGGGGAAAGGAAGAAAGTGCTAGCAAACCCGTACCCAAGATGGAGTCACAGCAACCAAGGAGTAGGGATATAAAATATTTTTGGTATTTAGGAATGGGGCACATCGCTTCTCAGTGTCCTAACAAAAGGGTAATGATTCTACGGGATGACGACGAGGTTGGGAGTGAGAGTGAAGGAGAAATGAAGACATGCCAGCGTTGGATGATGTTAATGAAGAGGAGAAAGTGGAATTTTCCGTTGGGGAACTGCTGGTCATAATGAGGGCTCTTAACACTCAAGTTAAGGCGGATGCTACGGAGCAGCAGCGGGAAAACATAATCCACACCCGGTGCCACGTCCATAATAAGGTATGTAGTTTAATCATGTGGGAGTTGCACAAATGTAGCTAGCACAACCTTCGTTAAGAAATTGAGTTTAGTATTGTTTAAGCACTCTAGAGCTTATAAATTACAACAGTTGAATGAAAGTGGAGAAGTTAGGGTGAATAAACGAGTGATGATTGATTTCTCAATTGGGAGTTATAGTGACAAGATTGTATGCGATGTGGTGCCTATGCAAGCGGGTCATATTTTGTTGGGAAGACCATGACGGTATGATAGGAGAGTTACACATGATAGGTATAGGAACCGGTATAGCTTTATCAAGGAGGGAAGGACTATTACTCTTGCGCCATTAACACCGGCACAAGTTTATGAAGACCAAGTTAAATTGAGAAGTGAGGAAGAGAGAAGAGCAAGAATGTCTGCAAAAATGAGAGGAAATGGTGAGGGAGAGGGAGAGGGGAAGAGAGAGAGAGAGAGAGAGAGAGAGAGAGAGAGAGAGAGAGATAGGGCTACTAAGTATGTCATGTTAGGTTATTCAGAAGGAGTGAAATGATATAGACTGTGGGTTTTAGGTGTGAAGGACATCAAAATTATTAATAGTAGAGATGTGAAGTTCAATGAACTTGATATGCCTTGCCTTAAAAACATGGACAGTTAAACACACAGACTAAGGAATGAGAATCTTCTACTGAAAAGAAGATGAAGTTTGAGGTGAAGAGATTAGATGGTCATCCAGAGGATAGTGAAATCCAAGCTCAAGACTAATATGATCAAGGAGCAGTGATAGAACAATCAGAACTTGGAAATTTTTGAAACTGTTGTCCCTAATCAAGAAACATCTGTAGGCACTAATTTAGATGACTACCAATTAGTAAGGGATAAGGAGAGAAGACAAGTGAAGCCCAGTATGAAATACATCTCTTCAAATTTGATGGAATTTGTCCTAGTTTCAGGTAAAGCCTTGGAATCAGTTGAACCGACTTCATTTAAGGAAGCAATTATTAAAAAAAAATGAGACTTGAAAGTTGGTTGAAAAATCAAAGAATCAAAAGGTAGTCCATTGTAAATGGATCTATAAGTTGAAAGAAGGAGTATGACCTAAAGACCCTTTAACATATAAAGCTGGGTTGGTTGCGAAGGGATTTACTCAAAGAGAGGGGATAGGCTATAATGAGGTGTTCTCATCGGTCATTAAGTATAATACTATCAAGTTAATCTTAGCCTCAGTTATCTAGTATGATTAGAAGTGGGAGCAACTAGATGTTCATGCAGCTTTTCTTCATGGAGAGTTGGATGAATTGATTTACATGTCTCAACCTCAAGGGTTTGAGGTGAGGGGAAAATCGAAACTTGTGTGTTTGCTTAGAAAGTTCTTGTATGGTCTTAAGCAAAGTCCTAGGCAATTGTATAAAAGATTTGATGCTTATGTGCTTAAAATTGGTTTTAAGATAAGTGAATTTGATGCATGTTTGTATTTTAATAAATTTAAAGTAGACTGTGAAATTTATTTATTGTTATATGTGGATATGATATGTTGCTTGCTAGTCCTAATAAAGCTGAAATCATAAAGATTAAAAATATTTTAAAATCAGAAATTGATATAAAAGATTTAGGAGAGGCAAGAAAACATCTTGGCATGGTTATTAAAAGGAATATGACTGATAATAGGATGACTATTAATTAAGAGTCTTATTTGGGTAAAGTGATAACCAAATTTGGTATGAAATTTGCTAAATCTGTCAATATACCATTAGCTGCACACATGAATTTGTCATATGCACAATGCCCTAAAATCGAAGAAGAATTGCATGAAATGAGTAATGTTCCCTATGCTAATGCCATTGGGTCTGTGATGTAATCTATGATTACCACAAGACCAAACCTTGCATATGCAATTAGTTTCTTGAATAGGTTTGTGTTAAACCCAGGTAAACCTCATTGAGCTGCACTTAAATGACTGTTAAGATACCTAGCTGGAACTTTAAAAAGGGGGTTAGTGTTTAAAAGGAAAAACGATAAGTTAGAGCTAAAATGTTATTTAGATTCTGACTTTGCGGGGGATAAAGATCAGAGAAAATCTACTACTTCATACTTCTTCACTTTAGGTGAGAACTGTATCACTTGGAAATCACAGTTGCAATCTATAGTTAGAGTTACACTCTCCAGCATAGAAGTAGAATATGTTGCATTAACTGAAGCTGTAAAAGAATGCATGTGGCTGAAATGCCTTCTATTTGAATTAAACTTCTTGAATGATAATTCTATGATTTATAGTGATAGTCAAAGTTCATTGATGTTGTGTAAAATCTTGTTTATCATGAACGCTCTAAGCATATTGAGGTGAAGTATCACTTCATTAGGGAGAAGTTAGCTTCTAGTGATTTTATTTTGCTTAAAATTGCAACTGATGATAACCCTACAGATGTTGGAACAAAAGTACTTGAGATCGGTAAGTTCAACAAATATTCATCAATATTGAGTATTGATAACGATGAATTGTTGTGCAGGTACTGAGTTGGAGTGAGCGATGATGATAAAATAAGACCAAACTAATTAATAGCACTTGTAATCGGGGAATTTGGCGGTGGATTGTATGTAATCTAAGGTGAAGATTTGTGAGGTGGATCAATTTAATCCACTTGGCACATGAGTATTTGTCTTGAGCACTTTGAAATGATTGTGCTTGTTGATGTGTATTATGGACCATAGATTAAATTCATTGCTTGGATTTAATATTGTGGTCAATTACATATACTAGTCACGTCTCTTTCATAGTACAATATTTGAATTTGAATTTGAATTCAAATTCAAATTGATATTTGGCTCTATAATTAGAAGACTTTTTCACCTTTTCATTTTGGACTTGGTATAACAAAAGAGAGAAAGCATAGAGAGGTAACCAAGAAGGAGAAGTTCATATCTCCGGCAAAATTCTTGGTGGCTTCTGACAAATTTATTTCTTGGTATATCCATTGCCATTCCCGTGGACGATGGTGCATAATCTGGTGTGATAAAAATCTGAGTTCAACGTCATATGACACTCCATTAGTAGCGTTGAAGAAGCTTTAAGTCTTTTTGGTTCGATTTTACACTTTGAGAGTTTATATTTCCGCATTGTAGTTGTAATAATTATTTCTTCACTACATTTTAAACTCTACAATTCTCTGTACAAAGACACCACCAACAAAGCAAAAGACAACCCAATAAATTTGAGGGTATCAATTCAAGTTTACAGGTGTATAGATGTAGTTATACAACCTTTCACCTCTTCAGATTTGATCAATTATCTTGTAGTTTCAATGGAGTAGAAAATGGGTCCCTCAATTGGCTGGGCTCCGCCGTCTTTGTGTCTATCGCCACCATGGCCTTCGGCGATCTTTTCGCTATGAAGTCAATTGGTCCTTCTTGTTCTAGCTTGCTGCAGAAGGAGAAAGATTTGATTTCTAAGCTTAGTTCTCCTTATGTAGTTAAGTGTTTGATGAAAGATCTGAAAGAGCGGTGGACGGCTGTTCGTGCGAAACCCGCAAGCTTACGAGATTATTGACAAGTAATATAATTGATAAGCTGAGAGTATTGTCCCATAGAGAATACATTTAATTCAAGTTTACTAGATTTTTATAAGACTCAAATTATGTAAATAAAAGAGAGTTTGATTTTATTTTGTGTTAAATTAATCTAAAAAACTGTAAAAATATGGTTTTTATCAATTTTTAGATGATTGTATTGAACCTCAAATCCGCCTATTGCTATCTATTTCAATTCTTGATTTATAATCTAATTTCGTTCATATGTTCTTGACAATCGATAAAGCTATGCTATATAATTTTCTTTTTCAAGACAAATTAAATCTATCATAACCACGATCTGAATCTATTCCTAACCCGAATTCGAATGCATTAAAATTTAGATTATTTATATGATTGCACATATGATAAATGTTATTCCTAACATCTATTGCACATATGTTCATTTTACCGTTTCTAAACTTATTGTGAGTCTCCCAACACTATAACAAGCAACTAATTATCTAATTGGTAGCCAATCAATCAAATAATGCAATGGGTATGCAAAAATAATCAAGAAACTAATTAAACTACTAGTCTTGAGTTAAAATAAATAACAAATAGATTTTATCTTCATCCAATACATGAAAAGAATTAGCCTAACATGTTATTATGTAAATTACACAATAAGATTTGAAAAAACATCACCCATAATGAAAAGCAATGAATGGAAAGTGAAAAATCAATTTCTTCTTCATTAATCTCCAACCCGGACTTTGAATCTTCAATTTCTTGTATTAATTGCCTTTGAATCTTGTGCTAGCCTCCTTCTTGTGGTGAAAAATAGAATTTGATATGTTGTCCCATCTGGCTGTCCCCTTGTAGGTTTAATAGAAGGTTGAAATTGATTTCCATAAACATTTGGATTAAAATAGAAATTTGGGCCATTCAGGCCCAGAAATGGTCCGTGCGCGCCGTAGAACCAAATGACTCTTGGGTTAGGGAAAATAAGGGCGCACTTAGGTTCGCTTCGATTAGTCTTTGAGCAGCTCTCAGTATTTTGGTCATAACTTTCTCTACAGATATTCGATTGAGGTGATTTAAAGTGAGTTGAAAAGGTAATTCAAAGGATACAATTCTTCTAATACAATTTTTCCAATTCGAACGTTTGATATCCGAAAAATGGGTCTCAAGTTGAGGCTAAAAATCCAAAGCATAACTTCTTCGACTGGAAATTGATTTGTGAAAATACTTCCATTATATTTCACTCCTTTGACCTCCAATTGATCCTATATGATCTTCATTCATCATTTTGTGCTCCAAATCAACTATTGAATGTTTACACTTTGGTCCCTAAACTTAGGATTTCCTTTGTTTTTGCACGTTTTTCGTTCATTTCTTCCAAATCCACCAATTTGTATTGAGTTCAACCTAACAAACATAATTAACACAAAATTAAGCTATAACTCACCCAAATCACTAACAAATACTCTAATTTAATAGTCTAAAAAAGTGTACAAAATACACTTATCAATGGCAGTGCAGCTTCTAAAGCATCCCTTTTTTGCACGCCATGGAGGAGAATTTTGGGGAATACAAAGAATTCACCAGGAAAACTCCTACTAGTGTGATGGATCAAGGCTTTTGGGATTCATTGGAGTCGACCGATTCTTCCCCCCAATCTGACCCACATTTTTTCCTCTTCGAATTCTCCGGTCGACAGGATTAGGCATTTGGTTACATATGAAAATTCAAGTTTACCAGATTGGGTAGAAGGAGGAGACTGAGGTGACAGTCATGTGCAACCAACTTGAAGAAATTTCTAATCCTACATTTTCCAGCTCAATTGAAGAAGAGATTCAATTCTCAATTCTCATTGAGGATTCATCACTTGATTGTTTCAGTGATTATCTTAGGATTATTGAAAATAGTCTTAGTATTTAAGACATTCTTAGGGACAAGTGATGAGAATGCAAAATATGTTTCTGCATCAACAATTCTTTATTTTCAACGAAAGTTTATGGAATTAGTCTCTTTCATTCAAATCAAATTTCTAAATAACTCATGCTTTATTTTGTACTATTTTCCTGTCCTTTTCATGGCAGTGGTAGAGGTTTGAGGTCGGAGGAGACTCATGTCTCAGTTGATCGTGGGACGGTTAATAGAACTAAAACTCAAAAAGTAAGTCTAAATTATTGAGTGTTGATCATATCACATATCGAATTTTCATCATGAGAACTCAAAATCTTGAATTAATTTAAAGTAAGTCTTAATCATTCAAATGTTGAAACCCCAACAGCCAATATTGATTTTTTCATTGGAGATGATGATCCTAAAGATTGGATTTTTATCAACTTTGTTCAAGAGGCAAAAGAACAATACATTTCTACAATATTCTTTTGCTAATGCCTAAGGTGGAGTAGGTAGTGTAAGCTTAAACATTTTAAGTGATTACCAAAAACAAGAAATGATACTTGCCAAGAATCTGGCCCCACTTTAGACATGCCATTTCTTCATTGTTGTCGTAGTCATAAAACATGTTATCGAAGGTGAACTTAGATACCTGTTGCAATACTTCCTATCAAGGGAATGGAGTGGCCCATAATCTTACCTCTTTAGCTATTATAGGTGTTGGTGATAGAATCTAGTTTAATTGTATTATGCTTCCTATATCGTCAACAGTTCACGGCGATACCTTTAAAATATTTATTTGGAATTTAAGAAAATGATGAAAAAAATTGAGTGCTTCATATTCAAGATTCCATCTTGTGAATAGCTCATTGTATATAATACAAAGCTACTCACCTGAACTCACATGCATTCTAATTTTATCTTGCCTTAAGTCTAAATTTTATTATGCTTACTTCTATTACTACAAACCAAACTAGATAAAGGGTGACTTAACGTGTTATTTGCGTGGGACGGAAAATTTTGAGATCCAAAGCCGCACATTACTTAAAATTAGCAAACCTATACCATGTCGAGAAATGTAAGGACGAAATGGTCTATTTGGCATGATTTTCTAAAAGTCGAAAATTACTTCTGAGACTAAGAAGTTACAATTGGCTTGTAGGGATAATTTTTTAACGATACTTTATCCAACTAGAAGTGCTTTAGGAGCAAATTGACCCACCTTGACCAAGAAACTCTTCTACAAAAATGTAGAATTAGAAACTATCATAAACGGACCCTTAATCTCCCTCGTGAATATTGAAGAACACAAATGAAAAAGAAAAAGGAAACTAATAGGAAAGTAGTTCAGCACCATAAAGAATTACGAAGTTGACACACACGCGCGCGCACACACACAGACACATAGCAAATCTTCTTGGTTTATTTTAGTTTCTATTCTTCATAATTCAATTATCTTCTTATTCTTCTTCCTCTTCCTTTGCAACTTTAGTCTTCAATTTTCACTTGTTTCTCCCATCATCATTCATCTGATCCAACCTCTTTATAGTCTCCATGTGCTCTTTTATGTAATAATGAAGCCTGTGAATCATCAATCCCAGAAATAGGGCAACACCTACAATTAATGAAATCACTATTCCTCAATTTCTTTATTTTTTTTTAATTTTCAACTGAATTTCCTTTTAATTGAGGAAAAATTAGAAAAAAAAGCAAAGAATTCAACTAAAAGCGAAGTGATGCAGGAGGGTCTGAGTAAGATGCTGAGTTGAGATTGGGGAGGTTGTGTATGACGATGATGACATTGATAATGTGCTGTATGGAGATGGGCATGAGACTTTGGTTGTTTGCAAGAGTTTACTGACTCCTAGGGGCGATTCTCGAGACGATTGGTTGAGAACCAAGATTTTCCACACGACCTGTGTAGTTGCTGATAAAGTCGGCAAAATATCATTGACAGTGGCAATTGTGAGAATGTAGTGTTCGATGAGGCTGTCTAGAAATTACAGTTGAAAATTGATCGTCATCCCAAACCATATAAGTTTTCGTGGCTAAATAAGGGCAGTGAGGTAACAGTAGATAGGCGATGTCTCGTATCTTTTTCAACTGGCAGCAAATATTTTGATAATGCTTGGTGTAATGTTGTGTCAATGGATGCATATCATGTATTGTTGGGTCGACAGCCAGTATGATTGCAGTGTTATCCATGATGGACAGAAGAATACATACTCCCTTAGCATCAAAGGGAAATGGTTTATGTTGGCACCCCGGCGTGAAGGGCTCTCTCCTACTTCGGTAGTCAACAATATTAATCTACTTTTATTGTCCAGGTTTTTAGAAGAGGTTGAGCATGGGGATGTGGTATATGCTCTACTGCCTTGCGGGGATAGTGCAGTGATGTTAGTGGAGTCTGAGTTACCACCAGAGGTGCATGAACTACTAGCAGAATTCGCTGACCTTATGCTCGAGGACCTTCATCCTGGACTACCGCCTATGAGGGATATTCAGCATCAAATTGATCTTGTTCTAGGATCGAGCTTGCCTAATCGACCAGCATACCACCTCAATCCTAAGGAGGTTGAAGAATTACATCGACAAGTGGTTGAGCTATTAGAAAGGGGTTATATTCGCGAAAGTATGAGCCTTTGTGCAGTTCCTGCATTACTTGTGCCGAAAAAAGATGGTTCATGGTGTATGTGTGTTGACATTCGAGCAATAAATAAAATTATTGTGAAGTACAGTTTCCAATTCCCCGACTGGATGATATGTTGGATCAACTATCCGGCTCTACGATCTTCTCAAAGATTGACCTGAAAAGTGGATACCACCAGATCAGAATAAGGCCTGGAGATGAATGGAAGACAACTTTTAAAATGCAATACGATTTATATAAGTAGATGGTCATGCCTTTTGAGCTATCCAATGCACCTAGTACGTTCATGAGGTTTATGCACCGGGTCTTACGACCTTTTATGGGAAAATTCGTCGTGGTTTACTTTGACGATATCCTCATTTATAGTCGCATGCTTCACACTTTGATCACCTTCGCACTATTTTTGAGATGCTGAATATGGAATGCTTATTTGTCGATTAGAAAAAGTGTTCATTTTCACTACTTCTGTAACTTTTCTTGATTTTGTTGTGTCTACTGATGGTGTTCATGCGGATCAGTCAAAGATAGACGCGGTCTTGGAATGGCCTAAACCCAGAAACTTGCATGATATCAGGAGCTTCCATGGGTTAGCATCATTCTATCGACGATTCATCAGAAACTTCAGCACTTTGATTGCTCCTATCACAGAATGTCTTAAGGGATGTGATTTCAAATGGTTTGAGGAAGCAGAAGCCAGTTTTCAGTTAGTCAAATAGAAGATGACCGAAGCACCGATCTTGGTACTCCTTGATTTTGACAAGGTGTTCGAGGTCAATTGTGATGCATCAGGAGTTGGCATTGGAGGTGTTCTGAGTCAGTCAGGGCAGTCGATTGCTTTCTTCAGTGAGAAGCAATCGGGATCCAAGAAAAACTATTCCACCTATAACCTAGAGTTCTATGCCATAGTTCAGTCCCTAAAACATTGGCGTCACTGTCTGGTATAGTTCATCCTATTTACTGATCATGAGGCCCTGAAGTACATTAATGGTCAACATAAGCTGAGTAGATGACACGCAAAGTGGGTGGCGTACTTGCAGGAGTTTACCTTTACACTCAGGCACTAAGCAGGGTGCCTAAATCGCATCGCACATGCATTGAACTGTTGTACTATGCTCCTCACCACTACTAGTACCAGAGTTACAGGCTTTGAGACTTTTTCGGATATGTATGCAGATGATCCTTCCTTCGGCAGTATATTTCAAGAGGTAGCTAACGATCACCGTCAGGATTTTGTTTTGCATAATGGCTATCTGTTTCGTGTATTGCAGTTGTGTATTCTAGATTGTTCATTGAGACATCAAATTATCAGTGAACTTCATAATGAGGGCACTTTGGCATTGATAAAACATTGGCCCTTATCTCTTCTGACTTTTATTGGCCCAAGTTGACTACTGATGTTGCGCATTATGTAAACCGTCGTTATGTTTGTCAGTAGTCTAAAGGGGTTCTTACCATTGCGGGCCTGTACACTCCCTTACTTGTTCTTGAAGCTCCTTGGTTCGATGTCGCATGGATTTTATGTTGGGTTTACCCCGTACCCAACAAGCCGCGGATTCTATCCTTGTTGTGATTGGCAAATTTTCGAAAAATGGCCCATTTTATAGCTTACATGAAGACTATGGATACTATTCGGATTGCCCATCTTTATTTTCGAGAGATTGTGCGTTTGCATGGTGTTCCTCGATCTATCACTTCAGATCGTGATACCAAGTTCATCAGTCATTTCTGGAAGAGTTTGTGGGGAAAGCTGGGGACATAACTGAATTTCAGCAGCGTCTATCATTGTGAACCGGAGTTTAGGCAACCTTTTGAGATGTTTGGCAGGAACTAAGCCGAAGCAGTAGGATTTAGCATTACCTCAAGCAGAATTTGACTATAACAGGACGACAAATAGAACCACTAATTTCAGATTGTCTATGGTCAGAACCCATCTGGTGTTGGATTTGGCCCCTATTCCACACATAGGACGTTTTAGTCTTAAGGAAGACGAGATGGCAGAGCATCTTCGGGGTATCCATGAGCAAGTGAAGCTCGTAATTCATGATAGCAATACCAAGTACAAGGCTTGGGTTGACAGTCATCATCGTCAGGTACTTTTTGATGTTGGTGATTTTGTGTGGGCTATTTTATCGCGTGATCGTTTTCCTGTTGAGTATAATAAGCTTAAGGACCGGAAGATTGGGCCTTGTGAGGTACTACAGAAGATCAACGATAATGCTTACATGTTGCGCTTTCCAAGTCATTTGAGGACCTCTGATGTCTTTAACGTGAAACACCTAAGTCCTTGTTTTGTGGATTCTGATGTTACTAACCCGAACTCGAGGACGAGTTCTTTCCAACCAGAATTGTTTTGGTAAAATGCGAATTTTTGCTATAAAGTCCAGCTTGTGGACTTATTTTGATTATTGCGTAATATAATAAAGATCTTTAAACTTCAGAGATGTTTTCTTTGTGTTTTCGACGTTCATCTTGTGGTCTTCCTGTGAATTTACTGGTAGAACTAGCCTACAGAATAATCACTATTCTGCCCGGCGTCATGAAGCTTCATGAAGATGATAGGCTAAGATAAACTGATTCGTGGCATTAAGTGTTGGAATATTCTCCAGCTCATCAGATCACCAGCAATATCAGTTCACACGGCCTGCACAGCTCTTCTTCCAGATCCTTCTTATCACACGATCAGCACATGCTTCATCTAGATTCTTCTTTAGTTTGTTCGGAATTACTCTATAAATAGAGCTTTGTATTCAATGTTTTACTCGAGCTTGATGAATAATAAAATCCTTCTATCATAAGTTCTTTCAATGTGTTCATCATATTGAATTCTATCTTTCATTTCCCGCTACTATCAATTTCTATGTTAGTTTCTATCAATTTTCATTTTCTATCCTTTAGTTTTTTTACATGGTATGAGAGCAAAATGCTCCTTCCGTCTACAACTCTATCACTTTCTTCCTCTGAATTCTATAAGTAATTGATGGCCTCAGCAGTCCGTTCAAGTTCATATAAGCTGAGATTGATTTTGTGATCCAGAAATGAAACTGAAGATCAACAAAGCCTGCTATCTCATATCTGCAATTCCAGTCCGTTCCAGCTCTGCTGTTTTATCTGTTCCTGGTTTATTCTTGCTGTGTTACTACTAGTTCTTCACATTCAGTATCCAGAATTGACCATGGAGTTCCGAAGTTCTTCATTCTCGTTCGCCATGTGTTTGTTAAATGCTTGCACATGCATAGAGTTGCACTGGTGGTTTTATTTGCTGTCCTAGCTGGAGTTTTGTGTAGCATTTTTAGTTTCTATTTTACTCATCAATGTTGATGAAGTTTTTCTCCAGCAAATCCCCGGTTTCAGAGCCATGGATACTCTTTCATTCCGGTTGAAGTATATTGCTATTTTTTTCTTCTCTGGAATGCCTTTCTGCTGGACATTCAATTGTCTTCAATCCCAGGCTTCTCCTCCAACAGCTTCTCTTGCATCTCTATTTTTCTTCCCACAGTTCAAGGCTGAAGCATTTTTTTCTGTGAATTTTTTTCAACTAGGGTTCTTGAACGGTAGGTATGAATATTTAAACAGCTGAAATTTGTACTCTGCAATTGGGGAGAATCTAGGAGACGTGGCAATTATGTGGAGGAATAAAAGACAACATGGTACCAAAGAACAAACATGCTTTCATTATCAATCCAGAAAACGTATTTGTCAAGCTGGAATCAAAGCTGAAGCATGTATTGCATGGAAAGTGGGTCAGCTGGGTTCAAGTTTCTTCTGGTATGAGACATGGTTTGATGACTTCGTTGGCAGAAAAATATCCCAACCTACAGTATACCACTCCTAAGATTATGGAATTTATCTAGGAAGATTCTTGGAATGTGGGAAAGTTGCAGGAGAGTCTGTCCTCGTTGAAAATGGAAAAAAATAGTGAGATTTCAGTTTGTAAACAAGTAGAGGACACCCCATTTGGGCGAGAAGCGGGCAATGAAGATTTCGTGTAAATTTGCCTCGAGAAAAAAATAAGACAAAAGGATTGTTGTAATATGTGGCTCATATAGAGTGAAATACGTAAAAGAGTATTTTTAGATTTTTCCCCTAAAATCTTGTATGGGCTAAGGTTGGTGTAGCTATATGATGTAACCCTATGATCTGCATATTAAAAAATCATAGCCGTTTCGCTCCTGTGGACGTAGAACTGTCGAACCAAGTAAATATTGTGTTGTCTTTCTTTCATCATTCCATATTGTTCATCACTATTGTTGCACAAAACACAACAAGGTGGATATCAAATTTTGGAGCCATTTTGATGTATTATTGCGTTGCTTGATTGTGGATGAGTTAGTACTGTGCAATTCAATCCTTCGAGAATGGATCTCTGAGGGCAGATTTGTTTGGACTGGGAGCCATGAAGGGTTCCAAAGAAGCAGCCAAAGAAATGGGAATTCGGCTTAGGTCGAAAAAGAAGAAGAAGCTAGCAGTGGTGACACGGAAAAAAACCGAGTTGCGGTGAATACGAACAGGGCTGAGGTTATGTTGTCTAGAGGGTAGGTTCTGAATATGGGTAGAAGTGGATTCATTGGTTGCTTTTGAACTAATCACCAAAGGTACATTGAGTTTTCAATACATGGTCGAAGAAATAAAGAGTCTATTGAAACTAGTTAATGTGAGTGGCCCCCCTTATCTTTTGAGAAGGTAATATGGTCGCAGAGTTTTTTGATAGGTTATAAAGCATAATCGTTTAATTTTTCTTCGGTAAAATGTATAGAAAAGTAGATAGTTATGTTCTCTAACGATAAAGAGGGTTGAAGAATCCAAACCTCCCTAATTACTAAGTTTAGGTGGAGACCTAAAAATCCCACCTATACCGAGATGGTGTTTTGCTTAAGAAAAGATAAAGTTAATGAATTAGAAAGTATTTTTTATTGTAGTTTCTATTTTCCTATTTTGACTGGTCTTCAATATAACTAATAAATATCGATATAGCTTCACGAACATCTGAATATGTATTTGTGGAAAACACGTACTTGAAATTGAGTCTTTGATTTAAAACAAATTCAGATGGATTACATTCATTTGAATAAGAACAAATTAAACTTGTGACAAGATTATAAGAATAAACTGAAATTAACGTTAGAATATAAAGAGATAATTTGCATGCAAAAATAAAGCGTGAGAATGGGACTAAAATCTTCTTTAATTACTCGAGGGAATCCACCACCTCCTATTCCACCTCCACCTCCAGCTCCTCCACCAAATCCACCACCAGATCCTCCACCCAATCCGCCTCCACCTCCGACTCCACCACCAAAACCTCCTCCTAATCCTCCAATATTACCTTGAATCCCACCACCAATTCCTCCTCCAAAACCTATAGAACCATCATCGCCTCCTCCTCCTCCTCCTCCTCCTCCACCTCCACCAAACCCTCCACAGATACTTCCACCAGGTCCACTAATGCTACCACCAGGTTCACTCTGTTTTCACTATATTTACGTACATAAATTTTGCTGCAATACATGAGAATTGTTATTAGTGAGCCTTAATTAAAATGCAAGTAATTGTTACATACGAAATGCTGAATTTTTTTGTTCAAGTTCTTTTTTAAATATGTCATTCGGAAGCATAAAATTTTGAATAAAATTGGAATTAGGATTTTTTTTTTTGTTTTAATTTAGATTTATAACGCCAAGAATTTGTCTTTTTCACATCCTATTTTCAATTATGACTATAATTAGCTTGGAATAACCCTAGGGTTTGTTTACACTTTACATTACATACTACATTTTATAATATGGTAATAAAAAACAACTTTTGATAATAATTAAAAAAAATTATTAAAAATATTTCAATAAAACAAATTATCCATAGTTGTAAATAAGAAATCACACATTTGTATTACATTATTTAACACTTTCATATCAATTTTTAACTATATTCTTACTCTTTAAAACATCAATTGCCCTTTGAATTTCATCTAAAAAAAGCTATTTTTCTTTCTTATTCATGTATTCCTCCATAAATGAATATTTAGTCGAGTCCTCTCACTATATTATTTACATAATTTTTTTTTCATTTTAAATTTTTACACAAAATTATATATTTTTATTAGTTATGTTTATAGATTCTTTTATTCTATCCAGATTTCTCACCTGTAGTCTATACGAAAAAAATTATGTATGCATTCTTAACAATTTTTTTAGTTGCAAAATGACCCAATTTAAAATGAATAAGAAATTAATCCTAAGCTGCAAAATAAAAAATCGTATATACAATCATTTTAATTTATTTATTTTTCATTCATCGAAATTTTTTCTAATTAGAAGATAGAAATTGTGAATTTTCATTTGCTTTTCAATATTTGACAAATGAAGTATTTTCTAAATATTCAATATTTTAATAAATTGCTGAAATTGATTTTGTTGATTTGGTGTTAAGAGTTTAGGAGAAAAAGATAATAAATATATCTTACGCACAAAAAAATAAAAAAATAAAAAATTTATAAAATATATTTGGTTAAAAACACAATATGCAAATGTAATATAATGTAATGTAGAGGGCGTGATTTGATACTTGAGTTAAAGATAATAAATATATCTTACGCACAAAAAAATAAAAAAATAAAAAATTTATAAAATATATTTGGTTAAAAACACAATATGCAAATGTAATATAATGTAATGTAGAGGGCGTGATTTGATACTTGAGTTAAAGATATTTTTGTTTGTCAGTTATAATGACACATTCGTAAATTTTTCGACATCATTATTCAAAATGTATTATGTAAAATATAAATTTGTAAAATATGGTATGTAAAGTGTAATTACACCCTATATACATTATTTATATATTTTTAAATTTCCCCATAAACTAATGCTATGGAATAAAATGTTCACTTAAAATTAAGAATATTGTTGACAAAAGAGAAAAAATTAACACAAAATGGTCAAAAGAGAATGTTTCTCAAACCTCTACACTTTTGTATATTGCTAATCTTTCATAAAAGAAGCATTGAATCATGATCATACACATAAGCACGCTGATTATGTTTCATTTGATAGTTGATTGATGGTTATATATGCCCAGCATTTTCCATTTTGTAAATATCCCTATAAACCAATGCTATGAATTAACATTTTCATTTAAAATTAAGGGCATTGTTGACATGAGAGGAAAAAATAAGGACAAAATAGTCAAAATTAATACTTCTTAAACATCCAAACTTTTTATATATTGTTAATTAATTGTAGATCGATAAACAATCGAACCCTAAATGTGAAGTTGGACCATTTCTAGATTTGCTTGTCTCCTCCTTGTACAAGGTCATGTCAATTTTCTTTCTATCGTTCCAACTAGTAAGCAATTGAAGGGACAAAAAAGAAGCATTGAATGTCTATTTAAAATATATGCCACATTTATTTGTTATCATTTATTCTAATTGAGGTGAATCAAATCTCATAAGATGCATTATTTTTCGAAGATGGTAGTCAAATCTTAGCCAATTTCAACATGTCCATACACAAGAATATGTTGATTATATTTCATTTGGTAGTTGATTGATATTTACATACGCCCAGCCATGTTTTTGGCTCCATTTCATGCTATTTAATTTTTGTCAAGCCGTAAGGAAAACAAATTATCAATTCTTCCTCACTCAAAAATTCTTGCGTGATACTAGACAAACTCAACTCGAGATTAAGCACGAGCTTTATAACTTATTATAGTGCTCGAATAAATTGTTCGCTTTATTACTTACTTTTTAAATATGTGACATAATTATAAGAACAAACAAAAATTAACCTTATAACATCTAAATATTTGCATGGATGAAATAAAGCATGAGAAATTGAAAGAGTCTAATTAATCAACCAAACGAAGCTCATATCAACTAATTTATTTCAATCAGTTTTGAGTACAAATCAAACATCTTCATTATAGTAGTTTAATGACTCAATACATTTTTTTTTCTTTTTCCTTTTTTAAATTGAGACAAGAAATTAATCACTAGTAAATGGAATAGTTTATTAAGAGATGGGAATAATGCAAGGGACTGAAACTTCCTTAATTACTTAAGGGATTCCACCACCACCAATTCCACCACCAGCTCCTCCACCAAATCCACTACCAGATCCTCCACCCAATCCACCTCCGCCTCCGCCACCGCCACCGCCACCGCCACCAAAACCTCCTCCTCCTCCTTGAGCACCATTTCCGAAACCACCACCAAATCCTCCTCCAGAACCAGAACCGGAACCACTTGTCCCTCCACCACCACCTCCACCAAACCCTCCACCTCCTCCTTGAGAACCACTTCCAAACCCACCACCCAATCCTCCTCCAGAACCAGAACCACCCTCAGATCCTTCACCTCCACCTCCACCTCCACCAAACCCTCCACCTCCTCCCTGAGAACCACTTCCAAACCCACCACCCAATCCTCCTCCAGAACCAGAACCACCCTCAGATCCTTCACCTCCACCTCCACCTCCACCGCCACCTCCACCAAGCCCTGCACCTCCTAAATCCCAGTGATTAAAGAAGAACTTTTTCTCACCATCGGAAGAACCCTCTGAGTCAACAAGCTTTCTTGCATCGGTGGTGCAAATAACAACACCAAGAAGAACCAAGAGAACAAATTTGGAAGTCATCTCAATTTGCAAGTGAAAGATACGTCTTGAATCTTGATTTATGAGAATTTAGGACACCAAAAAGGGATTATATAATGCTACTGATTCATACCATAAACCACGTTTCAATTGTTAGTGCAGCTATAACTGTCTCTTTGAAACTTTACCTCAACTTGATTACTCTTAGTTAATTATCAATTGAAAGATTTTGAATTAATGTCTGAGTTAGTGGGGGTCTCATTAACCTCACAGTTATTACATTTTTAGTGATTCAATTTATGTTTTAAATTATTAATTAGTGGAATAATGTATGTTTATTACATTAGTGGTATATACACATGTTCTCGTACCTTTCCAGGCATTGTAATTCATTTCTAACTAGGAAATTAATTATTATGATACAAAAAATGCTGGTGCATCATGTTGGGAAGTACGTTTATAAATTTTTTTTTAATAAATCTTCTACAATATATTAAAAGTGGGATTGGGAAGAAACTTTTGAATACCACTTTTACCTTTACCTATTTATATATATGCCCAATATACCCTCAATGTGTATAAAAAGAAAAAATAAAAAATAAAAAATTGAAAGCTTGCATTAATATGTTGTATTTATTATTTACCCTTATTTAAATGTTGTTTTAATTGACAGTTATATATGTACATAAGTTTACATAAAAATAGATTAATACCAAATGATTTAATTTATTTCCTCTAAGATAATTAACCATTATTATTGCTTTCAAAAATTAAGACAATTAATTTCCACTAAACATAATTATTAGTACACAATTAATTAAAACATTATTACATACAATTAAAAACAAATTATAGTAATACAACATATATAATTAACTTGAACAATATTACTTATATAGTTTAATTTTTCAAACCTAATATTACATATTAAAGAATTTGTTAGTTTTGACGAAACAATAGATGATACAAATCAATTTTATTGATAGGAGTTTCTTAATACATTGTTGCCAATGGTATCCCACCACATAACTTAATCTTGAAAAGAAATTGCCCAATGATGCTCTTGAGAAATTTGGACCCAACCAACGGTTTTTACAATAGAACAAGAATGATTTGTCGTGATTTCAAGAATCATATTATCCTTGCAGAAATAATCATTAGACAAACCCATTAACTCCAACAAATGATGAAAGATATCCATTCAAATTCAAAAAGGAAACAATTTTCAATACGTCTATGCTTTGCAATGACCATTAAAGGCTAGACAACATGATGGAAAATAAGTTTTCCTTCCACGCATCCCATTAACTCCAACAAATGATGAATGATATCCATTCAAATTCAAAAAGGAAACAATTTTCAATACGTCTATGCTTTGCAAAGACCATTAAAGGCTCGAGGACAAACAGTGCCTATTGTTGGAATATACCTTCCAGAACATGTATTCTTTCATGGGCCTATATGTCGCACTTTCTCACGAAGTTGTAATGCAAATAACAAAGGTATTGATAAAAGCATAAAATAAAAAGAAGAAACAACGTGGGACATTGACAAAAAATATTGTGTACAAAAACAATTTTAACTTTTCCTTTAACAATACCAATTACCTCAATCGTATTATCACTTCAAAAATATTACGCATATCATTCATTCGATACAAAAAACGTGCAACGCACGTGCTTATATACGAATGAGTGATGGATACGTGGGGTACTAATCTACTTAAGAGTTCAATGGAATGTGTGAATAAAAGTGATTTAAGTGTTTATACACATGAGCAAAATGTAGACGATGTTTTTGTAGGAAATATGGTACAATTGTTGACCTTGACCATTATGATGTTGCCGCTAACTGGATTGCATGACAAATTGACTAATGAAATCAAAACTTGAAGGAAAGTGTGTTTTTCTTTGGCTTAAAAGTGAGCTTACATATTGGTGGGTGGAGTTGTTAGGATGATGCCAAGTGTCACCTCCTGCACCGTAGGATTGGTGACCTTCTGATGACTTCCTTGATACTCTCCAAGTTTGGTGGGGGATAAAATACACGGTTTTGGCTTCCATTATTCAGTTGAGATCTGACTTTTGGTGTTCTCTCATTCTCTCTCTAAAAAGGCTCATCTCCGTTGATCTTTAGAAATTGTGTACTGGATTTAGTTTATTGAGTGTTAGGTTGTAAATCTAGTTAGAACTTTTAATTACACTGTTCTTGGGTGAATAGTTGATGTGTAAGAGAGGATACCGCAAACCTTGAGTGATTTCTGTTCTTGGCTCCCTCAAGTTGTACTTTTGGTCAATTTGGCTCCAGTTAGTGCAGTGGTTTCTTCCGGTGATGGAAGTTCAAAAGGGAATGAGGAACTTTGTTCTGAACCTCTTGTTTTAGGGTGAAATTTTTTTTGTTCATCTTTACTTCCTGCGCTTTATTTTCTGTCATATTGTTTTTCTCTAAAATCGTCTATTAGTTGGATCCAACCGTTACAGTGGCATCAGAGCGGTTGGACGATGGTTTTTGGCTCCAATTACTAAACAAAACTTATTTATGAATTTAGATTGTTCTATGCTATGAATTAAGAATTATATTAAGGGGTTGTCTGACAAAGTTTTTGATAAAAAAAATTAACAAATTTTGATAAAAATTGATGAAATATATGGTTGAAAAGGATTAAAAAAAAAATTATATGTCTCATGGAATGTAATTCAAAATTAATGGCTGACTTTGATTCAACTTTTTAGCAACTTTAAATATCCCAAGAATCATAAATATATACTTTTTAGCAACTTTAAATATCCCAAGAATCATAAATATATCATTTTATACATCAAGATTGTTGGTAAACAAAAGCAATATCGATTACAAAGAAAAAAAAAGTATAAAAAGAGATATTAAAAAATGAATATCGCTTAGAAGAAATTTAAGTAGATTTCCCTTATGCATCTTTAATGAGTCTCTTACTACAACATATCAACTCATTTATAGTTTGCAAAGAATGCTATCTATCATGTTCTATAGCATTTTTCGGAATACTATTGTAGGTGATGTTATTAAAAGTTATACCTCCATTACAACGTTTTAAGAATGCTATTATAAAGTCCTATAAAAAACTTTTACATAGCATTCTCTTATCGTCATGGTTTTGGTATTTATAGCATTCTTTTCGTGCAATTCTTTTTAATTTGATAGCATTTTTTGGTACAATTTTGGCTTTAATAACATTCTTTAATGGTCATGATTACATCTTCAATATCATTTTTCATCATAAATTTTTAATATTTATAGTATTTATTGAATATAATATATCATTTTCAATAGCATTTTTTTTTATTGTAATGCATATATATCAAATAGCATTCCTAATTCATTATTTGTCGAATATAAATATTCAATAGCATTGAACTAAAAATATGAACAACAATAACCAACCCAATAATAGATTTCAAAACATCAATCAATATTGTCTCGTAGAAATATACAAGTGTAGTTATTCAATAGAGAAATCTAATTATGTTCCGTCTTCACATAAAATCCTAATAGAAATATATGCTTGAAAAGGCAATAAACAAAATTAAATTAGAATAATCTGATTCCGGTTATTCAAAAGAAAATTTCTTGAACTCTTGCGACTTGTTTGGAGAAGATATCCGTCAAACCAATGATGCATTCGAATCTGAAAACTAGCAGAGTGATACAACTAATTAGATAATTCTCCATACACCCTAATAAAAAGATGCAGAACTTCATAATTTTTGCAACTATAATTCTCCATACACCCTAAAAAATAAGCTAAATTAGAATAGACTCTCAAGAGCTGCTAATGGGTTTGCTCCTAGTGAAAGTAGAGGTGAATTTATCACTTACCGCACTATTAGTTCTGGAGAGGACTATAGACTATAACTATGCAGCTTATTATAATTAAATTAGAAATAAATATATGTACTATAAGAATATTTATTCCCTTTGCCTTTTTAGAGGCTGATTTCCTAAAATCTGTTTGTTTTTTCACATAGTGAATCAAATTGTATAAAATCTGTTTGCTTTTTTCACATAGTGAATCAATTCACACTACATATTTCCTTTACACTTCATAAAAAATTATATCGGTAACTATGCACTTTATGCTAAGAACTTCCAGGACACAGCCCTTGAGTTTTAGCAGGTGTGGGCGGGCGCCTCTTATGCATAAGGAATGACCAAACTCCTTTCATATAGAAATATGAAGAACAACTAATTTCGCATTCCTACCAGTAATTTAATAGAATGCTATTCTTTAGCTTGCTCTAGATTTCAGTGCTGCAGGGCGAACTTTTGGAGTTTCCAGCTGGTTCCTAACTTTTTTCTGCGATTCCATCAAGGAAAAAGAGGAGTGCCTGGAGGTGTTAAAAGCCTGATAACATAAGAGAACTTTTATGAGTGCCATTGAATGACTATATTGAGATCAAAGTGAAGCTTTACATTCAGTCAAGAATGCTCCAGAAAATCAAGTCCTAGCCCCATAGACACATCTGACAGCAGTAAAGAAACAAAGCCCAAAATATTTCCAAAGTACGTAATTAATATGAGCAATATGTAAATGATATGTATAGATAATATGTATTTATCTGAACTTCAAATTAATGGGGTCTTTAACTGCAATCTTTGAGCTTCAAATCCAAAAATACGCACAATACACACGGGAAGGAAAACAAAGCTCCGTCCTGGTGGCAAATAACTTCTTCTACAGGCGATCGTGATGAAATGGAAAAATTAACTCTGGAAATCTAGAATTTACGATCCTAAGTTTTTGTATTCTTCACGATGCTTAGCATAGCTTCTTAAGATTAACAATAGAAGCTACTGATTCTGAAATATGTACTAGTAGTGATGAGGTTAGTGTGGAGGAACAGACACTTGCGTATTTGGAATGTTTGGATGGTCGGAGTTCGAAGAAAATGGCATAACTTTTGCATACAGTGTCCGTTTTGGGCCCATGACCCCATTCCGGAAAGCTCACAACGTGTCCCATTGAACTCACTACTTAGCCATGACATATGAGGGATTTTTGACGTTTGGATTCGTCTGCTAAGTGATAACGGCACTTAATGTTTCTTAGTTCATTATTTATTTATTTATTTTGCTTTGTAGCCCAACCCATTAAGGGACTGCTGTCCAGTAGGTTATCTGTTCTTTTAGTATTTAAGACTCTAAAACGTCTTGTAGGATTTTTGGTCATTGAAGAAATAAAAAAAAGCGATGTTTTCTTAAGGTGCAACCCGTTTGTTAGTGTGTTTGGAGATTCGATCTACATCAAGTATGCAAAATTTTGAAACAAGCCACTTTGGACAGCAAAACAAATAGCAAGCCTCACCCGTTGAACTTTGTAAGGATTGTTCAATCTCCCAGCAAACCATAAGGCTTCCATTGCATGAACAAGGCCGTGCTACTGTAGTTGTTCTTTGAATCAAAATAGCACCAAGACATAATGTGTCTCCATAACAAAAACAAAAGATAAGTAAATGTTCTTTATACCTACATGATAAGTGTAGTTTCTATACTTATTCGTGGCCCTAAATCAAGATATTTTATTGTCCTCTGTCTACCTAATTTATGTTAAATTGTGTTTTGTAGGTAAAACTTTATGTTTAATGAAGAATTGGAGAAAAGGATGCAAAAGTGACGAAAAATGGCAAAATTCAAAGATGAAACCTTGGAGAGAAATATTACATTAAATGGGCCTCATAAACTTGTATTGAAAATTTTAATTGGAAAAATAATGTAGTCGACTTGTGATCCTTTATTTTTTTTATTCAAGATTTCTGTGATTTATTTATTTATGTGCTGGTTTTATTATGAGTTTAATGCATTAAATTACTTGATCAATAATTTGATGATTATGCGAGTCTCTTGCGAATCGAAAAGTGAGTTTGAGGTTTAGACTATATAATAAAAATTCGGTAAATTAGTATAACGTGCAAAGATACCTATACAAATTATTGCGGTCATAATATGAATTTTTAGAACTAGTGTTTCATTTAACTAAAGTTGATTCGCATAGAGATATGAAATTTAATTAGTTAAATATGCTCAATGAGAACTCGAGATGTGTAAATTGAATACAATACACTACATTAGGTTATGAATCTTGAATTAAGAATTAGGATGATCAATATATTTAATTGATATGCTCTAATATTCATCACATATTTGAATTTTCAATTATCCATTGTCTGCAATCATTTTATATTTTCAATTCGTTAAAAACAGTTAGGAAAAATAATCATATCCATTATAATTATTTACTCGCTTTTGTCAAATAGGAGTTAGAAAAACTAGATTGAGTCTTAAAGTATAGTCTTCATGGGAACGATACCCGGACTCAAAGGTCCACTATACTGCTTGTTACGATATCGAACACTTGCGATATAAAAAACGTAACACTACACGGGGTAAAAAATATTACGGTTCCACACTTGTGCAGGTATAAAGTGCCAAGAAGGCATTCATTTCTAAAGGGCACTCAAGACCCCTCACCAAGGAATAGGTGAAATTAGGTATATTTAGGCCACCAATCTATTCAGAAATCATAGGCACAAATAAACTACTTAATCAATCACTGGCATTACTAGGCACAGACAAACAATAGGTTTCAATACACAAACAATATAAACCGAATCAATCCTTAAGTAATGAACAATTTTATTTTGTTTAAGATTGAATCTTTATTGTTCAATTCAGCAGTATTCTAAAATGAATTACTTATGGCATTCAACTATCAGTTCAATCAAGAAACAGTATACACTCAGAAAACAGAAAAAAGATAATATGTAAAAATCAGGCATAAATTAAAAACCTTAAGCCATTCTTGATGGACACAAAACATGTAAATGCAAAATTTTCAAACTACTAAAAATATAGCATTCACAATTCATTAGAACATCAAGATTGAGTCTTCTAACAAAATACCCAATAAGAAACCACCAATAATAAAGAACACACACAAATACCTGCTTTTGAAAGCTTTCAGGGTCAACTGATAAAGTATACTGAAAGTAGAACAAAAAGGCACAATATCGGAGCCATTTTTTTGGTAAAATTATTTTCTTCTTTAATGTGATGAATTGTTGGAAGAATGTGTGCAAGTGACGTGTTAGCGTGTCATCGTTCTTCCGACATTCGTATGGCATTTCTTTTATATAAATGGATACAAAAAGCTCTTGCTCTTTAAATTTATGAAAAAATTAAACTTCCATTGTTACTCGAGATGCAAAGAGAGGAATGGAAGGAGAGGAAACTCACCAGATGTCAGCAAGAAGAGAGATTCACCAGTGAAGAGATGCAGATGGGGAGAGAGACGGATGGCAACAACAAAGATCAATTGCATTGCAGTCTGCAGACGGGGTAGAAAAGCCAACGACAGTATTGATAATGAATCGGCAGGAAGAGGCAGTAAATTATCGGTGAACTTCACAATGAGGGGCACTTTGGTCGTGATAAAACATTGGCCCTTATCTCTTGTGACTTTTATTGGCCCAAGTTGGCCAGTGATGTTGGGCATTATGTGAACCGTTATTATGTTTGTCAGCGGTCTAAAGGGGTTCTCACCAATGCGGGCCTGTACACTCCCTTACCCATTCTTGAAGCTCCTTGGTTTGATGTTAGCATGGATTTTGTGTAGGGTTTACCCCGTACCCAACGAGCTGCAGATTCTATCCTTGTTGTGGTTGACAGATTTTTGAAGATGGCCCATTTTATAGCTTGCAGGAAGACTATGGATGCTACTTGGATTGCCCATCTTTATTTTCTGGAGATTGTGCGTTTGCATGGTGTTCCTCGATCTATCACTTCAGATCATGATACCAAGTCTATCAGTCATTTCTGGAAGAGTTTGTAGGGAATGCTGGGGATACAACCGAATTTTAGCAGCTCCTATCACCCCCAGACAGATGGTCAGACTGAGGTAGTGAACAGAGTTTGGTCAACCTTTTGAGATGTTTGGCAACAACTAAGCCGAAGCAGTGGGATTTAGCGTTACCTCAAACAGAATTTGCCTATAACTGGACGACAAATAGAACTACTAGCTTCAGTTCATTTCAGATTGTCTATGGCAGGACCCATCTGGGGTGCTGTCTATGGCAGGACCCATCTGGGGTGCTGTATTTGGCCACTATTCCACGCATAGGACGTTTCAGTCTTAAGGAAGATGAGATGACAGAGCATCTTCAGGGTATCCATGAGCAAATGAAGTTGGTAATTCATGAGAGCAATACCAAGTACAAGGCTCGGGTTGACAGTCATCGTCGTCAGGTACTTTTTGATGTTGATGATTTTGTCTGGGCTGTTTTAACGCGTGATCGTTTTCCTGTTGTAAGTATAATAAGCTTAAGGACCGGAAGATTGGGCCTTGTGAGGTACTTGATAAGGACGTTTTTATACGTTTATTTCGGTTCACAAGCATGAATAATTGTTGATAAATATTTGGAATAAAGCTTAATTTGTGTAATTTGTGTTTGCTGGACAATAATGAAGATTGTGGTGAAAACTTGAGGAAAATGGAGAAAATGGGCTAAAAAGGAAGAAAACGAAAGTTCAGGGACCAAAATGCAAATAATCAAAAGATGACCTGAGGCCAACTCAAGAGCGGACACGATTTTAATCATAAATTGAGGAAGGCATGGGATGATTTGAGGAAAAGAATGAACAAAAGAGGTCAAGACAAGAGAAAATTGAAGATGGAGGACCAAAATGAAGATTTTGAAAGTTAATTGTACCATGCAGAGCTGCATGGTGTAATTAACCATGCAGCCGCAAGCATGGTTTCAGGAAAAAAAACGTGGAAAAATATTTGTTCCATGCGACTGCATGGAAATTAACCATGCGGCCGCAAGGAAGGTTTCCGGTGCGAAAATTCTGGTTTCCTTATTTCGTTCCAACTCTTATGGAAACCAATCTTTTGGCAACTATATAAACTCTTAAGATTCAATTCAAGATTATTCGGGGTGATGTCGTTCTTTATCTATTTTTTTGATTTTCTTCTTTCCTCCATACTAGGCTAGACTTAACTGTGCTAGGTGAACGATGAACCTTGTGATGTGATATTTTAATTCCTAGTTTTACTTTATTGACATTAAAATGCGTTTTGAATTATTGAATGATTTATATACATCGTTTTTTCTCTACAATTATATGCACAATAGTTGTATGAGTGTGGTGGCCTATTTCTGGCATTCGAAAGAAGGGGAATAGGCTCGACAAGGTATAAATCATCATAGGGTCGGATAGGGGATAAAAATATACCGCTATGCTCTATGTGAATCTCTAAGTGTTTACAAAACGTCATGCGTTCTTGTATATTGCATTTGTCATAGACATATAGTCAAAGGGTATACGAGAATAGGTTCAATTCTACTCGAGAGGGATTATTGAATATGTTAGAAACATTGATTCTTCATCAATTGAAACATGTTGTCAATTTTGTAGAACTAGAATTGAAATGGATCATTGCATGGGGATACGCAAACCTAGTGCGTTTCTTTTCTATGAGTTGCCTCAATTTGCATTCAATCATATAATTTGCATTTACTTTAACTAATTCATCCACTAGTGCTATCATTTAGTTTAGCTACAATTTGTTACCAAAATCAATCGTATTTCACGTTTCGGTTAAGGTCACAATAGGTAAATTCAAACTAGTAAATCTCAGTGGGAACGATACTTGGACTCTAAACGATCCGTACACTTGCGGTAGTTTTTTTATTCGAAACATATTTTCGATGAACAGTACTACAGAAGATCAATGATAATGCTTACAGGTTGCGCCTTCCAAGTCACTTCAGGACCTCTGATGTCTTTAACGTGAAACACCTAAGTCCTTGTTTTGTGGATTCTGATGACACTAACCCGAACTCGAGGACGAGTTCTTTCCAACCCGAATTGTTTTGGTAATATTCGGATTTTTGCTATAAAGTCCGGTTTGTGGACTTATTTTGATTATTGTGTAATATAATAAAGTTCTTTAAACTTTAGAGATGTTTTCTCTGTGTTTTCGGCGTTAATCTTGTGTTCTTCCTGTGAATTTGCTGGTAGAACTAGCCTACGGAATAATCACTATTCTGCCCGGCGTTATGAAGCTTCATGAAGATGATAGGCCAAGATAAACTGATCCGTGGCATTAAGTGGGCTCCCATCCATTAATCGCTTCTGAGTGTTTATTATACCATACAGAATGGACACCAAAATCACAAACAAAATCCCTCCGGCGGTGGACGCCACCACTGGGACTCGGTCTCGCTTTGTCCTGTCTAACAAAAGGAGAAGTGGCTTCTGCAAAGGTATTCTAAAAAGAAGCAGAAGTATCACAAAAACTTCTGCAAATACCAGACAAAACAAAGGCTGAAGCATTTTTTTTCTGTGAATTTTTTTCAACTAGGGTTCTTGAACGGTAGGTATGAATATTTAAACAGCTGAAATTTTGTACTCTGCAATTGGGGAGAATCTAGGAGAAGTGGCAATTATGTGGAGGAATAAAAGAAAACATGGCACCAAAGAACAAACATGCTTTTCATTATCAATCCAGAAAACGTATTTGTCAAGCTGGAAACAAAGCTGAAGCATGTATTGCATGGAAAGTGGGTCAGCTGGGTTCAAGTTTCTTCTGGTATGAGACATGGTTTGATGACTTCGTTGGCTGAAAAATATCCCAACCTACAGTATACCACTGCTAAGATTATGGAATTTATCTAGGAAGATTTTCGGAATGTGGGAAAGTTGCAGGAGAGTCTGTCCTCGTCGAAAATGGAAAAAAATAGTGAGATTTCAGTTTGTAAACAAGTAGAGGACACCCCATTTGGGCGAGAAGCGGACAATGAAGATTTCGTGTAAAATTGCCTCGAGAAAAAAATAAGACAAAAGGATTGTTGTAATATGTGGCTCATATAGAGTGAAACACGTAAAGAGTATTTTTAGATTTTTTTCCTAAAATCTTGTATGAGCTAAGATTGGTGTAGCTATACGATGTAACCCTATTATCCGCATATAACAAAATCATAGCCGTTTCGCTCCTGTGGACGTAGAATTGTCGAACCAAGTACATATTGTGTTGTCTTTCTTTCATCATTCCATATTGTTCATCACTATTGTTGCACAAACCACAACAAGGTGGATATCAAATTTTGGAGCCATTTTGATGTATTATTGCGTTGCTTGATTGTGGATGAGTTAGTACTGTGCAATTCAATCTTTCGAGAATGGATCTCTGAGGGCAAACGCCGCAAGAAATTCATGGGGCAGATTTGTTTGGACAGGGAGCCATGAAGGGTTCCAAAGAAGCAGCCAAAGAAATGGGAATTCGGCTTAGGTCGAAAAAGAAGAAGAAGCTAGCAGTGGTGACACGGAAAAAAACCGAGTTGCGGTGAATACGAACAGGGTTGAGGTTATGTTGTCTAGAGGGTAGGTTCTGAATATGGGTAGAAGTGGATTCATTGGTTGCTTTTGAACTAATCACGAAAGGTACATTGAGTTTTCAATACATGGTCGAAGAAATAAAGAGTCTATCGAACTAGTTAATGTGAGTGGCCCCCCCCTTATCTTCTGAGAAGGTAATATGGTCGAAAAGTTTTTTCATAGGTTATAAAGCATAATCGTTTAATTTTTCTTCGGTAAAATGTACAGAAAAGTAGATAGTTATGTTCTCTAACGATAAAGAGGGTTGAAGAATCCCAACCTCCCTAATTACTAAGTTTAGGTGGAGACCTAAAAATCCCACCTATACCGAGCTGGTGTTTTGCTTAAGAAAAGATAAAGTTAATGAATTATAAAGTATTTTTTATTGTAGTTTATATTTTCCTATTTTGACTGGTCTTCAATCTTTCTATATATAAAAAGTGCCTATTTAACGGAATTTGTTGGTTTAACGGAAAAACTAACGGAATTTGTTGTTTTAACGGATTATGTAACGGAATTTCTTGTTTTAAACAGGCAGCTGCACCTTCCTTCAGTATTTTTATCATAACTTTGTATTCTGATATTCGATTGAGACGATTCAAAATGCATTGGAAAGCTAACCCATTTGGATACAACATTGATTTAGACATTATTTTCCAATTCGATCACTTTCTATGCCAAAAATATGTCTCAATATAACGGACTATGTAACGGAATTTTTTGTTTTAAACAGGCAGCTACACCTTCTTTCAGTGTTTTTATCATAACTTTGTATTTCGATGTCCGATTGAGGCAATTCAAAATGCGTTGGAAATCTAACTCATCTGGCTATAACTTTGATTCAGACATCATTCTCCAATTCGATCACTTTCTATGCCAAAAATATGTCTCAATATAACAGACTATGTAATGAAATTTCTTGTTTTAAACAGGCAGCTGCACCTTCTTTCAGTGTTTTTATTATAACTTTGTATTCTGATATCCGATTGAGACGATTCAAAATGAGCTAGAAAGTTAACTCATCTGGCTACAACTTTGATTCAAACATCATTCTCCAATTCGATCACTTTCTATGCCAAATATATGTCTCAATATAACGGATTATGTAACATAATTTATTGTTTTAAACAGGTAGCTGCACCTTCTTTCAGTGTTTTTATCATAACTTTGTATTCCAATATCCGATTGAGACAATTCAAAATGCGTTGGAAATCTAACTCATTTGGTTACAACTTTGGTTCAGACATCATTCTCCAATTCGACCACTTCCTATGCCAAAAATATGTCTCAATATAACGGACTATGTAACAGAATTTCTTGTTTTAAAAAGGCAGCTGCATCTTCTTTCAGTGTTTTTATCATAACTTTGTATTCCGATGTCCTATTGAGGCAATGCAAAATGCGTTGGAAAGCTAACTCATCTGGCTACAACTTTAATTCAGACATCATTCTCCAATTTGATCCCTTCCTATGCCAAAAATAGGTCTCAATATGAGACTAAAATATCGAAGCATAATTTTTCGGTTGGAAATTGATTTGTGATCATCTTTTGACTAAATTTGATCCCCTTGACATCTTTCTTTGTCCAATTGACTCCGACCACTCTCAAATCTTCATCGTGAGATTCAGCACATCTTTTAAGTATTTACATTTTAGCTCCCGAACTTTGGATCCCTTACAATTTAGTCATTTCTCCAAATTTGTTTACTTTTGCTTATTTTCTTAAATCTCACCAATCTACATCGCAATATCAAAATCACACATCTAATTATTTATCAATTACATAAACATTACATCATTAATTATTTATAGGGTATCTGTTTCTACTTTTCAGCAGCAATCAAGTCGTTGGCAACACAATTCATGCCGTTGGGAGCCGCAATTTTGGACCAATTCTCTCACTGTAGGGCTGTAGGTTTGAAAAAAAAAAAGGTAACATAATCAATTTTCCTTCCTCCTTGCAGCGCGCCCAGAGACGTCCTTAATTAACTAAAAAAAATTACATCTTTATTAATAACAAATTAATTATTAAACAAAAATATTAATATAAACTAAGCAAACGTGCATTGCACGTTGCTTAATGCACGTTGCTTGCACCTAGTATAACTAATAAATATCGATATAGCTTCACAAACATGTGAATATGTATTTGTGGAAAACACGTACTTGAAATTGAGTCTTTGATTTAAAACAAATTCAAGATGGTCAGATGGATTACATTCATTTGAATATGAACAAATTAAACTTGTGACAAGATTATGAGAATAAACCGAAATTAACCTTAGAATATAAAGAGATAATTTGCATGGAAAAATAAAGCGTGAGAATGGGACTAAAATCTTCTTTAATTACTCAAGGGAATCCACCACCTCCTATTCCACCTCCACCTCCAGCTCCTCCACCAAATCCACCACCAGATCCTCCACCCAATCCGCCTCCACCACCGACTCCGCCACCAAAACCTCCTCCTAATCCTCCAATATTACCTTGAATCCCACCACCAATTCCTCCTCCAAAACCTATAGAACCATCATCGCCTATTCCTCCTCCTCCTCCTCCACCTCCACCAAACCCTCCACTGATACTTCCACCAGGTCCACTAATGCTACCACCAGCACCTCCACCTATCCCTCCACCAATACCACCCCCTAAACCACCTCCACCTCCACCACCACCACCAAACCCTCCGGCTCCTGATAACGGATGATCCAAGGAGAATGTTTTCTCATCATTGAAAGAACCCTCTGAGCCAACAAGATTTCTTGCAGTGCTGGTGCAAGCGAGAATGCCAAGAAGAACCAAGAGTACAAATTTGGAAGCCATCTCAATTTGCAAGTGAAAGATACGTCTTGACTCTTGATTTATATAATGCTATAAATCAAGAATTATTGAAGTGGACTGCTAAGAGGATATTAATTTCCCCATTCCTTCATCTGTAAACTGCTCTCTAATTGATAACGTAAGAGTTTTCTCTAATTGATAACGTAAGAGTTTATGTGGCACATGTAATTTATTAAAAAAACTTTAAATGACATCTTAATTGAAGTAGTTTAGTGAAGTTTCTGAATTATTTAACATTAATGATTTTTCATTTAATAAACGCATGTGATATCTCTCTTTAATTACACATCTCGGGGTCGTTTAAGTGGAGTTCTTAATCAGATAACAAAATTCTTGAAAAGTCTCGAGTATTTTAGCTCCAGTGTTAATTATAGAAAATATTTATTACAATACTTTTAAGGTCGGAGATAGAAAAGGGTTCATTCGGATCACGACCCCGTCCTAGCGAATAGAATAATTTTGCAAGTATACGTTTTAAGCTTGTTTACTCTGTTTTCACTGTATTTACATACATAAAATTTTCTGCAATACTTGAGAATTGTTATTAGAGAACCTTAATTAAAATGCAAATAATTGTTACATACGAAATGCTGAATTTTTTTTGTTCAAGTTGTTTTTAAATATGTCATTCGGAAGCATAAAATTTATCTTAAAATTTTGAATAAAATTGGAATTAGGATTTTTTTTTTTTAATTTAGATTTATAATGCCAAGAATTTGTCTTTTTCACATCCTATTTTCAATTATGGCTATAATTAGCTTGGAATAACCCTAGGGTTTGTTTACACTTTACATTACATACTACATTTTATAATATGGTAATTAAAAACAACTTTTGATAATAATTAAAAAAAATTATTAAAAATATTTCAATAAAAAAAAATATCCATAGTTGTAAATAAGAAATCACACATTTGTATTACATTATTTAACACTTTCATATCAATTTTTAACTATATTCTTATTCTTTAAAACGTCAATCGCCATTTGAATTTCATCTTAAAAAAAGCTATTTTTCTTACTTATTCATGTATTCCTCCATAAATGAATATTTAGTCGAGTCCTCTCACTATATTATTTACATAATTTTTTTTCATTTTAAATTTTTACATAAAATTACATATTTTTATTAGTTATGTTTATAGATTCTTTTATTCTATCAAGCTTTCTCACCTGTAGTCTATACAAAAAAAATTATGTATGCATTCTTAACAATTTTTTAAGTTGCAAAATGACCCAATTTAAAATGAATAAGAAATTAATCCTAAGCTACAAAATAAAAAATCGTATATACAATCATTTTCATTTATTTATTTTTCATTCATTGAAATTTTTTCTAATTAGAAGATAGAAATTGTGAGTTTTCGTTTGCTTTTCAATATTTGACAGATGAAGTATTTTCTAAATTTTCAATATTTTAATAAATTGCTGAAATTGATTTTGTTGATTTGGTGTTAGAGTTTAGGAGAAAAAGATAATAAATATATCTTAAACACAAAAAAAAAATAAAAAAAATTTATAAAATAGATTTGGTTAAAAACACAATATGCAAAATGTAATTTAATGTAATGTAATGTATAGGGCGTGATTTGATACTTGAGTTAAGGATATTTTTGTTTGTCAGTAATAATGACACATTCGTAAATTTTTCGACATCATTATTCAAAATGTATTATGTAAAATATAAATTTGTAAAATATGGTATGTGAAGTTTAATTACACCCTACATACATTATTTATATATTTTTAAATTTCCCCATAAACTAATGCTATGGAATAAAATGTTCACTTAAAATTAAGGATATTGTTGACAAGAGAAAAAAAATTAACACAAAACGGTCTATAGTAAATGGAATGGTTTATTAAGAGATGAGAATAATGCATGGGACTGAAACTTCCTTAATTACTCAAGGGATTCCACCACCAGCTCCTCCACCAAATCCACTACCAGATCCTCCACCCAATCCGCCTCCGCCACCGCCACCAAAACCTCCTCCTCCTCCTTGAGCACCATTTCCGAAACCACCACCAAATCCTCCTCCAGAACCAGAACCAGAACCACCTGTCCCTCCACCACCACCTCCACCAAACCCTCCACCTCCTCCTTGAGAACCACTTCCAAACCCACCACCCAATCCTCCTCCAGAACCAGAACCAGAACCACCTGTTCCTCCACCTCCACCTCCACCAAACCCTCCACCTCCTCCTTGAGAACCACTTCCAAACCCACCACCCAATCCTCCTCCAGAACCAGAACCACCCTCAGATCCTTCACCTCCACCTCCACCTCCACCTCCACCAAACCCTCCACCTCCTCCCTGAGAACCACTTCCAAACCCACCACCCAATCCTCCTCCAGAACCAGAACCACCCTCAGATCCTTCACCTTCACCTCCACCTCCACCAAACCCTCCACCGCCACCTCCACCAAGCCCTGCACCTCCTAAATCCCAGTGATTAAAGAAGAATTTTTTCTCACCATCAGAAGAACCCTCTGAGTCAACAAGCTTTCTTGCATTGGTGGTGCAAATAACAACACCAAGAAGAACCAAAAGAACAAATTTGGAAGTCATCTCAATTTGCAAGTGAAAGATACGTCTTGAATCTTGATTTATGAGAATTTAGGACACCAAAAAGGGATTATATAATGCTACTGATTCATACCATAAACCACGTTTCAATTGTTAGTGCAGCTATAACTGTCTCTTTGAAACTTTACCTCAACTTGATTACTCTTAGTTAATTATCAATTAAAAGTTTTTGAATTAATGTCTGAGTTAGTGGGGGTCTCATTAACCTCACAGTTATTACATTTGTAGTGATTCAATTTATGTTTTAAATTATTAATTAGTGGAATAATGTACGTTTATTACATTAGTGGTATATACACATGTTCTCGTACCTTTCCAGGCATTGTAATTCATTTCTATAGAGCAATAATTCAGATTTATTTGATTTGATTTAAAAAAAAAAGAACCCTAGATCCTGTTTTAACTAGGAAATTAATTATTATGATACAAAAAATGTTGTGCATCACGTTGGGAAGTACGTTTATAAATTCTTTTTTTTAAAATCTACAATATATTAAAAGTGGGATTGGGAAGAAACTTTTGAATACCACTTTTACCTTTACATATTTATATATGTGCCCAATATACCCTCAATGTGTATAAAAAGAAAAAAATAATAATAATAAATTGAAAGGTTGCATTAATATGTTGTATTTATTACTTACCATTCTTTAAATGTTGTTTTAATTGACAGTTATATATGTACATAAGTTTACATAAAAACAAATTAATACCAAATGATTTAATTTATTTCCTCTAAATAAGATAATTAACAATTATTATTGCTTTCAAAAATTAAGTCAATAAATTTCCACTAAACATAATTATTATTAATTATTAGTACACAATTAACTAAAACATTATTACATACAATTAAAAACAAATTATAGTAATACTACATATATAATTAACTTGAACAATATTACTTATATAGTTTGATTTTTCAAACCTAATATTACATATTAAAAGTAATATTAGACAAATGATTTACACGATACTTGATCAAAATTTGTAGTGAAACAGATCTTTATATGGATGATGACTTCATCAACTTACCAAATGAGATTGTTATAGCATGTGACGATGTTGAAGCTTCGGAGTTACACTTAATCAATGCAGTGTTTCCATGTTTAACTGAAAATGCATATTCTTTTGATTATATGACACTACGTGGAATTCTGTTAGCAAAAAATGAGTATGTTAACTACTTCAATGGCAAACTAATTGGGTTATTTCGTGGAGAAAGTAAAGAATTTGTTAGTTTTGACGAAACAATAGATGATACAAATCAATTTTATTGATAGGAGTTTCTAAATACATTGCTGCCAATGGTATCCCACCACATAACTTAATCTTGAAAAGAAATTGTCCAATGATGCTCTTGAGAAATTTGGACCCATCCAACGGTCTTTACAATAGAATAAGAATGAGGTTAGTGTGGAGGAACAGTGCGGTAGTTTTTTTATTCGAAACATATTTTCGATGAACAGTACTACAGAAGATCAACGATAATGCTTACAGGTTGCGCCTTCCAAGTCACTTCAGGACCTCTGATGTCCTTAACGTGAAACACCCAAGTCCTTGTTTTGTGGATTCTGATGACACTAACCCGAACTCGAGGACGAGTTCTTTCCAACCCGAATTGTTTTGGTAAAATTCGGATTTTTGCTATAAAGTCCGGTTTTGCACTTATTTTGATTATTGTGTAATATAATAAAGTTCTTTAAAACTTTAGAGACGTTTTCTCTTTGTTTTCGACGTTAATCTTGTGTTCTTCCTATGAATTTGCTGGTACAACTAGCCTACGGAATAATCACTATTCTGACCGGCGTTATGAAGCTTCATGAAGATGATAGGCCAAGATAAACTGATCCGTGGCATTAAGTGGGCTCCCATCCATTAATCGCTTCTGAGTGTTTATTATACCATACAGAATGGACGCTTCTGAGTGTTTATTATACCATACAGAATGGACACCAAAATCACAAACAAAATCCCTCCGGCGGTGGACGCCACCACTGGGACTCGGTCTCGCTTTGTCCTGTCTAACAAAAGGAGAATTGGCTTCTGCAAAGGTATTCTAAAAAGAAGCAGAAGTATCACAAAAACTTCTGCAAATACCAGACAAAACAAAGGCCGAAGCATTTTTTTTCTGTGAATTTTTTTCAACTAGGGTTCTTGAACGGTAGGTATGAATATTTAAACAGCTGAAATTTTGTACTCTGCAATTGGGGAGAATCTAGGAGAAGTGGCAATTATGTGGAGGAATAAAAGAAAACATGGCACCAAAGAACAAACATGCTTTTCATTATCAATCCAGAAAACGTATTTGTCAAGCTGGAAACAAAGCTGAAGCATGTAGTGCATGGAAAGTGGGTCAGCTGGGTTCAAGTTTCTTCTGGTATGAGACATGGTTTGATGACTTCGTTTGCTGAAAAATATCCCAACCTACAGTATACCACTGCTAAGATTATGGACTTTATCTAGGAAGATTTTCGGAATGTGGGAAAGTTGCAGGAGAGTGTCCTCGTTGAAAATGGAAAAAAATAGTGAGATTTCAGGTTGTAAACAAGTAGAGGACACCCCATTTGGGCGAGAAGCGGGCAATGAAGATTTCGTGTAAATTTGCCTCGAGAAAAAAAATAAGACAAAAGGATTGTTGTAATATGTGGCTCATATAGAGTGAAACACGTAAAAGAGTATTTTTAGATTTTTTTCCTAAAATCTTGTATGGGCTAAGGTTGGTGTAGCTATACGATGTAACCCTATTATCCGCATATAAAAAAATCATAGCCGTTTCGCTCCTATGGACGTAGAACTGTCGAACCAAGTAAATATTGTGTTGTCTTTCTTTCATCATTCCATATTGTTCATCACTATTGTTGCACAAAACACAACAAGGTGGATATCAAATTTTGGAGCCATTTTGATGTATTATTGCGTTGCTTGATTGTGGATGAGTTAGTACTGTGCAATTCAATCCTTCGAGAATGGATCTCTGAGGGCAAACACCGCAAGAAATTCATGGGGCAGATTTGTTTGGACAGGGAGCCATGAAGGGTTCCAAAGAAGCAGCCAAAGAAATGCTTAGGTCGAAAAAGAAGAAGAAGCTAGCAATGGTGACACGGAAAAAAACCGAGTTGCGGTGAATACGAACAGGGCTGAGGTTATGTTGTCTAGAGGTAGGTTCTGAATATGGGTAGAAGTGGATTCATTGGTTGCTTTTGAACTATTCACGAAAGGTACATTGAGTTTTCAATACGTGGTCGAAGAAATAAAGAGTCTATTGAAACTAGTTAAAGTGAGTGGCCCCCCCCTTATCTTCTGAGAAGGTAATATGGTCGCAGAGTTTTTTGTTAGGTTATAAAGCATAATCGTTTAATTTTTCTTCGGTAAAATGTATAGAAAAGTAGATAGTTATGTTCTCTAACGATAAAGAGGGTTGAAGAATCCAATCCTCCCTAATTACTAAGTTTAGGTGGAGACCTAAAAATCCCACCTATACCAAGCTGGTGTTTTGCTTAAGAAAAGATAAAGTTAATGAATTAGAAAGTATTTTTTATTGTAGTTTCTATTTTCCTATTTTGACTGGTCTTCAATATAACTAATAAATATCGATATAGCTTCACAAACATGTGAATATGTATTTGTGGAAAACACGTACATGAAATTGAGTCTTTGATTTCAAACAAATTCAAGATGGTCAGATGGATTACATTCATTTGAATAAGAACAAATTAAACTTGTGACCAGATTATAAGAATAAACCGAAGTTAACCTTAGAATATAAACAGATAATTTGCATGGAAAAATAAAGCGTGAGAATGGGACTAAAATCTTCTTTAATTACTCAAGGGAATCCACCACCTCCTATTCCACCTCCACCTCCAGCTCCTCCACCAAATCCACCACCAGATCCTCCACCCAATCCGCCTCCACCACCGACTCCCCCACCAAAACCTCCTCCTAATCCTCCAATATTACCTTGAATCCCACCACCAATTCCTCCTCCAAAACCTATAGAACCATCATCGCCTATTCCTCCTCCTCCACCTCCACCAAACCCTCCACTGATACTTCCACCAGGTCCACTAATGCTACCACCAGCACCTCCACCTATCCCTCCACCAATACCACCCCCTAAACCACCTCCACCTCCGCCACCACCACCAAACCCTCCGGCTCCTGATAACGGATGATCCAAGGAGAATGTTTTCTCATCATTGAAAGAACCCTCTGAGCCAACAAGATTTCTTGCAGTGCTGGTGCAAGCGAGAATGCCAAGAAGAACCAAGAGTACAAATTTGGAAGCCATCTCAATTTGCAAGTGAAAGATACGTCTTGACTCTTGATTTATATAATGCTATAAATCAAGAATTATTGAAGTGGACTGCTAAGAGGATATTAATTTCCCCATTCCTTCATCTGTAAACTGCTCTCTAATTGATAACGTAAGAGTTTATGTGGCACATGTAATTTATTAAAGAAACTTTAAATGGCATCTTAATTGAAGTAGTTTATTGAAGTTAATGAATTATTTAACATTAATGATTTTTCATTTAATAAACGCGTGTGATATCTCTCTTTAATTACACATCTCGGGGTCGTTTCAGCAGAGTTCTTAATCAGATAACAAAATTCTTGAAAAGTCTCGAGTATTTTAGCTCCAGTGTTAATTATAGAAAGTATTTATTACAATACTTTTAAGGTCGGAGATAGAAAGGGTTCATTCGGATCAGGACCCCGTCCTAGCGAATAGAATAATTTTGCAAGTTGATTAATAACTTTTTCCTACTTTTCAACCACAAATTCTAAAAAAAAATTACATTTTACAAAATATATTCTCGACAAATCTACATCAAAGAGACTCATAATAAATTTCGATGTCTGATTTAATCAACATGCAGTACAAATAACATGAATTAATTAATGTTTGAATACCAATTCTTAATGTTTGAATAACCCTAGGGTTTGTTTACACTTTACATTACATACTACATTTTATAATATGGTAATTTAAAACAACTTTTGATAATAATTAAAAAAAATTATTAAAAATATTTCAATAAAACAAAATATCCATAGTTGTAAATAAGAAATCACACATTTGTATTACATTATTTAACACTTTCATATCAAATTTTATATTTTTATTCTTTAAAACATCAATCGCCATTTGAATTTCATCTAAAAAAAAGCTATTTTTCTTTCTTATTCATGTATTCCTCCATAAATGAATATTCAGTCCTCTCACTATATTATTTACATAATTTTTTTCATTTTAATTTTTTACACAAAATTATATATTTTTATTAGTTGTGTTTATAGGTTCTTTTATTCTATCAAGCTTTCTCACCTGTAGTCTATACAAAAAAAAAATTGTCTGCATTCTTAACAATTTTTTAAGTTGCAAAATGACCCAACTTAAAAGGAATAAGAAATTAATCCTAAGCTATAAAATAAAAAATCATATATACAATCATTTTAATTAATTTATTTTTTATTCATCGAAATTTTTTCTAATTAGAAGATAGAAATTGTGAATTTTCATTTGTTTTTCAATATTTGACAAATGAAGTATTTTCTAAATATTCAATATTTTAATAAATTGCTGAAATTGATTTTGTTGATTTGGTGTTAGAGTTTTGGAGAAAAAGATAATAAATATATCTTACACAAAAATAAATAAATAAATTTATAAAGTAAATTTGATTAAAAACACAATATGCAAAATGTAATATAATGTATAGGGTGTCATTTGATACTTGAGTGAAGGATATTTTTGTTTGTCAATTATAATGACACATTCGTAAATTTTTCGACATCACTATTCAAAATGTATTATGTAAAATATAAATTTGTAAAATATCGTATGTGAAGTGTAATTACACCCTACATACATTATTTATATATTTTTAAATTTCCCCATAAACTAATGCTTTGGAATAAAATGGTCACTTAAAATTAAGGATATTGTTGACAAAAGAAAAAAAATTAACACAAAATGGTCAAAAGAGAATGTTTCTCAAACCTCTACACTTCTGTATATTGCTAATTTTCCATAAAAGAAGCATTGAATCATGATCATACACATAAGCACGCTGATTATGTTTCATTTGATAGTTGATTGATGGTTATATATGCTCAAACATGTTTTTGGCTCCATTTTCGTGCTATTTAATTTGTCTCGAGTCCAAAGAAAAATAAAATATCAAATCCTTCCTCACACACAAAAATTCTTGTGACACTAGAGAAACGACTCCGAATTGAGAGTGCCAAAATCGACTCCAAATTGAGTATTGAAGTCAAGTTGGATATGACTTTTAATTTTAAACTAAGCATTAGACGAGTTTTACTCACTTAGAAAATATAATATTATATTGCTCGAATAAATTGTTTGCTCTATTACTTGCTTTTTAAATTTGTGACATAATTATAAGAACAAACAACAATTACCTTATAATATGTAAAGATTCGCATTGAAGAAATAAAGCATGATAAATTGAAACAGGCTCCTTAATCAACCAAATGAAGCTCATATTAATTAATTTGTTTCTATTAATTTTTAAGTACAAATCAAACATCTTCACTATACTAGTCTAATGGCTCTAGAATTTTTTTTTTTTAAAAAAAAAATTGAGCCAAGAAATTAATCACTAGTAAATGGAATGGTTTATTAAGAGATGAGAATAATGCATGGGACTGAAACTTCCTTAATTACTCAAGGGATTCCACCACCAGCTCCTCCACCAAATCCACTACCAGATCCTCCACCCAATCCGCCTCCGCCACCGCCACCAAAACCTCCTCCTCCTCCTTGAGCACCATTTCCGAAACCACCACCAAATCCTCCTCCAGAACCAGAACCAGAACCACCTGTCCCTCCACCACCACCTCCACCAAACCCTCCACCTCCTCCTTGAGAACCACTTCCAAACCCACCACCCAATCCTCCTCCAGAACCAGAACCAGAACCACCTGTTCCTCCACCTCCACCTCCACCAAACCCTCCACCTCCTCCTTGAGAACCACTTCCAAACCCACCACCCAATCCTCCTCCAGAACCAGAACCACCCTCAGATCCTTCACCTCCACCTCCACCTCCACCAAACCCTCCACCTCCTCCCTGAGAACCACTTCCAAACCCACCACCCAATCCTCCTCCAGAACCAGAACCACCCTCAGATCCTTCACCTCCACCTCCACCTCCACCTCCACCGCCACCTCCACCAAGCCCTGCACCTCCTAAATCCCAGTGATTAAAGAAGAACTTTTTCTCACCATCGGAAGAACCCTCTGAGTCAACAAGCTTTCTTGCATTGGTGGTGCAAATAACAACACCAAGAAGAACCAAGAGAACAAATTTGGAAGTCATCTCAATTTGCAAGTGAAAGATACGTCTTGAATCTTGATTTATGAGAATTTAGGACACCAAAAAGGGATTATATAATGCTACTGATTCATACCATAACCCACGTTTCAATTGTTAGTGCAGCTATAACTGTCTCTTTGAAACTTTACCTCAACTTGATTACTCTTAGTTAATTATCAATTGAAAGATTTTGAATTAATGTCTGAGTTAGTGGGGGTCTCATTAACCTCACAGTTATTACATTTTTAGTGATTCAATTTATGTTTTAAATTATTAATTAGTGGAATAATGTACGTTTATTACATTAGTGGTATATACACATGTTCTCGTACCTTTCCAGGCATTGTAATTCATTTCTATAGAGCAATAATTCAGATTTATTTGATTTGATTTTAAAAAAAAACAACCCTAGATCCTGTTTTAACTAGGAAATTAATTATTATGATACAAAAAATGTTGTGCATCACGTTGGGAAGTACGTTTATAAATTCTTTTTTTTAAAATCTACAATATATTAAAAGTGGGATTGGGAAGAAACTTTTGAATACCACTTTTACCTTTACATATTTATATATGTGCCCAATATACCCTCAATGTGTATAAAAAGAAAAAAATAATAATAATAAATTGAAAGGTTGCATTAATATGTTGTATTTATTACTTACCATTCTTTAAATGTTGTTTTAATTGACAGTTATATATGTACATAAGTTTGCATAAAAACAAATTAATACCAAATGATTTAATTTATTTCCTCTAAATAAGATAATTAACAATTATTATTGCTTTCAAAAATTAAGTCAATAAATTTCCACTAAACATAATTATTATTAATTATTAGTACACAATTAACTAAAACATTATTACATACAATTAAAAACAAATTATAGTAATACTACATGTATAATTAACTAGAACAATATTACTTACATAGTTTGATTTTTCAAACCTAATATTACATATTAAAAATAATATTAGACAAACGATTTACACGACACTTGATCAAAATTTGTAGTGAAACAGATCTTTATATGGATGATGACTTCATCAACTTACCAAATGAGATTGTTATAACATGTGACGATGTTGAAGCTTTGGAGTTACACTTAATCAATGCAGTGTTTCCATGTTTAACTGAAAATGCATATTCTTCTGATTATATGACACTACGTGGGATTCTGTTAGCAAAAAATGAGTATGTTAACTACTTCAATGGCAAACTAATTGGGTTATTTCGTGGAGAAAGTAAAGAATTTGTTAGTTTTGATGAAACAATAGATGATACAAATCAATTTTATTGATAGGAGTTTCTAAATACATTGCTGCCAATGGTATCCCACCACATAACTTAATCTTGAAAAGAAATTGTCCAATGATGCTCTTGAGAAATTTGGACCCATCCAACGGTCTTTACAATAGAATAAGAATGATTTTGATTTCAAGAAACATATTATCCTTGTAGAAATAATCATTAGACAAACCCATTAACTCCAACAAATGATGAAAGATATCCATTCAAATTCAAAAAGGAAACAATTTTCAATACGTCTATGCTTTGCAATGACCATTAAAGGCTCGAGGACAAACAGTGCCTATTGTTGGAATATATGTTCCAGAACATGTATTCTTTCATGGGCCTATATGTCACGCTTTCTCACGAAGTTTTAATGCAAATAACAAAGGTATTGATAAAAGCATAAAATAAAAAGAAGAAACAACGTGGGACATTGACAAAAAATATTGTGTACAAAAAAATGTTAGTGTATATATATATATTACAATTTTAACTTTTCCTTTAACAATATCAATTACCTCAACTACTGTAAAAATCGTATTAGTACTTCAAAAATATTACGCATATCATTCATTCGATACATAAAACGTGCAACGCACGTGCTTACTACTAGTATAGACGAATGAGTGATGGATACGTGGGGTACGAATCTACTTAAGAGTTCAATGGAATGTGTGAATAAAAGTGATTTAAGTGTTTATACACATAAGTGAATAAAATAGATACGTGGGGTACTAATCTATTTAAGTGTTTTCCATCATAAATTTTTAATATTTATAGTATTTATTGAATATAATATATCATTTTCAATAGCATTTTTTTTTATTGTAATGCATATATATCAAATAGCATTCCTAATTCATTATTTGTCGAATATAAATATTCAATAGCATTGAACTAAAAATATGAACAACAATAACCAACCCAATAATAGATTTCAAAACATCAATCAATATTGTCTCGTAGAAATATACAAGTGTAGTTATTCAATAGAGAAATCTAATTATGTTCCGTCTTCACATAAAATCCTAATAGAAATATATGCTTGAAAAGGCAATAAACAAAATTAAATTAGAATAATCTGATTCTGGTTATTCAAAAGAAAATTTCTTGAACTCTTGCGACTTGTTTGGAGAAGATATCCGTCAAACCAATGACGCATTTGAATCTGAAAACTAGCAAAGTGATACAACTAATTAGATAATTCTCCATACACCCTAATAAAAAGATGCAGAACTTCATAATTTTTGCAACTATAATTCTCCATACACCCTAAAAAATAAGCTAAATTAGAATAGACTCTCAAGGGCTGCTAATGGGTTTGCTCCTAGTGAAAGTAGAGGTGAATTTATCACTCACCGCGCTATTAGTTCTGGAGAGGACTATAGACTATAACTATGCAGCTTATTATAATTAAATTAGAAATAAATAAGTGTAATATAAGAATATTTATTCCCTTTGCCTTTTTAGAGGCTGATTTCCTAAAATCTGTTTGCTTTTTTCACACAGTGAATCAAATTTTATAGAACAAGCTGGCCGTATGATCTTTGTCAATTCACGCTACATATTTCCTTTACACTTCATTAAAAATTATATCGGTAACTATGCACTTTATGCTAAGAACTTCCAGGACACAGCCCTTGAGTTTTAGCAGGTGTGGGCGGGCGCCTCTTATGCATAAGGAATGACCAAACTCCTTTCATATAGAAATATGAAGAACAACTAATTTTGCATTCCGACCAGTAATTTAATAGAATGCTATTACTTTCGCTTACTCTAGATTTCAGTGCTGCAGGGCGAACTTTCGGAGTTTCCAGCTGGTTCCTAACTTTTTTCTGCGATTCCATCAAGGAAAAAGAGGAGTGCCTGGAGGTGTTAAAAGCCTGATAACATAAGAGAACTTTTATGAGTGCCATTGAATGACTATATTGAGATCAAAGTGAAGCTTTACATTCAATCAAGAATGCTCAAGAAAATCAAGTCCTAGCCCCATAGACACATCTGACAGCAGTAAATAAACAAAGCCCAAAATATTTCCAAAGTACGTAATTAATATGAGCAATATGTAAATGATATGTATAGATAATATGTATTTATCTGAACTTCAAATTAATGGGGTCTTTAACTGCAATCTTTGAGCTTCAAATCCAAAAATACGCACAATACACACGGGAAGGAAAACAAAGCTCCGTCCTGGTGGCAAATAACTTCTTCTACAGGCGATCGTGATGAAATGGAAAAATTAACTCTGGAAATCAAGAATTTACGATCCGAAGTTTCTATATTCTTCACGATGCTTAGCATAGATTCTTAAGATTAACAATAGAAGCTACTGATTCTGAAATATGTACTAGTAGTGATGAGGTTAGTGTGGAGGAACAGACACTTGCGTATTTGGAACGTTTGGATGGTCGGCGTTCGAAGAAAATGGCATAACTTTTGCATACAGTGTCCGTTTTGGGCCCATGACCCCATTTGGGAAAGCTCACAACGATTCCCATCGAACTCACTACTTAGCCATGACATATGAGGGATTTTGGACGTTTGAACTCATCTGCTAAGTGATAACGTCACTTAATGTTTCTTAGTTCATTATTTTCATTATTTATTTATTTTGCTTTGTAGCCCAACCCATTAAGGGACTACTGTCCAGTAGGTTATCTGTTCTTTTAGTATTTAAGACTCTAAAACGTCTTGTAGGATTTTTGGTCGTTGAAGAAATAAAAAAAGCGATGTTTTCTTAAGGTGCAACCCGTTTGTTAGTGTGTTTGTAGATTCGATCCACATCAAGTATGCAAAATTTTGAAACAAGCCACTTTGGACAGCAAAACAAATAGCAAGCCTCACCCGTTGAACTTTGTAAGGATTGTTCAATCTCCCAGCAAACCATAAGGCTTCCATTGCATGAACAAGGCCGTGCTACTGTAGTTGTTCTTTGAATCAAAATAGCACCAAGACATAATGTGTCTACATAACAAAAACAAAAGATAAGTAAATGTTCTTTATACCTACATGATAAGTGTAGTTTCTATACTTATTCGTGGCCCTAAATCAAGATATTTTATTGTCCTCTGTCTACCTAATTTATGTTATATTGTGTTTTGTAGGTAAAACTTTATGTTTAATGAAGAATTGGAGAAAATGATGCAAAAGTGACGAAAAATGGCAAAATTCAAAGATGAAACCTTGGAGAGAAATATTACATTAAATGGGGTCGAGTTAAATGGGCCTCATAAACTTGTATTGAAAATTTTAATTGGAAAAATAATGTAGTCGACTTGTGATCCTTTATTTTTTTTATTCAAGATTTCTGTGATTTATTTATTTATGTGTTGGTTTTATTATGAGTTTAATGCATTAAATTACTTGATCAATAATTTGATGATTATGCGAGTCTCTTGCGAATCGAAAAGTGAGTTTGAGGTTTAGACTATATAATAAAAATTCGGTAAATTAGTATAACGTGTAAAGATACCTATACAAATTATTGCGGTCATAATATGAATTTTTAGAACTAGTGTTTCGTTTAACTAAAGTTGATTCGCATAGAGATATGAAATTTAATTAGTTAAATATGCTCAATGAGAACTCGAGATGTGTAAATTGAATACAATACACTACATTAGGTTATGAATCTTGAATTAAGAATTAGGATGATCAATATATTTAATTGATATGCTCTAATATTCATCACATATTTGAATTTTCAATTATCCATTGTTTGCAATCATTTTATATTTTCAATTAGTTAAAAACAGTTAGGAAAAATAATCACAACCATTATAATTATTTACTCGCTTTTGTCAAATAGGAGTTAGAAAAATTAGATTGAGTCTTAAAGTATAGTCTCCGTGGGAACGATACCCGGACTCAAAGGTCCACTATATTGCTTGTTACGATATCGAACACTTGCGATATAAAAAACGTAACACTACATGGGGTAAAAGATATTACGGTTCCACACTTGTGCAGGTATAAAGTGCCAAGAAGGCATTCATTTCTAAAGGGCACTCAACACCCCTCACCAGGGAATAGGTGAACTTAGGTATATTTAGGCCACCAATCTATTCAGAAATCATAGGCACAAATAAACTACTTAGTCAATCACTGGCATTACTAGGCACAGACAAACAATAGGTTTCAATACACAAACAATATAAACCGAATCAATCCTTAAGTAATGAACAATTTTATTTTGTTTAAGATTGAATCTTTATTGTTCAATTCAGCAGTATTCTAAATGAATTACTTATGGCATTCAACTATCAGTTCAATCAAGAAACAGTATACACTCAGAAAACAGAAAAAAGATAATATGTAAAAATCAAGCATAAATTAAAAACCTTAAGCCATTCTTGATGGACACAAAACATGTAAATGCAAAATTTTCAAACTACTAAAAATATAGCATTCACAATTCATTAGAACATCAAGATTGAGTCTTCTAACAAAATACCCAATTAGAAACCACCAATAATAAAGAACACACACAAATACCTGCTTCCGAAAGCTTTCAGAGTCAACTGATAAAGTATACTGAAAGTAGAACTAAAAGGCACAATATCGGAGCCATTTTTTTGGTAAAATTATTTTCTTCTTTAATGTGATGAATTGTTGGAAGAATGTGTGCAAGTGATGTGTTAGCGTGTCATCGTTCTACCGAGATTCTTATGGCATTTCTTTTATATAAATGGATACAAAAAGCCCTTGCTCTTTAAATTTATGAAAAAATAAAACTTCCATTGTTACTCGATATGCAAAGAGAGGAATGGAAAGAGAGGAAACTCAACAGATGTCAGCAAGAAGAGAGATTCACCAGTGAAGAGATGCAGATGGGGAGAGAAACGGATGGCAACAACAAAGATCAATTGCATTGCAGTCTGCAGACGGGGTAGAAAAGCCGACAACACTATGGATAATGAATCGACAGGAAGAGGCAACAAATTATCAGTGAACTTCACAATGAGGGGCACTTTGGCCGTGATAAAACATTGCCCCTTATCTCTTTTGACTTTTATTGGCCTAAGTTGGCCAGTGATGTTGGGCATTATGTGAACCGTTGTTATGTTTGTCAGCGGTCTAAAGGGGTTCTCACCAATGCGGGCATGTACACTCCTTTACCCTTTCTTGAAGCTCCTTGGTTCGATGTTAGCATGGACTTTGTGTTGGGTTTACCCCGTAGCCAACGAGCCGCAGATTCTATCCTTGTTGTGGTTTACAGATTTTTGAAGATGGCCCATTTTATAGCTTGCAAGAAGACTATGGATGCTACTTGGATTGCCCATCTTTATTTTCTGGAGATTGTGCGTTTACATGGTGTTCCTCGATCTATCACTTCAGATCATGATACCAAGTCTATGAGTCATTTTTGAAAGAGTTTGTATGGAATGCTGGGGATACAACTGAATTTTAGCAGCTCCTATCACCCCAGACAGATAGTCAGACCGAGGTAGTGAACAGAGTTTGGGTAACCTTTTGAGATGTTTGGTAGGAACTTAGCCTAATCAGTGGGATTTAGCGTTACCTCAAGCGGAATTTGCCTATAACAGGACGACAGATAGAACTACTGGCTTGAGTCCATTTCAGATTGTCTATGGTCAGAACCATCTGGGGTGCTGGATTTGGCCACTATTCCACGCATAGGAAGTTTCAGTCTTAAGGAAGATGAGATGGCAGAGCATCTTCGGGGTAGCCATGAGCAAATTAAGTTGATAATTCATGAGAGCAATACCAAGTACAAGGCTCAGGTTGATAGTCATCGTCGTTAGTTACTTTTTGATGTTGGTGATTTTGTGTGAGCTGTTTTAGCACGTGATTGTTTTCTTGTTGTGAGTATAATAAGCTTAAGGATCGGAAGATTGGGCCTTGTGAGGTACTTGATAAGGGCATTTTTATACGTTTATTTCGGTTCACAAGCATGAATAATTGATGATAAATATTTGGAATGAAGCTTAATTTGTGTAATTTGTGTTTGTAGGACAATAATGAAGATTGTGGTGGAAACTTGAGGAAAATGGAGAAAATGGGCTAAAAAGGAGGAAAACGAAAGTTCAGGGACTAAAATGCAAATAACCAAAAGATGACCTGAGGCCAACTTAAGAGCGGACACGATTTTAATCATAAATTGAGGAAGGCATGGGATGATTTGAGGAAAAGAATGAACAAAAGAGGTCAAGACAAGAGAAAAATGAAGATGGAGGACCAAAATGAAGATTTTGAAAGTTAATTGTACCATGCAGCTGCATGGTGTAATTAACCATGCAGCCGCAAGCATGGTTTCAGGAAAAAAAACGTGGAAAAATATTTGTTCCATGCGGCCGCAAGGAAGGTTTCCGGAAACCAATCTTTTGGCAACCAATCAGCCATCCTCGAACCCTAGGCAGACCTGTGAGGAGATTTTCAGAGAGAAAAATAGGCACGAACAAGAAGAATAATATCACAACGCAAAGATTCAATTCAAGATTATTCGGGGTGATGTCGTTTTTTATCTATTTTTCTGATTTTCTTCTTTCCTCCATGCTAGGCTAGACTTAAATGTGCTAGGTGAACGATGAACCTTGTGATGTGATATTTTAATTCCTAGTTTTACTTTGTTGACATTAAAATGCGTTTTGAATTATTGAATGATTTATATACATCGTTTTTTCTCTACAATTATATGCGCAATAGTTGTATGAGTGTGGTGGCCTATTTCTGGCATTCGAAAGAAGGGGAATAGACTCGACAAGGTATAAATCATCGTAGGGTCCGATAGGGGATAGAAATATACCGCTATGCTCTATGTGAATCTCTAAGTGTTTACAAAACGTCATGCATTCTTGTATATTGCATTTGTCATAGAAATATAGTCAAATGGTATGCGAGAATAGGTTCAATTCTACTCGAGAGAGATTATTGAATATGTTAGAAATATTGATTCTTCATCAATTCAAACATGTTGTCAATTTTGTAGAACTAGAATTGAAATGGATCATTGCATGGGGATTCACGAACCTAGTGCGTTTCTTTTCTATGAGTTGCCTCAATTTGCATTCAATCATATAATTTGCATTTAGTTCAACTAATTCATCCACTATTGCTATCATTTAGTTTAGCTACAATTTGTTACCAAAATCAATCATATTTCACGTTTCGGTTAAGGTCAAAATAGGTAAATTCGAACTAGTAAATCTCTGTGGGAACGATATTTGGACTCTAAAATCCACTTTATTACTTGAACGATCCGTAGACTTGCGGTAGTTTTTTTATTCGAAACATATTTTCGATGAACAATACTATAGAAGATCAATGATAATGCTTATAGGTTGCGCCTTCCAAGTCACTTGAGGACCTCTGATGTCTTTAACGTGAAACACCTAAGTCCTTGTTTTGTGGATTTTGATGACACTAACCCGAACTTGAAGAAGAGTTCTTTCCAACCCGAATTGTTTTGGTAAAATTCAGATTTTTGGTATAAAGTCCGGGTTGTGGACTTATTTTGATTATTGTGTAATACAATAAATTTCTTTAAAACTTTAGAGACGTTTTCTCTTTGTTTTCGACGTTAATCTTGTGTTCTTCCTATGAATTTGCTGGTACAACTAGCCTACGGAATAATCACTATTCTGACCGGCGTTATGAAGCTTCATGAAGATGATAGGCCAAGATAAACTGATCTGTGGCATTAAGTGGGCTCCCATCCATTAATCGCTTCTGAGTGTTTATTATACCATACAGAATGGACACCAAAATCACAAACAAAATCCCTCCGGCGGTGGACGCCACCACTGGGACTCGGTCTCGCTTTGTCCTGTCTAACAAAAGGAGAATTGGCTTCTGCAAAGGTATTCTAAAAAGAAGCAGAAGTATCACAAAAACTTCTGCAAATACCAGACAAAACAAAGGCTGAAGCATTTTTTTTCTGTGAATTTTTTTCAACTAGGGTTCTTGAACGGTAGGTATGAATATTTAAACAGCTGAAATTTTGTACTCTGCAATTGGGGTGAATCTAGGAGAAGTGGCAATTACGTGGAGGAATAAAAGAAAACATGGCACCAAAGAACAAACATGCTTTTCGTTATCAATCCAGAAAACGTATTTGTCAAGCTGGAAACAAAGATGAAGCATGTATTGCATGGAAAGTGGGTCAGCTGGGTTCAAGTTTCTTCAGGTATGAGACATGGTTTGATGACTTCGTTGGCTGAAAAATATCCCAACCTACAGTATACCACTGCTAAGATTATGGAATTTATCTAGGAAGATTTTCGGAATGTGGGAAAGTTGCAGGAGAGTCTGTCCTCGTCGAAAACGGAAAAAAATAGTGAGATTTCAGTTTGTAAACAAGTAGAGGACACCCCATTTGGGCGAGAAGTGGGCAATGAAGATTTTGTGTAAATTTGCCTCGAGAAAAAAATAAGACAAAAGGATTTTGTTGTAATATGTGGCTCATAGAGTGAAACACGTAAAAGAGTATTTTTAGATTTTTTTCCTAAAATCTTGTATGGGCTAAGGTTGGTGTAGCTATACGATATAACCCTATTATCCGCATATAAAAAAATCATAGCCGTTTCTCCTGTGGACGTAGAACTGTCGAACCAAGTAAATATTGTGTTGTCTTTCTTTCATCATTCCATATTGTTCATCACTATTGTTGCACAAAACACAACAAGGTGGATATCAAATTTTGGAGCCATTTTTATGTATTATTGCGTTGCTTGATTGTGGATGAGTTAGTACTGTGCAATTCAATCCTTTGAGAATGGATCTCTGAGGGCAAACACCGCAAGAAATTCATGGGGCAGATTTGTTTGGACAGGGAGCCATGAAGGGTTCCAAAGAAGCAGCCAAAGAAATGGGAATTCGGCTTAGGTCGAAAAAGAAGAAGAAGCTAGCAGTGGTGACACGGAAAAAAACCGAGTTGCGGTGAATACGAACAGGGCTGAGGTTATGTTGTCTAGAGGGTAGGTTCTGAATATGGGTAGAAGTGGATTCATTGGTTGCTTTTGAACTAATCACCAAAGGTACATTGAGTTTTCAATACATGGTCGAAGAAATAAAGAGTCTATTGAAACTAGTTAATGTGAGTGGCCCCCCCTTATCTTTTGAGAAGGTAATATGGTCGCAGAGTTTTTTGATAGGTTATAAAGCATAATCGTTTAATTTTTCTTCGGTAAAATGTATAGAAAAGTAGATAGTTATGTTCTCTAACGATAAAGAGGGTTGAAGAATCCAAACCTCCCTAATTACTAAGTTTAGGTGGAGACCTAAAAATCCCACCTATACCGAGCTGGTGTTTTGCTTAAGAAAAGATAAAGTTAATGAATTAGAAAGTATTTTTTATTGTAGTTTCTATTTTCCTATTTTGACTGGTCTTCAATATAACTAATAAATATCGATATAGCTTCACAAACATGTGAATATGTATTTGTGGAAAACACGTACTTGAAATTGAGTCTTTGATTTAAAACAAATTCAAGATGGTCAGATGGATTACATTCATTTGAATAAGAACAAATTAAACTTGTGACAAGATTATAAGAATAAACCGAAATTAACCTTAGAATATAAAGAGATAATTTGCATGGAAAAATAAAGCGTGAGAATGGGACTAAAATCTTCTTTAATTACTCAAGGGAATCCACCACCCCCTATTCCACCTCCACCTCCAGCTCCTCCACCAAATCCACCACCAGATCCTCCACCCAATCCGCCTCCACCACCGACTCCGCCACCAAAACCTCCTCCTAATCCTCCAATATTACCTTGAATCCCACCACCAATTCCTCCTCCAAAACCTATAGAACCATCATCGCCTATTCCTCCTCCTCCACCTCCACCAAACCCTCCACTGATACTTCCACCAGGTCCACTAATGCTACCACCAGCACCTCCACCTATCCCTCCACCAATACCACCCCCTAAACCACCTCCACCTCCACCACCACCACCAAACCCTCTGGCTCCTGATAACGGATGATCCAAGGAGAATGTTTTCTCATCATTGAAAGAACCCTCTGAGCCAACAAGATTTCTTGCAGTGCTGGTGCAAGCGAGAATGCCAAGAAGAACCAAGAGTACAAATTTGGAAGCCATCTCAATTTGCAAGTGAAAGATACGTCTTGACTCTTGATTTATATAATGCTATAAATCAAGAATTATTGAAGTGGACTGCTAAGAGGATATTAATTTCCCCATTCCTTCATCTGTAAACTGCTCTCTAATTGATAACGTAAGAGTTTATGTGGCACATGTAATTTATTAAAGAAACTTTAAATGGCATCTTAATTGAAGTAGTTTAGTGAATTTAATGAATTATTTAACATTAATGATTTTTCATTTAATAAACGCATGTGATATCTCTCTTTAATTACACATCTCGGGGTCGTTTCAGTGGAGTTCTTAATCAGATAACAAAATTCTTGAAAAGTCTCGAGTATTTTAGCTCCGGTGTTAATTATAGAAAGTATTTATTGCAATACTTTTAAGGTCGGAGATAGAAAAGGGTTCATTCGGATCATGACCCCGTCCTAGCGAATAGAATAATTTTGCAAGTTGATTAATAACTTTTTCCTACTTTTCAACCACAAATTCTAAAAAAAAAATTACTTTTTACAAAATATATTCTCGATAAATCTACATCAAAGAGACTCATAATAAATTTCGATGTCTCATTTAATCAACATGCAGTGCAAATAACATGAATTAATTAATGTTTGAATACCAATTCTTTATGGGGGGAAACATTTATCTACTTAAAAGTATACGTTTTAAGCTTGTTTACTCTGTTTTCACTGTATTTACATACATAAAATTTGCTGCAATACATGAGAATTGTTATTAGAGAGCCTTAATTAAAATGCAAATAATTGTTACATACGAAATGCTGATTTTTTTTTTTGTTCAAGTTGTTTTTAAATATGTCATTCGGAAGCATAAAATTTATCTTAAAATTTTGAATAAAACTGGAATTAGGAATTTTTTTTTTATTTTAATTTAGATTTATAACGCCAAGAATTTGTCTTTTTCACATCCTATTTTCAATTATGACTATAATTAGCTTGGAATAACCCTAGGGTTTGTTTACACTTTACATTACATACTACATTTTATAATATGGTAATTAAAAACAACTTTTGATAATAATTAAAAAAAATTATTAAAAATATTTCAATAAAACAAAATATCCATAGTTGTAAATAAGAAATCACACATTTGTATTACATTATTTAACACTTTCATATCAAATTTTATATTTTTATTCTTTAAAACATCAATCGCCATTTGAATTTCATCTAAAAAAAAGCTATTTTTCTTTCTTATTCATGTATTCCTCCATAAATGAATATTTAGTCGAGTCCTCTCACTATATTATTTACATAATTTTTTTTTCATTTTAAATTTTTACACAAAATTATATATTTTTATTAGTTATGTTTATAGATTCTTTTATTCTATCCAGATTTCTCACCTGTAGTCTATACGAAAAAAATTATGTATGCATTCTTAACAATTTTTTTAGTTGCAAAATGACCCAATTTAAAATGAATAAGAAATTAATCCTAAGCTGCAAAATAAAAAATCGTATATACAATCATTTTAATTTATTTATTTTTCATTCATCGAAATTTTTTCTAATTAGAAGATAGAAATTGTGAATTTTCATTTGCTTTTCAATATTTGACAAATGAAGTATTTTCTAAATATTCAATATTTTAATAAATTGCTGAAATTGATTTTGTTGATTTGGTGTTAAGAGTTTAGGAGAAAAAGATAATAAATATATCTTACGCACAAAAAAATAAAAAAATAAAAAATTTATAAAATATATTTGGTTAAAAACACAATATGCAAATGTAATATAATGTAATGTAGAGGGCGTGATTTGATACTTGAGTTAAAGATATTTTTGTTTGTCAGTTATAATGACACATTCGTAAATTTTTCGACATCATTATTCAAAATGTATTATGTAAAATATAAATTTGTAAAACATGGTATGTGAAGTGTAATTACACCCTACATACATTATTTATATATTTTTAAATTTCCCCATAAACTAATGCTATGGAATAAAATGTTCACTTAAAATTAAGGATATTGTTGACAAAAGAAAAAAATTAACACAAAATGGTCAAAAGAGAATGTTTCTCAAACCTCTACACTTTTTTATATTGCTAATTTTCCATAAAAGAAGCATTGAATCATGATCATACACATAAGCACGCTGATTATGTTTCATTTGATAGTTGATTGATGGTTATATATGCTCAAACATGTTTTTGGCTCCATTTTCGTGCTATTTAATTTGTCTCAAGTCCAAAGAAAAATAAAATATCAAATCCTTCCTCACACACAAAAATTCTTGTGACACTAGAGAATCGACTCCGAATTGAGAGTGCCAAAATCGACTCTAAATTGAGTATTGAAGTCAAGTTGGATATGACTTTTAATTTGAAACTAAGCATTAGACGAGTTTTATTCACTTAGAAAATATAATATTATATTGCTCGAATAAATTGTTTGCTCTATTACTTGCTTTTTGAATTTGTGACATAATTATAAGAACAAACAACAATTACCTTATAATATGTAAAGATTTGCATTGAAGAAATAAAGCATGATAAATTGAAACAGGCTCCTTAAACAACCAAATGAAGCTCATATTAATTAATTTGTTTCTATTAATTTTTAAGTACAAATCAAACATCTTCACTATACTAGTCTAATGGCTCTAGATTTTTTTTTTTTAAAAAAAAAAAAAAAATTGAGCCAAGAAATTAATCACTAGTAAATGGAATGGTTTATTAAGAGATGAGAATAATGCATGGGACTGAAACTTCCTTAATTACTCAAGGGATTCCACCACCAGCTCCTCCACCAAGTCCACTACCAGATCCTCCACCCAATCCGCCTCCGCCACCGCCACCGCCACCGCCACCAAAACCTCCTCCTCCTCCTTGAGCACCATTTCCGAAACCACCACCAAATCCTCCTCCAGAACCAGAACCACCTGTCCCTCCACCACCACCTCCACCAAACCCTCCACCTCCTCCTTGAGAACCACTTCCAAACCCACCACCCAATCCTCCTCCAGAACCAGAACCAGAACCACCTGTTCCTCCACCTCCACCTCCACCAAACCCTCCACCTCCTCCTTGAGAACCACTTCCAAACCCACCACCCAATCCTCCTCCAGAACCAGAACCACCCTCAGATCCTTCACCTCCACCTCCACCTCCACCAAACCCTCCACCTCCTCCCTGAGAACCACTTCCAAACCCACCACCCAATCCTCCTCCAGAACCAGAACCACCCTCAGATCCTTCACCTCCACCTCCACCTCCACCTCCACCTCCACCGCCACCTCCACCAAGCCCTGCACCTCCTAAATCCCAGTGATTAAAGAAGAACTTTTTCTCACCATCGGAAGAACCCTCTGAGTCAACAAGCTTTCTTGCATTGGTGGTGCAAATAACAACACCAAGAAGAACCAAGAGAACAAATTTGGAAGTCATCTCAATTTGCAAGTGAAAGATACGTCTTGAATCTTGATTTATGAGAATTTAGGACACCAAAAAGGGATTATATAATGCTACTGATTCATACCATAAACCACGTTTCAATTGTTAGTGCAGCTATAACTGTCTCTTTGAAACTTTACCTCAACTTGATTACTCTTAGTTAATTATCAATTTAAATTTTTTGAATTAATGTCTGAGTTAGTGGGGGTCTCATTAACCTCACAGTTATTACATTTGTAGTGATTCAATTTATGTTTTAAATTATTAATTAGTGGAATAATGTATGTTTATTACATTAGTGGTATATACACAAGTTCTCGTACCTTTCCAGGCATTGTAATTCATTTCTATAGAGCAGTAATTCAGATTTATTTGATTTGATTTTAAAAAAAAAAAACCACCCTAGATCCTGTTTTAACTAGGAAATTAATTATTTTGATACAAAAAATGTTGCGCATCACGTTGGGAAGTACGTTTATAAATTCCTTTTTTAAAAATCTACAATATATTAAAAGTGGGATTGGGAAGAAACTTTTGAATACCACTTTTACCTGTACATATTTATATATATGCCCAATATACCCTCAATGTGTATAAAAAGAAAAAAAAATAATAAAAAATTGAAAGGTTGCATTAATACGTTGTATTTATTATTTACCCTTCTTTAAATGTTGTTTTAATTGACAGTTATATATGTACATAAGTTTACATAAAAACAAATTAATACCAAATGATTTAATTTATTTCCTCTAAATAAGATAATTAACAATTATTATTTCTTTCAAAAATTAAGTCAATAAATTTCCACTAAACATAATTATTATTAATTATTAGTACACAATTAACTAAAACATTGTTACATACAATTAAAAACAAATTATAGTAATACTACATATATAATTAACTTGAACAATATTACTTATATAGTTTGATTTTTCAAACCTAATATTACATATTAAAAATAATATTAGACAAACGATTTACACGATACTTGATCAAAATTTGTAGTGGAACAGATCTTTATATGGATGATGACTTCATCAACTTACCAAATGAGATTGTTATAACATGTGACGATGTTGAAACTTCGGAGTTACACTTAATTAATGCAGTGTTTCCATGTTTAACTGAAAATGCTGATTATATGACACTACGTGGAATTCTGTTAGCAAAAAATGAGTATGTTAACTACTTCAATGGCAAACTAATTGGGTTATTTCCTGGAGAAAGTAAAGAATTTGTTAGTTTTGACGAAACAATAGATGATATAAATCAATTTTATTGATAAGAGTTTCTAAATACATTGCTGCCAATGGTATCCCACCACATAACTTAATCTTGAAAAGAAATTGTCCAATGATGCTCTTGAGAAATTTGGACCCATCCAACGGTCTTTACGACAGAACAAGAATGATTTGTCGTGATTTCAAGAATCATATTGTCCTTGCAGAAATAATCATTAGACAAACCCATTAACTCCAACAAATGATGAAAGATATCCATTCAAATTCAAAAAGGAAACAATTTTCAATACGTCTATACTTTGCAATGACCATTAAAGGCTAGACAACATGATGGAAAACAAGTTTTCCTTTCACGCATCTCATTAACTCCAACAATTGATGAATGATATCCATTCAAATTCAAAAAGGAAACAATTTTCAATACGTCTATGCTTTGCAATGACCATTAAAGGCTTGAGGACAAACAGTGCCTATTGTTGGAATATACCTTCCAGAACATGTATTCTTTCATGGGCCTATATGTCGCACTTTCTCACGAAGTTTTAATGCAAATAACAAAGGTATTGATAAAAGCATAAAATAAAAAGAAGAAACAACGTGGGACATTGACAAAAAATATTGTGTACAAAAAAATGTTAGTGTATATATATATATATTACAATTTTAACTTTTCCTTTAACAATATCAATTACCTCAACTACTGTAAAAATCGTATTAGTACTTCAAAAATATTACGCATATCATTCATTCGATACATAAAACGTGCAACGCACGTGCTTACTACTAGTATATACGAATGAGTGATGGATACGTGGGGTACTAATCTACTTAAGAGTTCAATGGAATGTGTGAATAAAAGTGATTTAAGTGTTTATACACATGAGCAAAATGTAGACGATGTTTTTGTTGGAAATATGGTACAATTGTTGACCTTGACCAGTATGATGTTGCTGCTAACTGGATTGCTTGACAAATTGACTAATGAAATCAAAACTTCAAGGAAAGTGTGTTTTTCTTTGGCTTAAAAGTGAGCTTACATATTAGTGGGTGGAGTTGTTAGGATGATGCCAAGTGTCACCTCCTGCACCGTAGGATTGGTGATTGATACTCTCCAAGTGTGGTGGGGGATAAAATACACTGTTTTAAAATACACTGTTTTGGCTTCCATTATTCAGTTGAGATCTGACTTTTGGTGTTCTCTCATTCTCTCTCTAAAAAGGCTCATCTCCGTTGATCTTTAGAAATTGTGTACTGGATTTAGTTTATTGAGTGTTAGTCTGTAAATCTAGTTAGAACTTTTGATTACACTGTTCTTGGGTGAATAGTTGATGCGTAAGAGAGGATACCGTAAACCTTGAGTGATTTCTGTTCTTGGCTCCCTCAAGTTGTACTTTTGGTCAATTTGGCTCCAGTTAGTGCAGTGGTTTCTTCCGGTGATGGAAGTTCAAAAGGGAATGAGGAACTTTGTTCTGAACCTCTTGTTTTAGGGTGAAATTTTTTGTGTTCATTTTTACTTCCTGCACTTTATTTTCTGTCATATTGTTTTTCTCTAAAATCGTCTAATAGTTGGATCCAACCGTTACAGTGGCATCAGAGCGGTTGGACGATGGTTTTCGGCTCCAATTACTAAACAAAACTTATTTATGAATTTAGATTGTTCTATGCTATGAATTAAGAATTATATTAAGGGGTTGTCTGACAAAGTTTTTGATAAAAAAAATTAACAAATTTTGATAAAAATTGATGAAATATATGGTTGAAAGGACAAAAAAAATTATGTGTCTCATGGAATGTAATTCAAAATTAATGGCTGACTTTGATTCAACTTTTTAGCAACTTTAAAAAAATATCCCAAGAATCATAAATATATCATTTTATACATCAAGATTGTTGGTAAACAAAAGCAATATCGATTACAAAGAAAAAAAAAGTATAAAAAGAGATATTAAAAAATGAATATCGCTTAGAAGAAATTTAAGTAGATTTCCCTTATGCATCTTTAATGAGTCTCTTACTACAACATATCAACTCATTTATAGTTTGCAAAGAATGCTATCTATCACGTTCTATAGCATTTTTCGGAAGACTATTGTAGGTGATATTATTAAAAGTTATACCTGCTTTACAACGTTTTAAGAATGCCATTATAAAGTCCTATAAAAAACTTTTACATAGCATTCTCTTATCGTCATTTTTTGGTATTTATAGCATTCTTTTCGTGCAATTCTTTTTAATTTGATAGCATTTTTTGGTACAATTTTGGCTTTAATAACATTCTTTAATGGTCAAGATTACATACATCTTCGATATCATTTTTCATCATAATTTTTTAATATTTATAGTATTTATTGAATATAATATATCATTTTCAATAGCTTTTTTTTATTATTGTAATGCATATATATTAAATAGCATTCCTAATTCATTATTTGTCGAATATAAATATTCAATAGCATTGAACTAAAAATATGAACAACAATAACCAACCCAATAATAGATTTCAAAACATCAATCAATATTGTCTCGTAGAAATATACAAGTGCAGTTATTTAATAGAGAAATCTAATTATGTTCCGTCTTCACATAAAACCCTAATAGAAATATATGCTCGAAAATGCAATAAACAAAATTAAATTAGAATAATCTGATTCTGGTTATTCAAAAGAAAATTTCTTGAACTCTTGCGACTTGTTTGGAAAAGATATCCATCAAACCAATGATGCATTTGAATCTGAAAACTAGCAAAGTGATACAACTAATTAGATAATTCTCCACACACCCTAATAAAAAGATGCAGAACTTCATAATTTTTGCTACTATAATTCTCCATACACCCTAAAAAATAAGCTAAATTAGAATAGACTCTCAAGGGCTGCTAATGGGTTTGCTCCTAGTGAAAGTAGAGGTGAATTTATCACTTACCGCACTATTAGTTCTGGAGAGGACTATAGACTATAACTATGCAGCTTATTATAATTAAATTAGAAATAAATAAATGTAATATAAGAATATTTATTCCCTTTGCCTTTTTAGAGGCTGATTTCCTAAAATCTGTTTGCTTTTTTCACATAGTGAATCAAATTTTATAAAACAAGCTGGCCATATGATCTTTGTCAATTCACGCTACATATTTCCTTTACACTTCATTAAAAATTATATCGGTAACTATGCACTTTATGCTAAGAACTTCCAGGACACAGCCCTTGAGTTTTAGCAGGTGTGGGCGCCTCTTATGCATAAGGAATGACCAAACTCCTTTCATATAGAAATATGAAGAACAACTAATTTTGCATTCCGACAAGTAATTTAATAGAATGCTATTACTTTAGCTTACTCTAGATTTCAGCGCTGCAGGGCGAACTTTCGGAGTTTCCAGCTGGTTCCTAACTTTTTTCTACGATTCCATCAAGGAAAAAGAGGAGTGCCTGGAGGTGTTAAAAGCCTGATAACATAAGAGAACTTTTATGAGTGCCATTGAATGACTATATTGAGATCAAAGTGAAGCTTTACATTCAGTCAAGAATGCTCCAGAAAATCAAGTCCTAGCCCCATAGACACATCTGACAGCAGTAAAGAAACAAAGCCCAAAATATTTCCAAAGTACGTAATTAATATGAGCAATATGTAAATGATATGTATAGATAATATGTATTTATCTGAACTTCAAATTAATGGGGTCTTTAACTGCAATCTTTGAGCTTCAAATCCAAAAATACGCACAATACACACGGGAAGGAAAACAAAGCTCCGTCCTGGTGGCAAATAACTTCTTCTACAGGCGATCGTGATGAAATGGAAAAATTAACTCTGGAAATCAAGAATTTACGATCCGAAGTTTCTATATTCTTCACGATGCTTAGCATAGCTTCTTAGTGTGGAGGAACAGACACTTGCGTATTTGGAACGTTTGGATGGTGGCCGTTCGAACAAAATGACATAACTTTTGCATACATTGTCCGTTTTGGGCCCATGAACCCATTCTGGAAAGCTCACAACGATTCCCATTGAACTCACTACTTAGACATGACATATGAGGGATTTTGGACGTTTGAATTCGTCTGCTAAGTGATAACGGCACTTAATGTTTCTTAGTTCATTATTTTCATTATTTATTTATTTTGCTTCGTAGCCCAACCCATTAAGGGACTGCTGCCAAGTAGGTTATTTGTTCTTTTAGTATTTAAGACTCTAAAATGTCTTGTAGGATTTTTGGTCCTTGAAGAAATTAAAAAAACGATGTTTCCTTAAGGTGCAACCCGTTTGTTTGTGTGTTTGTAGATTCGATCTACATCAAGTAGGCAAAATTTTGAAACAAGCCACTTTGGATGGCAAAACAAATAGCAAGCCTCACCCGTTGAACTTTGTAAGGATTGTTCAATCTCCCAGCAAACCATAAGGCTTCCATTGCATGAACAAGGCCGTGCTACTGTAGTTGTTCTTTGAATCAAAATAGCACCAAGACATAATGTGTCTACATAACAAAAACAAAAGATAAGTAAATGTTCTTTATACCTACATGATAAGTGTAGTTCCTATATTTATTCGTGGCCCTTAATCAAGATATTTTATTGCTCTCTCGATAAAATTCTACCTAATTTATGTTATATTGTATTTTGTAGGTAAAACTTTATATTTAATGAAGAATTGGAGAAAAGGATGTAAAAGTGACGAAAAATGGCAAAATTCAATGATGAAACCTTGGAGAGAAATGTTACATTAAATGGGGTCGAGTTAAATGGGCCTCATAAACTTGTATTGAAAATTTTAATTGGAAAAATAATGTGGTCGACTTGTGAGCCTTTATTTTTTTTTTATTCAAAATTTCTGTGATTTATTTATTTATGTGTTGGTTTTATTATGAGTTTAATGCAATAAATTACTTGATCAATAATTTGATGATTATGCGAGTCTCTTGCGAATCAAAAAGTGAGTTTGAGGTTTAGACTATATAATAAAAATTTGGTAAATTAGTATAATGTGTAAAGATACCTATACAAATTATTGCGGTTATAATTTGAATTTTTAGAACTAGTGTTTCGTTTAACTAAAGTTGATTCCCATAGAGATATGAAATTTAATTAGTTAAATATGCTCAATGAGAACTCGAGATGTGTAAATTGAATACAATACACTACATTAGGTTATGAATCTTGAATTAAGAATTAGGATGATCAATATATTAAATTGATATCCTCTAATATTCATAACATATTTGAATTTTCAATTATCCATTGTTTGCAATCATTTTATATTTTCAACTAATTAAAAACAGTTAGGAAAAATAATCACAACCATTATAACTATTTACTCGCTTTTGTCAAATAGGAGTTAGAAAAATTAGATTGAGTCTTAAAGTATAGTCTTCGTGGGAACGATACCCGAACTCAAAGGTCCAATATACTGCTTGTTACGATATCGAACACTTGCGATATAAAAAACGTAACACTACACGGGGTAAAAAATATTACGGTTCCACACTTGTGCAGGTATAAAGTGCCAACAAGGCATTCATTTCTAAAGGGCACTCAACACCCCTCACCAGGGAATAGGTGAACTTAGGTATATTTAGGCCACCAATCTATTCAGAAATCATAGGCACAAATAAACTACTTAGTCAATCACTGGCATTACTAGGCACAGACAAACAATAGGTTTCAATACACAAACAATATAAACCGAATCAATCCTTAAGTAATGAACAATTTTATTTTGTTTAAGATTGAATCTTTATTGTTCAATTCAGCAGTATTCTAAAATGAATTACTTATGGCATTCAACTATCAGTTCAATCAAGAAACAGTATACACTCAGAAAAAAGATAATATGTAAAAATCAGGCATAAATTAAAAACCTTAAGCCATTCTTGATGGACACAAAACATGTAAATGCAAAATTTTCAAACTACTAAAAATATAGCATTCACAATTCATTAGAACATCAAGATTGAGTCTTCTAACAAAATACCCAATAAGAAACCACCAATAATAAAGAACACACACAAATACCTGCTTCTGAAAGCTTTCAGAGTCAACTGATAAAGTATACTGAAAGTAGAACAAAAAGGCACAATATCGGAGCCATTTTTTTGGTAAAATTATTTTCTTCTTTAATGTGATGAATTGTTGGAAGAATGTGTGCAAGTGATGTGTTAGCGTGTCATCGTTCTACCGAGATTCTTATGGCATTTCTTTTATATAAATGGATACAAAAAGCCCTTGCTCTTTAAATTTATGAAAAAATAAAACTTCCATTGTTACTCGATATGCAAAGAGAGGAATGGAAAGAGAGGAAACTCAACAGATGTCAGCAAGAAGAGAGATTCACCAGTGAAGAGATGCTGATGGGGAGAGAGACGGATGGCAACGACAAAGATCAATTGCATTGCAGTCTGCAGACGGGGTAGAAAAGCCGACGACACTATTGATAATGAATCGGCAGGAAGAGGCAGTAAATTATCAGTGAACTTCACAATGAGGGGCACTTTGGCCGTGATAAAACATTGGCCTTATCTCTTGTGACTTTTATTGGCCCAAGTTGGCCAGTGATGTTGGGCATTATGTGAACCGTTATTATGTTTGTCAGCGGTCTAAAGGGGTTCTCACCAATGCGGGCCTGTACACCCCCTTACCCGTTCTTGAAGCTCCTTGGTTCGATGTTAGCATGGATTTTGTGTAGGGTTTACCCCGTACCCAACGAGCCGCAGATTCTATCCTTGTTGTGGTTGACAGATTTTTGAAGATGGCCCATTTATAGCTTGCAGGAAGACTATGAATGCTACTTGGATTGCCCATCTTTATTTTCTGGAGATTGTGCGTTTGCATGGTGTTCCTCGATCTATCACTTCAGATCATGATACCAAGTCTATCAGTCATTTCTGGAAGAGTTTGTAGGGAATGCTGGGGATACAACTGAATTTTAGCAGCTCCTATCACCCCCAGACAGATGGTCAGACCGAGGTAGTGAACAGAGTTTGGTCAAGCTTTTGAGATGTTTGGCAGGAACTAAGCCGAAGCAGTGGGATTTAGCGTTACCTCAAGCAGAATTTGCCTATAACAGGACGACAAATAGAACCACTAGCTTCAGTCCATTTCAGATTGTCTATGGTCAGGACCCATCTGGGGTGCTGGATTTGGCCACTATTCCACGCATAGAACGTTTCAGTCTTAAGGAAGATGAGATGGCAGAGCATCTTCAGGGTATCCATGAGCAAATGAAGTTGGTAATTCATGAGAGCAACACCAAGTACAAGGCTCGGGTTGACAGTCATCGTCGTCAGGTACTTTTTGATGTTGATGATTTTGTCTGGGCTGTTTTAACGCGTGATCGTTTTCCTGTTGTGAGTATAATAAGCTTAAGGATCGGAAGATTGGGCCTTGTGAGGTACTTGATAAGGGCATTTTTATACGTTTATTTCGGTTCACAAGCATGAATAATTGATGATAAATATTTGGAATGAAGCTTAATTTGTGTAATTTGTGTTTGTAGGACAATAATGAAGATTGTGGTGGAAACTTGAGGAAAATGGAGAAAATGGGCTAAAAAGGAGGAAAACGAAAGTTCAGGGACTAAAATGCAAATAATCAAAAGATGACCTGAGGCCAACTCAAGAGCGGACATGATTTTAATCATAAATTGAGGAAGGCATGGGATGATTTGAGGAAAAGAATGAACAAAAGAGGTCAAGGCAAGAGAAAAATGAAGATGGAGGACCAAAATGAAGATTTTGAAAGTTAATTGTACCATGCAGAGCTGCATGGTGTAATTAACCATGCAGCCGCAAGCATGGTTTCAAGAAAAAAAACGTGGAAAAATATTTGTTCCATGCGGCCGCAATGAAGGTTTTCGAAAACCAATCTTTTGGCAACCAATCAGCCATCCTCGAACCCTAGGCAGACCTGTGAGGAGATTTTCAGAGAGAAAAATAGGCACAAACAAGAAGAATAATATCACGACGCAAAGATTCAATTCAAGATTATTCGGGGTGATGTCGTTCTTTATCTATTTTTCTGATTTTCTTCTTTCCTCCATGCTAGGCTAGACTTAAACGTGCTAGGTGAACGATGAACCTTGTGATGTGATATTTTAACTCCTAGTTTTACTTTGTTGACATTAAAATGCGTTTTGAATTATTGAATGATTTATATACATCGTTTTTTCTCTACAATTATATGCTCAATAGTTGTATGAGTGTGGTGGCCTATTTCTGGCATTCGAAAGAAGGGGAATAGACTCGACAAGGTATAAATCATCGTAGGGTCGGATAGGGGATAGAAATATACCGCCATGCTCTATGTGAATCTCTAAGTGTTTACAAAACGTCATGCGTTCTTGTATATTGCATTTGTCATAGAAATATAGTCAAATGGTATGCGAGAATAGGTTCAATTCTACTCGAGAGAGATTATTGAATATGTTAGAAATATTGATTCTTCATCAATTGAAACATGTTGTCAATTTTGTAGAACTAGAATTGAAATGGATCATTGCATGGGGATACGCGAACCTAGTGCGTTTCTTTTCTATGAGTTGCCTCAATTTGCATTCAATCATATAATTTGCATTTAGTTCAACTAATTCATCCACTATTGCTATCATTTAGTTTAGCTACAATTTGTTACCAAAATCAATCATATTTCACGTTTCGGTTAAGGTCGGAATAGGTAAATTCGAACTAGTAAATCTCTGTAGGAACGATACTTGGACTCTAAAATCCATTTTATTACTTGAACGATCCGTAAACTTGCGGTAGTTTTTTTATTCGAAACATATTTTCGATGAACAGTACTACAGAAGATCAACGATAATGCTTACAGGTTGCGCCTTCCAAGTCACTTCAGGACCTCTGATGTCCTTAACGTGAAACACCTAAGTCCTTGTTTTGTGGATTCTGATGACACTAACCCGAACTCGAGGACGAGTTCTTTCCAACCCGAATTGTTTTGGTAAAATTCGAATTTTTGCTATAAAGTCCGGTTTTGCACTTATTTTGATTATTGTGTAATATAATAAAGTTCTTTAAAACTTTAGAGACGTTTTCTCTTTGTTTTCGACGTTAATCTTGTGTTCTTCCTATGAATTTGCTGGTACAACTAGCCTACGGAATAATCACTATTCTGACCGGCGTTATGAAGCTTCATGAAGATGATAGGCCAAGATAAACTGATCTGTGGCATTAAGTGGGCTCCCATCCATTAATCGCTTCTGAGTGTTTATTATACCATACAGAATGGACACCAAAATCACAAACAAAATCCCTCCGGCGGTGGACGCCACCACTGGGACTCGGTCTCGCTTTGTCCTGTCTAACAAAAGGAGAATTGGCTTCTGCAAAGGTATTCTAAAAAGAAGCAGAAGTATCACAAAAACTTCTGCAAATACCAGACAAAACAAAGGCTGAAGCATTTTTTTTCTGTGAATTTTTTTCAACTAGGGTTCTTGAACGGTAGGTATGAATATTTAAACAGCTGAAATTTTGTACTCTGCAATTGGGGAGAATCTAGGAGAAGTGGCAATTATGTGGAGGAATAAAAGAAAACATGGCACCAAATGCTTTTCATTATCAATCCAGAAAACGTATTTGTCAAGCTGGAAACAAAGCTGAAGCATGTAGTGCATGGAAAGTGGGTCAGCTGGGTTCAAGTTTCTTCTGGTATGAGACATGGTTTGATGACTTCGTTGGCTGAAAAATATCCCAACCTACAGTATACCACCGCTAAGATTATGGAATTTATCGAGGAAGATTTTCGGAATGTGGGAAAGTTGCAGGAGAGTGTCCTCGTCGAAAATGGAAAAAAATAGTGAGATTTCAGGTTGTAAACAAGTAGAGGACACCCCATTTGGGCGAGAAGCGGGCAATGAAGATTTCGTGTAAATTTGCCTCGAGAAAAAATAAGACAAAAGGATTGTTGTAATATGTGGCTCATATAGAGTGAAACACGTAAAAGAGTATTTTTAGATTTTTTTCCTAAAATCTTGTTTGGGCTAAGGTTGGTGTAGCTATACGATGTAACCCTATTATCCGCGTATAAAAAAATCATAGCCGTTTCGCTCCTGTGGACGTAGAGCTGTCGAACCAAGTAAATATTGTGTTGTCTTTCTTTCATCATTCCATATTGTTCATCACTATTGTTGCACAAAACACAACAAGGTGGATATCAAATTTTGGAGCCATTTTGATGTATTATTGCGTTTCTTGATTGTGGATGAGTTAGTACTGTGCAATTCAATCCTTCGAGAACGGATCTCTGAGGGAAAACACCGCAAGAAATTCATGGGGCAGATTTGTTTGGACAGGGAGCCATGAAGGGTTCCAAAGAAGCAGCCAAAGAAATGCTTAGGTCGAAAAAGAAGAAGAAGCTAGCAATGGTGACACGGAAAAAAACCGAGTTGCGGTGAATACGAACAGGGCTGAGGTTATGTTGTCTAGAGGTAGGTTCTGAATATGGGTAGAAGTGGATTCATTGGTTGCTTTTGAACTATTCACGAAAGGTACATTGAGTTTTCAATACGTGGTCGAAGAAATAAAGAGTCTATTGAAACTAGTTAAAGTGAGTGGCCCCCCCTTATCTTCTGAGAAGGTAATATGGTCGCAGAGTTTTTTGTTAGGTTATAAAGCATAATCGTTTAATTTTTCTTCGGTAAAATGTATAGAAAAGTAGATAGTTATGTTCTCTAACGATAAAGAGGGTTGAAGAATCCAAACCTCCCTAATTACTAAGTTTAGGTGGAGACCTAAAAATCTCACCTATACCGAGCTGGTGTTTTGCTTAAGAAAAGATAAAGTTAATGAATTAGAAAGTATTTTTTATTGTAGTTTCTATTTTCCTATTTTGACTGGTCTTCAATATAACTAATAAATATCGATATAGCCTCACAAACATGTGAATATGTATTTGTGGAAAACACTTACTTGAAATTGAGTCTTTGATTTAAAACAAATTCAAGATCGTCAGATGGATTACATTCATTTGAATAAGAACAAATTAAACTTGTGACAAGATTATAAGAATAAACCGAAATTAACCTTAGAATATAAAGAGATAATTTGCATTGAAAAATAAAGCGTGAGAATGGGACTAAAATCTTCTTTAATTACTCAAGGGAATCCACCACCTCCTATTCCACCTCCACCTCCAGCTCCTCCACCAAATCCACCACCAGATCCTCCACCCAATCCGCCTCCACCACCGACTCCCCCACCAAAACCTCCTCCTAATCCTCCAATATTACCTTGAATCCCACCACCAATTCCTCCTCCAAAACCTATAGAACCATCATCGCCTATTCCTCCTCCTCCACCTCCACCAAACCCTCCACTGATACTTCCACCAGGTCCACTAATGCTACCACCAGCACCTCCACCTATCCCTCCACCAATACCACCCCCTAAACCACCTCCACCTCCGCCACCACCACCAAACCCTCCGGCTCCTGATAACGGATGATCCAAGGAGAATGTTTTCTCATCATTGAAAGAACCCTCTGAGCCAACAAGATTTCTTGCAGTGCTGGTGCAAGCGAGAATGCCAAGAAGAACCAAGAGTACAAATTTGGAAGCCATCTCAATTTGCAAGTGAAAGATACGTCTTGACTCTTGATTTATATAATGCTATAAATCAAGAATTATTGAAGTGGACTGCTAAGAGGATATTAATTTCCCCATTCCTTCATCTGTAAACTGCTCTCTAATTGATAACGTAAGAGTTTATGTGGCACATGTAATTTATTAAAGAAACTTTAAATGGCATCTTAATTGAAGTAGTTTAGTGAAGTTAATGAATTATTTAACATTAATGATTTTTCATTTAATAAACGCGTGTGATATCTCTCTTTAATTACACATCTCGGGGTCGTTTGAGCAGAGTTCTTAATCAGATAACAAAATTCTTGAAAAGTCTCGAGTATTTTAGCTCCAGTGTTAATTATAGAAAGTATTTATTACAATACTTTTAAGGTCGGAGATAGAAAAGGGTTCATTCGGATCAGGACCCCGTCCTAGCGAATAGAATAATTTTGCAAGTTGATTAATAACTTTTTCCTACTTTTCAACCACAAATTCTAAAAAAAAATTACTTTTTACAAAATATATTCTCGACAAATCTACATCAAAGAGACTCATAATAAATTTCGATGTCTCATTTAATCAACATGCAGTACAAATAACATGAATTAATTAATGTTTGAATACCAATTCTTAATGTTTGAATAACCCTAGGGTTTGTTTACACTTTACATTACATACTACATTTTATAATATGGTAATTAAAAACAACTTTTGATAATAATTAAAAAAAATTATTAAAAATATTTCAATAAAACAAAATATCCATAGTTGTAAATAAGAAATCACACATTTGTATTACATTATTTAACACTTTCATATCAAATTTTATATTTTTATTCTTTAAAACATCAATCGCCATTTGAATTTCATCTAAAAAAAAGCTATTTTTCTTTCTTATTCATGTATTCCTCCATAAATGAATATTTAGTCGAGTCCTCTCACTATATTATTTACATAATTTTTTTTCATTTTAAATTTTTACATAAAATTACATATTTTTATTAGTTATGTTTATAGATTCTTTTATTCTATCAAGCTTTCTCACCTGTAGTCTATACAAAAAAAATTATGTATGCATTCTTAACAATTTTTTAAGTTGCAAAATGACCCAATTTAAAATGAATAAGAAATTAATCCTAAGCTACAAAATAAAAAATCGTATATACAATCATTTTAATTTATTTATTTTTCATTCATCGAAATTTTTTCTAATTAGAAATTGTGAATTTTCGTTTGCTTTTCAATATTTGACAAATGAAGTATTTTCTAAATATTCAATATTTTAATAAATTGTTGAAATTGATTTTGTTGATTTGGTGTTAGAGTTTTGGAGAAAAAGATAATAAATATATCTTACACAAAAATAAATAAATAAATTTATAAAGTAAATTTGATTAAAAACACAATATGCAAAATGTAATATAATGTATAGGGCGTGATTTGATACTTGAGTTAAGGATATTTTTGTTTGTCAGTAATAATGACACATTCGTAAATTTTTCGACATCATTATTCAAAATGTATTATGTAAAATATAAATTTGTAAAATATGGTATGTGAAGTTTAATTACACCCTACATACATTATTTATATATTTTTAAATTTCCCCATAAACTAATGCTATGGAATAAAATGTTCACTTAAAATTAAGGATATTGTTGACAAAAGAAAAAAATTAACACAAAATGGTCAAAAGAGAATGTTTCTCAAACCTCTACACTTTTTTATATTGCTGATTTTCCATAAAAGAAGCATTGAATCATGATCATACACATAAGCACGCTGATTATGTTTCATTTGATAGTTGACTGATGGTTATATATGCTCAAACATGTTTTTGGCTCCATTTTCTTGCTATTTAATTTGTCTCAAGTCCAAAGAAAAATAAAATATCAAATCCTTCCTCACACACAAAAATTCTTGTGACACTAGAGAATTGACTCCGAATTGAGAGTGCCAAAATCGACTCTAAATTGAGTATTGAAGTCAAGTTGGATATGACTTTTAATTTGAAACTTAGCATTAGACGAGTTTTATTCACTTAGAAAAAATAATATTGTATTGCTCGAATAAATTGTTTGCTCTATTACTTGCTTTTTAAATTTGTGACATAATTATAAGAACAAACAACAATTACCTTATAATATGTAAAGATTTGCATTGAAGAAATAAAGCATGATAAATTGAAATAGGCTCCTTAAACAACCAAATGAAGCTCATATTAATTAATTTGTTTCTATTAATTTTTAAGTACAAATCAAACATCTTCACTATACTAGTCTAATGGCTCTAGAATTTTTTTTTTTAAAAAAAAAAAATTGAGCCAAGAAATTAATCACTAGTAAATGGAATGGTTTATTAAGAGATGAGAATAATGCATGGGACTGAAACTTCCTTAATTACTCAAGGGATTCCACCACCAGCTCCTCCACCAAATCCACTACCAGATCCTCCACCCAATCCGCCTCCGCCACCGCCACCAAAACCTCCTCCTCCTCCTTGAGCACCATTTCCGAAACCACCACCAAATCCTCCTCCAGAACCAGAACCAGAACCACCTGTCCCTCCACCACCACCTCCACCAAACCCTCCACCTCCTCCTTGAGAACCACTTCCAAACCCACCACCCAATCCTCCTCCAGAACCAGAACCAGAACCACCTGTTCCTCCACCTCCACCTCCACCAAACCCTCCACCTCCTCCTTGAGAACCACTTCCAAACCCACCACCCAATCCTCCTCCAGAACCAGAACCACCCTCAGATCCTTCACCTCCACCTCCACCTCCACCAAACCCTCCACCTCCTCCCTGAGAACCACTTCCAAACCCACCACCCAATCCTCCTCCAGAACCAGAACCACCCTCAGATCCTTCACCTCCACCTCCACCTCCACCAAGCCCTGCACCTCCTAAATCCCAGTGATTAAAGAAGAATTTTTTCTCACCATCGGAAGAACCCTCCGAGTCAACAAGCTTTCTTGCATTGGTTGTGCAAATAACAACACCAAGAAGAACCAAGAGAACAAATTTGGAAGTCATCTCAATTTGCAAGTGAAAGATACGTCTTGAATCTTGATTTATGAGAATTTAGGACACCAAAAAGGGATTATATAATGCTACTGATTCATACCATAAACCACGTTTCAATTGTTAGTGCAGCTATAACTGTCTCTTTGAAACTTTACCTCAACTTGATTACTCTTAGTTAATTATCAATTGAAAGATTTTGAATTAATGTCTGAGTTAGTGGGGGTCTCATTAACCTCACAGTTATTACATTTGTAGTGATTCAATTTATGTTTTAAATTATTAATTAGTGGAATAATGTATGTTTATTACATTAGTGGTATATACACATGTTCTCGTACCTTTCCAGGCATTGTAATTCATTTCTATAGAGCAATAATTCAGATTTATTTGATTTGATTTAAAAAAAAAAAAACAACCCTAGATCCTGTTTTAACTAGGAAATTAATTATTATGATACAAAAAACGTTTATAAATTCTTTTTTTAAAAATCTACAATATATTAAAAGTGGGATTGGGAAGAAACTTTTGAATACCACTTTTACGTGTACATATTTATATATATGCCCAATATACCCTCAATGTGTATAAAAAGAAAAAAATAATAATAAAAAATTGAAAGGTTGCATTAATACGTTGTATTTATTACTTACCATTCTTTAAATGTTGTTTTAATTGACAGTTATATATGTACATAAGTTTACATAAAAACAAATTAATACCAAATGAGTTAATTTATTTCCTCTAAATAAGATAATTAACAATAATTATTGCTTTCAAAAATTAAGTCAATAAATTTCCACTAAACATAATTATTATTAATTATTAGTACACAATTAACTAAAACATTATTACATACAATTAAAAACAAATTATAGTAATACTACATATATAATTAACTTGAACAATATTACTTATATAGTTTGATTTTTCAAAACTAATGTCACATATTAAAAATAATATTAGACAAACGATTTACACGATACTTGATCAAAATTTGTAGTGGAACAGATCTTTATATGGATGATGACTTCATCAACTTACCAAATGAGATTGTTATAACATGTGACGATGTTGAAACTTCGGAGTTACACTTAATCAATGCAGTGTTTCCATGTTTAACAGAATTTTCTGATTATATGACACTACGTGGAATTCTGTTAGCAAAAAATGAGTATGTTAACTACTTCAATGGCAAACTAATTGGGTTATTTCCTGGAGAAAGTAAAGAATTTGTTAGTTTTGACGAAACAATAGATGATACAAATCAATTTTATTGATAGGAGTTTCTAAATACATTGCTGCCAATGGTATCCCACCACATAACTTAATCTTGAAAAGAAATTGTCCATTGATGCTCTTGAGAAATTTGGACCCATCCAACGGTCTTTACAATAGAACAAGAATGATTTGTCGTGATTTCAAGAATCATATTATCCTTGCAGAAATAATCATTAGACAAACCCATTTACTCCAACAAATGATGAAAGATATCCATTCAAATTCAAAAAGGAAACAATTTTCAATACGTCTATACTTTGCAATGACCATTAAAGGCTAGACAACATGATGGAAAACAAGTTTTCCTTTCACGCATCTCATTAACTCCAACAATTGATGAATGATATCCATTCAAATTCAAAAAGGAAACAATTTTCAATACGTCTATGCTTTGCAAAGACCATTAAAGGCTCGAGGACAAAGACTGCCTATTGTTGGAATATACCTTCCAGAACATGTATTCTTTCATGGGTATATGTCGTACTTTCTCATGTAGTTTTAATGCAAATAACAAAGGTATTGATAAAAGCATAAAATAAAAAGAAGAAACAACGTGGGACATTGACAAAAAATATTGTGTACAAAAAAATGTTAGTGTATATATATATATATATATTACAATTTTAACTTTTCCTTTAACAATATCAATTACCTCAACTACTGTAAAAATCGTATTAGTACTTCAAAAATATTACGCATATCATTCATTCGATACATAAAACGTGCAACGCACGTGCTTACTACTAGTATATACGAATGAGTGATGGATACGTGGGGTACTAATCTACTTAAGAGTTCAATGGAATGTGTGAATAAAAGTGATTCAAGTGTTTATACACATGAGCAAAATGTAGGCGATGTTTTTGTTGGAAATATGGTACAATTGTTGACCTTGACCAGTATGATGTTGCTGCTAACTGGATTGCTTGACAAGTTGACTAATGAAATCAAAACTTCAAGGAAAGTGTGTTTTTCTTTGGCTTAAAAGTGAGCTTACATATTAGCGGGTGGAGTTGTTAGGATGATGCCAAGTGTCACCTCCTGCACCGTAGGATTGGTGATTGATACTCTCCAAGTTTGGTGGGGGATAAAATACACTGTTTTAAAATACACTGTTTTGGCTTCCATTATTCAGTTGAGATCTGACTTTTGGTGTTCTCTCATTCTCTCTCTAAAAAGGCTCATCTCCGTTGATCTTTAGAAATTGTGTACTGGATTTAGTTTATTGAGTGTTAGTCTGTAAATCTAGTTAGAACTTTTGATTACACTGTTCTTGGGTGAATAGTCGATGCGTAAGAGAGGATACCGTAAACCTTGAGTGATTTCTGTTCTTGGCTCCCTCAAGTTGTACTTTTGGTCAATTTGGCTCCAATTAGTGCAGTGGTTTCTTCCGGTGATGGAAGTTCAAAAGGGAATGAGGAACTTTGTTCTGAACCTCTTGTTTTAGGGTGAAATTTTTTGTGTTCATTTTTACTTCCTGCACTTTATTTTCTGTCATATTTTTTTTCTCTAAAATCATCTAATAGTTGGATCCAACCGTTACAGTGGCATCAGAGCGGTTGGACGATGGTTTTCGGCTCCAATTACTAAACAAAACTTATTTATGAATTTAGATTGTTCTACGCTATGAATTAAGAATTATATTAAGGGGTTGTCTAACAAAGTTTTTGATAAAAAAATTAACAAATTTTGATAAAAATTGATGAAATATATGGTTGAGAAGGATAAAAAAAAAATTATGTGTCTCATGGAATGTAATTCAAAATTAATGGCTGACTTTGATTCAACTTTTTAGCAACTTTAAATATCCCAAGAATCATAAATATATCATTTTATACATCAAGATTGTTGGTAAACAAAAGCAATATCGATTACAAAGAAAAAATATATATAAAAAGATATTAAAAAATTAATATCGCTTAGAAGAAATTTAAGTAGATTTCCCTTATGCATCTTTAATGAGTCTCTTACTACAACATATCAACTCATTTACAGTTTGCAAAGAATGCTATCTATCACGTTCTATAGCATTTTTCGGAATACTATTGTAGGTGATGTTATTAAAAGTTATACCTCCATTACAACGTTTTAAGAATGCTATTATAAAGTCCTATAAAAAACTTTTACATAGCATTCTCTTATCGTCATGGTTTTGGTATTTATAGCATTCTTTTCGTGCAATTCTTTCTAAATTAAATTATACATAGAACCCTAATCCTAAACTCATTCACGCCTCCCTCATTCCTCTCCCCACGGCTTCCTTCCTTCCACTTCTACCTCTGAATCCGTTTTCCGCCACCGTTCAGCCACCAAAACCGCCGGACATTGGTCCCAACGGATTGCCCTTGACATCTTCTACAATTTCTACCCAACATCTCCCAAAATCGTCTTGTAATACGGCTGAAATCAACCTAGAAAACCAGCAACCTGAAAATGTGAAAACTGCCGAAATCGTCTCCTCCTACATCTTCACTCTCCCTCTCTAAAAGCACGAAGTACGATTGAATTCGTATCAACGATTTCAACTGGTGAGTCTCTAATATTTGAAGCCCCAAATCCATAATTTGTCTGAAGTAATTGACTATTTAATTGCGGTACTGTTCTGGTTGTGGTGGAGGTTTTGGAGGTTGAGGTGGAGGTGGAGGTGGAGGTGGAGGTGGTGGTGGTGGTGGTGGAGGGCATTCAGGCAGGGGAGAGGGAGGTATAGTTTCAGGGGGTGATTCGGGAGGATCAGGCACAGGAGGGGGAGGTATTTATATAAACACATTACATATTTGCTAAAATGTGTATGGTAGAAGAGGATTAAAAGAAGCAAGATTTGTCTTTTATTTTCAAGTTGTTATAAACACACAGAGACAAATTTATAGTGTAGAGAGAGATTGAGGCTGGGAGGAGCGAGAAAATCCGAAGAAAATGGAGACACGGAGTGAGGTAAAGGCTTCAAAATTCAAGAGGATTTGTGTGTTTTGTGGGAGTAGCCAAGGCAAGAAAACTAGCTATCAAGAAGCTGTTATTGACTTGGGCAATGAATTGGTACATTAATGAAACTTCATTTTGTTTTTTGTTTCTTAAGGTTTTGATGTTTTTTTTGGAGTGAAATGTCAATATTGAGATTGTTTTTTCCAATCAGGGGAGTCAGAAAGGATTAAACGGTGTAGGGGTCGAGTTTTTGCTTTGCAAGATGAGCCTGAAGTGCAAAGAGTTTGGCTGCCTTTTGATGATGCTCCTGGATTAGCAATGGCTCGAGCATTTGGGGATTTTTGTTTGAAGGAGTATGGAGTAATCTCCATTCCTGAATTCTCTCATCGGATTCTTAGTGATAGGGATAAATTCATTGTTCTTGCTTCAGATGGGGTACGTTTCCTAGTTTTTACCTCTGAATCTTCATCTTGTCTATTTCTTTTTCAGTTGCTAGTTGCTACTGAATTCACGTAGTTATTATTAGTTATCAGTTACAAGACACGGATCCATGGGTGCAAAAGTTGTATGAATAAATGCATAAATATAGAAGCGCAAGACAAACGAATATATGTGGTTAACACAACTTGAAGTAATGGCAAACATTGTGTTCAGGAATTTAGGAAGGGAAACCGTGACAAGTATAGAAATGAGATGGGGCTGTTGGGTTTTTCAAGAACTTGTTTTTGCAACTTCTGTGTGTATAGAAATGACATGGGTTTTTGCTTGAAATAGTCTAAAATTTGCTTGAAATCGTCTAAAATTTGTTTTTTAGTTATTGATATTTGCCTTTTTAAGTCGCTTTAGAAATCGAGGTCTTGTTCTTTCTTAGTTTTCTTCCTTGGACTTTTCTGTGATTCAAATTCTTTCTTTGTACACTTTTATCTGCTAGTATATCAAGTATTAACCACATGAGGTGTTGACTTCAAAGATTTTTGGAAAAGCATGTTTGGCTAGTCTATACAGTTATTAAAATTAACTTCTTTTCAACAAGTATGTTCTCGTGCTTTAAAAAAAAAAGTTACTTTTATGCTAGCCAAGCATTCCTCTAATGTGTAATCTTCATCATTGCTTCAGTGAACAAGTGCAGAGCACTCAATACAATTAGACTCCACCCTTCTCTCTGCCCCCCAACCCAATCCACATTGAAGGTTAAGCTTTTTCAATTTGTTGCTTGATGGGATTTTTTGAACTTTTGCAGTTAACCGGTGTAACAGTAGGGGAAGTGAAGAAAGTTGCAGATATGCACCAAAGGAAGGCAGAGATGGCTAGACATTCTGACGCTTTTATTGCCTTGCCAGGTTGGTTCAATTCCTGCAGAAGAAATCCTCAACTTTTTGCAGTGAACTCCAAGTCAAGTCCAACAATTATATTGAGACTTATCAACTTCTTTAATTCCTCTAATAATGGCATGTAAAATTTTGTCTTGTATCACATTCTCCACTGATACTTCTGAGGAAATGGAAACATTAGTTAATCTTTTTTTACAAGAGTAACATGCCTTCACATGCTAGATTTCATACTATGGTAGTCATTCTCACAAATTGAATATGACATTGTGTTTATTATTAAACATGTATATGCAAGACTAGAATAAATTATAATTTACTTTGGCTACCCTGCTTGATATATTTGGCTAACTCTGCTTCTTTTTGCAGGCCTTTAACTTGATAAAGCCTATAGCATCTGTGAAGTTGTCCATTACATTGAGTTTGTCTTCAGATTTGCCGGAGTATGTCATTGGTGATGAAAAGCAGCTAATGCAAGTTCTTTTAAATGCAGTGGGAATGCTGTGAAGTTCTTAGGGTAGCATTTTCATATCTGCTTTTGTTTGTCGCAAAATTTTATTTCATTTTGAAATTCCTTTTTATTTAGGTGGTGATGTATTACATAATTTACATTTTAATGTTCAATTATATGGATTCAAAAATTTGTAATGAAATTATCAATTTTTATGCAATTTTAAAATTTGTTCAAATGAGTATTTTCAATTTTGTCGTTCAATTTACATAAATTGCAAAAAAAATGTAATATGACCTACGTCAACATTTTTTAAACGTTGCGAAAGAGGTCTACGGCAACGTTTTTTTAAACGTTGCCGTAGACCTCTTTCGCAACGGTCTATGGCAACGTTTAAAAAACGTTGCTGTAGACCTACGGTTTAAACGTTGCTATATCTTTTTTACTCTACGGCAACATCTCGATTTGCAACACACGTCCAAACGTTGCAAAAGGTCTACGGCAACGTTTTTCAAACGTTGACGTAAGCTCTTTTTGTTGTAGTGAGGTTAGGTTCTGAATATGGGTAGAAGTGGATTCATTGGTTGCTTTTGAACTAATCACGAAAGGTACATTGAGTTTTCAATACATGGTCGAAGAAATAAAGAGTCTATTGAAACTAGTTAATGTGAGTGCCCCCCCTTATCTTCTGAGAAGGTAATATGGTCGCAGAGTTTTTTGATAGGTTATAAAGCATAATATGGTCGCAGAGTTTTTTGATAGGTGATAAAGCATAATCATTTAATTTTTCTTCGGTAAAATGTATAGAAAAGTAGATAGTTATGTTCTCTAACGATAAAGAGGGTTGAAGAATCCAAACCTCCCTAATTACTAAGTTTAGGTGGAGACCTAAAAATACCACCTATACCTAGCTGGTGTTTTGCTTAAGAAAAGATAAAGTTAATGAATTAGAAAGTATATTTTATTGTAGTTTCTATTTCCTATTTTGACTGGTCTTCAATATAACTAATAAATATCGATATAGCTTCACAAACATCTGAATATGTATTTGTGGAAAACACGTACTTGAAATTGAGTCTTTGATTTAAAACAAATTCAAGATGGTCAGATGGATTACATTCATTTGAATAAGAACAAATTAAACTTGTGACAAGATTATAAGAATAAACCGAAATTAACCTTAGAATATAAAGAGATAATTTGCATTGAAAAATAAAGCGTGAGAATGGGACTAAAATCTTCTTTAATTACTCAAGGGAATCCACCACCTCCTATTCCACCTCCACCTCCAGCTCCTCCACCAAATCCACCACCAGATCCTCCACCCAATCCGCCTCCACCACCGACTCCGCCACCAAAACTTCCTCCTAATCCTCCAATATTACCTTGAATCCCACCACCAATTCCTCCTCCAAAACCTATAGAACCATCATCGCCTATTCCTCCTCCTCCACCTCCACCAAACCCTCCACTGATACTTCCACCAGGTCCACTAATGCTACCACCAGCACCTCCACCTATCCCTCCACCAATACCACCCCCTAAACCACCTCCACCTCCACCACCACCACCAAACCCTCCGGCTCCTGATAACGGATGATCCAAGGAGAATGTTTTCTCATCATTGAAAGAACCCTTTGAGCCAACAAGATTTCTTGCAGTGCTGGTGCAAGCGAGAATGCCAAGAAGAACCAAGAGTACAAATTTGGAAGCCATCTCAATTTGCAAGTGAAAGATACGTCTTGACTCTTGATTTATATAATGCTATAAATCAAGAATTATTGAAGTGGACTGCTAAGAGGATATTAATTTCCCCATTCCTTCATCTGTAAACTGCTCTCTAATTGATAACGTAAGAGTTTATGTGGCACATGTAATTTATTAAAGAAACTTTAAATGACATCTTAATTGAAGTAGTTTAGTGAAGTTTATGAATTATTTAACATTAATGATTTTTCATTTAATAAACGCATGTGATATCTCTCTTTAATTACACATCTCGGGGTCGTTTAAGTGGAGTTCTTAATCAGATAACAAAATTCTTGAAAAGTCTCGAGTATTTTAGCTCCAGTGTTAATTATAGAAAGTATTTATTACAATACTTTTAAGGTCGGAGATAGAAAATGGTTCATTCGGATCATGACCTCGTCCTAGCGAATAGAATAATTTTGCAAGTTGATTAATAACTTTTTCCTACTTTTCAACCACAAATTCAAAAAAAAAAAAAATTACTTTTTACAAAATATATTCTCGACAAATCTACATCAAAGAGACTCATAATAAATTTCGATGTCTCATTTAATCAACATGCAGTACAAATAACATGAATTAATTAATGTTTAAATACCAATTCTTTATGGGGGGAAACATTTATCTACTTAAAAGTAAACATTTTAACTCTGTTTTCACTGTATTTACATACATAAATTTTGCTGCAATACATGAGAATTGTTATTAGAGAGCCTTAATTAAAATGCAAGTAATTGTTACATACGAAATGCTGAATTTTTTTGGTCAAGTTATTTTTTAAATATGTCATCCGGAAGAATAAAATTTTGAATAAAATTGGAATTAGGGATTTTTTTTTTTTTTTTAATTTAGATTTATAACGCCAAGAATTTTTCTTTTTCACATCCTATTTTCAATTATGACTATAATTATCTTGGAATAACCTAGGGTTTGTTTACACTCTACATTACATACTACATTTTATAATATGGTAATAAAAAACAACTTTTGATAATAATAAAAAAAATTATTAAAAATATTTCAATAAAACAAAATATCCATAGTTGTAAATAAGAAATCACACATTTGTATTACATTATTTAACACTTTCATTTTTAACTATATTTTTATTCTTTAAAACATCAATTGCCATTTGAATTTCATCTTAAAAAAAGCTATTTTTCTTTCTATAAATGAATATTTAGTTGAGTCCTCTCACTATATTATTTACATAATTTTTTTTTTCATTTTAAATTTTTACACAAAATTATATATTTTTATTAGTTATGTTTATAGATTCTTTTATTCTATCAAGCTTTCTCACCTGTAGTCTATACCAAAAAAAAATTATGTCTGCATTCTTAACAATTTTTTAAGTTGCAAAATGACCCAACTTAAAATGAATAAGAAATTAATCCTAAGCTACAAAATAAAAAATCATATATACAATCATTTGAATTTATTTATTTTTTATTCATCGAAACTTTTTCTAATTAGAAGATAGAAATTGTGAATTTTCGTTTGTTTTTCAATATTTGACAAATGAAGTATTTTCTAAATATTCAATATTTTAATAAATTGCTGAAATTGATTTTGTTGATTTGGTGTTAGGAGAAAAAGATAATAAATATATCTTACACAAAAAAATAATAATTTACAAAATATATTTGATTAAAAAACAATATGCAAAATGTAATGTAATGTAATGTATAGGGTGTGATTTGATACTTCAGTTAAGGATGTTTTTGTTTGTCAGTTATAATGACACATTCATAAATTTTTCGACATATGATGTTTTTTTAATCATTATTCAAAATGTATTATGTAAAATATAAATTTGTAAAATATGGTATGTAAAGTGTAATTACACCCTATATACATTATTTATATATTTTTAAATTTCCCCATAAACTAATGCTATGGAATAAAATGTTCACTTAAAATTAAGAATATTGTTGACAAAAGAGAAAAAATTAACACAAAATGGTCAAAAGAGAATGTTTCTCAAACCTCTACACTTGTGTATATTGCTAATCTTTCATAAAAGAAGCATTGAATCATGATCTTGATATGTAACACAATAGTATTAAATAATATACATCACATTTAGTTATTATTATTTATGCTAATTGAGTTGAAATGCATCCCTTTTTGAAGATGTCTAATCTTAGCCAATTTCAACATGGCCATACACATAAGCACGCTGATTATGTTTCATTTGATAGTTGATTGATGTTTATATATATGCTCAAACATGTTTTTGGCTCCATTTTCGTGCTATTTAATTTATCTCAAGTCCAAAGAAAAATAAAATATCAAATCCTTCCTCACACACAAAAATTCTTGTGACACTAGAGAATCGACTCCGAATTGAGCGTGCCAAAATCGACTCTAAATTGAGTATTGAAGTCAAGTTGGATATGACTTTTTAATTTGAAACTAAGCATTAGACGAGTTTTATTCACTTAGAAAATATAATATTATAGTGCTCGAATAAATTGTTTGCTTTAGACATATTTAAATTCCAAATTTGTGAAACGAGCTCTATTGCTTGCTTTTTAAATTTGTGACACAATTATAAGAACAAACAAAAAATACCTTATAATATATAAAGATTTGCATGGAAGAAATAAAGCATGATAAATTGAAACAGGCTCTTTAATCAACCAAATGAAGCTCATATTAATTAATTTGTTTCTATTAATTTTTGAGTACAAAGCAAACATCTTCACTATACTGGTCTAATGGCTCTAGAATTTTTTTTCTTTTTTTTTTTTGAATTGAGCCAAGAAATTAATCACTAGTAAATGGAATGGTTTATTAAGAGATGAGAATAATGCATGGGATTGAAGCTTCCTTAATTACTCGAGGGATTCCACCACCAGCTCCTCCACCGAATCCACTACCAGATCCTCCACACCTCCGCCACCGCCACCAAAACCTCATCCTCCTCCTTTAGCACCATTTCCAAAACCACCACCAAATCCTCCTCCAGAACTGGAACCGGAACCACCTGTCCCTCCACCACCACCTCCACCTCCTCCTTGAGAACCACTTCCAAACCCACCACCCAATCCTCCTCCTGAACCAGAACAAGAACCACCTGTTCCTCCACCTCCACTGGTGTGTGCTGTCGCAGGCACACAAAAGTAATTCAATATTTTATGGTTCGTAAAATGATTGGGGGTTTTGTATGCTAAGAATTGTAAATAGCGCAATTAATAACAATGAAAATTAAATTAACGAAAACAATCAAAAGACCAACCTTGGTCTAAGTCCACATCCACCGTCGGAAATCCACAATTGATCACAGATGTAAGGATAATTCAATTCATATTTCGAATATTCATCGTTGGAATTGATTCTTATTTCTCCTTAATTTTAGTTAATTAGAAATCAACGTTCTAATTAACCCTAATTATTAAATAATCTCATACCAGCGCTCAAGATTCAATTTAATAACAGCTTTACACAATAGAGAAATCGATAAACTAGATAACACAAACACAAGCGGTTGCATTCAATCTATTTAAACATTTTTCTTAAGATTCAATAACATCTATCGTAGAAAATCATCAAATCCTAGTGCTTTACAAGTTAAATGGATCAAACAATTACGGATTTGATATTTAACTTAGCGGTAGATTATAACGAATAACAAACTAGTAGGCCTCCTAGCAATTAAACATAACAATTATAAAAATAAGTGTAGAAAAATATTCAATACGCAAAATAAGAATTAAACAACAAGAAAAACTATTTAGATCTTACAATATGTAGTTTCGATGCTTCAATTTCCTTCGACAAAGTGTAAAAATTTAGTTATAATTCATGAATCTAAAAGAGAAATAATGAAGAATGGAGTTTGGAGGCATTTTGTTCGTTCTCTCCCCGTTATAAGGTTTCAAAATATGTATTTGTAGTTGTTTCCATAGGTAGTTGACTTAAATTCGGAAACTAGAGATTCTTTTGTGAAAAAAGCCTGTGCGCGCGCGCCGTATATTTCCTTGCCCGTGCGCTGTTCATTGGTTTTAGGTTCGGTAAGTAAAATTCATGCCCGTCGCGCGCGCAGGTTTGTCTTTGAATAGCATTTAGTATTTTAGTTATAACTTTCTCCACAGGTATCCGATTGAGCTGATTCAAAATGAGTTAGAAAGCTAACTCAAAAAGCTACAACTTTTCTTCAGATATCATCTCCAATTCAATCGTTTACCATGTCAAAAATGGGTCTCAAATGGAGACTAAAAATCTGATGCATAACTTTTCGATTGGAAATTGATGTGTGATCCTACTTTGACGATATTTCACCCATTTGACTTCTTTCTTCATCCAATTGACCTCGACCACTCTCAAATCCTCATTGTGAGGTTCAACATGGCTTTTGAGTATTTGCACTTTAGTCCCCGAACTTTCGCATTCTTTCATTTTGGTCTTTTTCCACTTATTTCTTTCAAATTACGCTATATCCATCAAATTGCCACCTAAACCAAAATATGAGATTAATAAGTACATTTTGGCATAAAATAATCATACGAGCATATAAAATAAGGAGGGAAAAATATGCATTTTACATTCCTATCAAATTCCCCCACACTTAGTTTTTGCTCGTCATCGGGCAAAACTCAAATTTAATTCCCCAAAAATACCCAGGTCGTAATGCCATGAACATAGAACCATCAAATCTTTTCAAAACACATAAGATATCATGAATAAACATTCTCACATAACTCATAATCAATTAGCAAGCATTTTCATATGAAGATGGAGTAAACTAAACATGTAGACCCTCATAGATATAAGCACTCGACTCTCATGTGTTTAAAATGTAAGTATTTCACTCAAATTCATTTCAATGGAGATGATCTACTATATGCTTGCATATCTTCTCATTCGCCACAACTTAGATCACATGCTTTACAAGAATCATAAGGACTTTTCAAAGGTTGTAATGTGGCTTATGGTCCATGTGGGAAATATTTGGGTATGTGACTCAAGAGCCATCGAAACTAGTGGAACAAAGATGAATAGACTTAGCTCAAATATATACATAAAACGTGTAAAACCAACCACTCCACATAATAGCTTCTTCATTTTGCATCTATCCCAAACAAATCGAACTCTTTCTTGAGATGTAAGAAGAGTTATGAATATAGATCTTTTTCAACATTAAAATCACTCTCCTCCACCACGTTTTTTTTTTTCTTTTATTTTCTTTCAATCATTCATTTTTCTTTTTCTTCTTCTTCTTTTGTTTTTCTTGCACAATGTAAACTCCAAATGATACACCAATAATGGAACTCCATGAATTGACATAGAAAATGTGTTCCAATTCACGAGTAATAGCATTACCATAAATCTTGATACCCCACATTTATTTTCTTGTACACCCGCACATATCATGATATTGAACAATATCCCTCTAGCTCTAAAACTTGGGTAAAGACATTATTTTTCCAGTTTAAAGCTTGTAATGTGAGTTTATACAAAGAAAAGATAGTAAGGCTCAAGGGGCTCAACAATGGAAGATTCAATTACAGGGTAGGCTATTTGGCTAATGTAGCTAATTTATGTAACAAAGATGGCCTTAATTATGTTCGTGCATGCATGTGTCAATGTGATCTTGAAGAGAATCAAGGCAAGTTCTAGATAAACAAAATCATGGAAGAATATCACATGAAAAAAATAATGAGACTGTTATGGATGTGTCAGTCTAAAGGCTCAAAATCTCACCGACTTTTTGTCTACAAAATTTAGTTACTACCATCCTCAAAGAAAATAACTCAACAAATTAACTCTAAGTTGGAGGATTATTCATTCAATCATGTTATGAGTTCTTCAAAAGCTTAATTAATTCTTGTAAATAGCATTCACAACAAAAAAATCATTTAACATCAACTCCTCTTCTTGAAAAATCATGTAAAAATTTTCAATTTTTTGAAATTTAAACGCAATCTAAATCTCCTCCCCCACACTTAAATCTTATATTATCCCCAATTATACCAGCTCCACTTATTATACATAATATACCTTGTAGGACTAAATATATAAATGCCACGTACGACTAGCTCCACTTATTTTCTATCATGTAAAAAATTACTAAACGAAATTTATTTTTGAATTTGGATTCTTTATATGCTAGAATAAAAAATTGCATTAAGGGGTTGTTTGACAAAACTTTTGATAAAATTTTAACAAGTTTTGATAAAATTGATGAAATATATGGTTATAAAGGATAAAAATTATGACTCTTACGAAATGTGTGATTAAAATTAATGGCTAATTTTGATTTAAATTTTTAGCAACTTTAAATATCCCAACAATCATAAATATAACATTTTATGTGTCAAGATTTTTGGTAGACAAAAGCAATATCGATTACGAAGAAAAAAAATATAAAAAGAGATTAAGAAATTAACATCGTTTAGAAAGAAATTCAAGTAGATTTCCCATCCCTGTCTTTAATGAGTCTCCAACATAACTAATATAATTTCGAATATATTGAAATAGCTTTACAATGTAACACAATATCAAGTACATATACTTGGGAGTCAAATCAAATCTCATGAGAAAAATATTTTTAATGATAATTGTCTTGTCTTAGACAATTTCAACGCAACCATCAGCATGGACTTTGAGGGGAGTCTCAAGAGGCGGCCACCTCAAGCCCAAAATCTATGGGTACCTATTACAATCTTTCACACCTCATTATTTTTCAGTTTCAATTTTAAAGAAAAGTAGAATTTCCATTTTACGCACATCTTATCAAAATTTGGTTAAATGCACAATTACAATTAATGTTGTGCAAAATGTTTGAAGAAGACGACTATGCGCCTCATGACAATGTGTTTGCAAAATGTATTGGAAGTTTTTTATTTTTTTTATTTTTTGGCATTATTTTCGTATTTGTGTGCATGGTAGCTATGATTTTCTTTATTTTCCTACTTTGTTAAAAACCCTTACGGAGATAGAAAATTGAGTACTGAATTCAATATGAGAGTCCAATTTTGAAATTGACTCAGGCCTTAAAATTGCAATTCTAGGACCACGCCCTCATAAGCATGAGATTATATTGCATTTGGTGCTATTTTATTTGAGTCAAGCCCTAAGGAAAATAAAATATTAAATCCTTTATCACACACCAACTACATAATAACTACTAATATAAGAAACCATTTTAATTAATATTTATTCATCGAACAAAATTTTCTAATAGGAAGATAGAAATTGAGAATTTTCATTTGTTTTATAATATTGGACAAATGAAACAAATGAAGTATTTTCTAAATTCTTCGATATTTTAATAACTTACTAAAATTGATTAATCTTCTTGATTTGTTGTTATAGTTTAGGATAAATTTCACATATCTTACACAAAAAAATCTTTAAAACATATTAATGAACAATCAATAATTAGAAAATAGTATGCCTAGCATTTTCCATTTTGTAAATATCCCTATAAACCAATGCTATGAATTAACATTTCCATTTAAAATTAAGGGCATTGTTGACATGAGAGAAAAAAATAAGAACAAATTAGTCAAAATTAATACTTCTTAAACATCCAAACTTTTTATATATTATTAATTAATTGTAGATCGATAAACAATCAAACCCTAATTGTGAAGTTGGACCATTTCTAGATTTGCTTGTCTCCTCCTTCTACAAGGCCATGTCAATTTTCTTTAATTTCTATCGTTCAAACTAGTAAGCAATTGAAGGGACAAAAAAGAAGCATTGAAGGTCTATTTATAATATATACAGGGAATCTTTATACGTAACACAAGAGTATCGAATAATATATGCCACATTTATTTGTTATCATTTATTCTAATTGAGGTGAATCAAATCTCATAAGATGCATCATTTTTCAAAGATGGTAGTCAAATCTTAGCCAATTTCAACATGTCCATACACAAGAATATGTTGATTATATTTCATTTGGTAGTTGATTGATATTTACATACGCCCATCCATGTTTTTGGCTCCATTTCATGCTATTTAATTTTTATCAAGCCCTAAGGAAAACAAATTATCAATTCATCCTCACTCAAAAATTCTTGCGTGATACTAGACAAACTCAACTCGAGATTAAGCACAAGCTCTACAACTTATTATAGTGCTCGAATAAATTGTTCGCTTTAAATATATAAAATCTGAAATTTGTGAATGTGCTCTATTACTTACTTCTAAAATATGTGACATAATTATAAGAACGAACAAAAATTAACCTTATAACATCTAAATATTTGTATTGATGAAATAAAGCTTGAGAAATTGAAAGAGTCTAATTAATCAACCAAACGAAGCTCATATCAACTAATTTGTTTCGATCAGTTTTGAGTACAAATCAAAATCTTCATTATAGTAGTTTAATGACTCAATACATTTTTTTTCTTTTTCCTTTTTTAAATTGAGACAAGAAATTAATCACTAGTAAATGGAATGGTTTATTAAGAGATGGGAATAATGCAAGGGACTGAAACTTCCTTAATAACTTAAGGGATTCCACCACCACCTATTCCACCACCAGCTCCTCCACCAAATCCACTACCAGATCCTCCACCCAATCCGCCTCCGCCACCGCCTCCACCACCAAAACCTCCTCCTCCTCCTTGAGCACCATTTCCGAAACCACCACCAAATCCTCCTCCAGAACCAGAACCGGAAACACCTGTCCCTCCACCACCACCTCCACCAAACCCTCCACCTCCTCCTTGAGAACCACTTCCAAAACCACCACCCAATCCTCCTCCAGAACCAGAACCACCATCAGATCCTTCACCTCCACCTCCACCTCCACCTCCACCAAACCCTCCACCTCCTCCCTGAGAACCACCACCAAACCCACCACCCAATCCTCCTCCAGAACCAGAACCACCCTCAGATCCTTCACCTCCACCTCCACCAAACCCTCCACCGCCACCTCCACCTCCACCAAGCCCTCCACCTCCTAAATCCCAGTGATCAAAGAAGATTTTTTTCTCATCATTGAAAGAACTCTCTGAGCCAACAAGCTTTCTTGCAGCGGTGGTGCAAATAAGAACACCAAGAAGAACCAAGAGAACAAATTTGGAAGTCATCTCAATTTGCAAGTAAAAGATAGGTATTGAATCCTGAATTATGATAATCTAGGACACCAAAAAGGGATTATATAATGCTACTGATTCATACCATAAACCACGTTTCAATTGTTAGTGCAGCTATAACTGTTTCTTTGAAACATTACCTCAACTTGATTACTCTTAGTTAATTATCAATTAAAAGTTTTTGAATTAATGTCTGAGTTAGTGGGGGTCTCATTAACCTCGCAGTTATTACATTTGTAGTGATTCAATTTATGTTTTAAATTATTAATTAGTGGAATAATGTATGTTTATTACATTAGTGGTATATACACATGTTCTCGTACCTTTCCAGGCATTGTAATTCATTTCTATAGAGCAATAATTCAGATTTATTTGATTTGATTTTTAAAAAAAAAACCACCCTAGATCCTGTTTTAACTAGGAAATTAATTTTTATGATACAAAAAATGTTGGTGCATCATGTTGGGAAGTACGTTTATAATTTTTTTTTTTAATAAATCTTCTACAATATATTAAAAGTGGGATTGGGAAGAAACTTTTGAATACCACCTTTACATATTTATATATATGCCCAATATACCCTCAATGTTTATAAAAAGAAAAAAATAATAATAAAAAATTGAAAGGTTGCATTAATATGTTGTATTTATTATTTACCCTTATTTAAATGTTGTTTTAATTGACAGTTATATATGTACATAAGTTTACATAAAAACAAATTAATACCAAATGATTTAATTTATTTCCTCTAAATAAGATAATTAACAATTATTATTGCTTTCAAAAATTAAGTTAATTAATTTCCACTAAACATAATTATTATTAATTATTAGTACACAATTAATTAAAACATTATTACATACAAATAAAAACAAATTATAGTAATACTCAGTGTTCTAAAATGTTTAATGCGTTGCGAAGTGTCGAGGCCAAGAATCAAGAATCACAAGTTTAGGCGTGTCAATGCGAAGAATAAGCGTCATAATGCGTTTCGTATTTTTAAAGCATTAAATATACTTTTATATAAAAAAATAGATTTTTTAATATATATCAAAAAACAAATTTAAAAAAAAAGGGATTAGGCTCGACTAATGCTCGCCTAAGGCGCGCCTAGGCGCGCATTTTAGTTGAAAAACGCATTTTTCCCGCATTTCCCAAATTCGACGCGTTTTGGTCGCGCGTCGTGCCTAGGCGCGCCTAAGCGGCGCTTTTTCACGTTTTTTAGAACATGGGTAAAACCACATATATAATTAACTTGAACAATATTACTTATGTAGTTTGATTTTTCAAACCTAATATTACATATTAAAAATAATATTAGACAAACGATTTACACGATACTTGATCAAAATTTGTAGTGGAATAGAACTTTATATGGATGTTGACTTCATCAACTTACCAAATGAGATTGTTATAACATGTGACGATGTTGAAGCTTCAGAGTTACACTTAATCAATGCAGTGTTTCCATGTTTAACTGAAAATGCATATTCTTCTGATTATATGACACTACGTGGAATTCTGTTAGCAAAAAATATGTTAACTACTTCAATGGCAAACTAATTGGGTTATTTCGTGGAGAAAGTAAAGAATTTGTTAGTTTTGACGAAACAATAGATGATACAAATCAATTTTATTGATAGGAGTTTCTAAATACATTGCTGCCAATGGTATCCCACCACATAACTTAATCTTGAAAAGAAATTGTCCAATGATGCTCTTGAGAAATTTGGACCCATCCAACGGTCTTTACAATAGAACAAGAATGATTTGTCGTGATTTCAAGAATCATATTATCCTTGCAGAAATAATCATTAGGCAACATGCTGGAAAACAAGTTTTCATTCCACGCATCCCATTAACTCTAACAAATGATGAATGATATCCATTCAAATTCAAAAAGGAAACAATTTTCAATACGTCTATGCTTTACAATAACCATTAAAGGCTCGAGGACAAACAGTGCCTAGTGTTGGAGTGTACCTTCTTGAACATGTATTCTTTCATGGGCCTATATGTAGCACTTTCTCACAAAGTTTTAATGCAAATAACAAAGGTATTGATAAAAGCATAAAATAAAAAGAAGAAACAACGTGGGACATTGACAATAAATATTGTGTACAAAAAAATGTTAGTGTGTGTATACACTACGCCAAAAAAGGCATTTTGCAGCGGCAAAAAAACGCTGAAAAAGGCCTTTTGCAAAGTTTTAGCGTATGTTGCGGGGGTCAGTGTTACTGTTGAGGGAATGGTCTGCGGTAACGTTTTTTAAACGTTGTCAAAGGGTCTACGGCAACGTTTTTTAAACATTGTCATTGGTCTTTTTAATATTTTTTAAAATTAATTCGTTTTTTTATATATACCTGCCTTCCTATACTACCGGAATAAATATCCAATATAATGAGAAGTGACACACTAAAAATAAATATAACAAATCAAGATTAAAATGGTAAAACAAATTGCATTAAAATTAAACCATACTAAATAAATTGTGCAACATTCACTCCATTATATATGTAAATTATCAACCTAGCATCAATAACATTTTTTTCATCATTCATCAAAACGAGTACACAGTTAGATCCAAATGGAAACAAAGAAAGCATTTGGAGGTCTTTTTGGCTTGTATGGATCCTTCACTTTCTTTTCCTTCTTGGCCTTCCTCACTTTCTTCACTCTTGGTTTGAATTCCTTCATCACATCACTGTGTAGACTTTCTCTACATGGGAGGGAATGTCAACCAAGTCATCATACAAGATATACACATAGCATTGTTCTGCAAAATTATGTACATGATCTTTAAACAATTAAAAGACAGACCCCTTTAAATCCAGAATCAAAACAGTAAGCTATTGTGAACCAAGTTTGTAAATTATCCATACTGAGTAGCTGCATAAACACTAGAAAAGAAATCAATCTTAACTACCATGGAAGCAATTCAATCTTCCCTAACAATACATCAATCTGGTGCCCTCAGCATAAATGCCAGTATCGCCTATCCATTGTCAACCAACTTCAGCATTTATAGTAATCACTTATCCATAGAACAAACCTACATAAAACTTGGATCCTCATTCTCATGAGTGTGCAAAGACAACAGCTGTTGGAAGAGATGTACACTTAACCTACTAAGATGGTTCTAGCTATAAAACAAATTGAAAGAAGCGTTTCGGTACGTCAAGATAAAAAACAAATCAGCAAACATCTGAGTCTTAGTTGCAATGCACTTGGGGTTGGCTAAAAGAATTTTTTTTTCTCTATTTGCATTCGATCCAGAGACAGTAATTACAGATTCAAAAGGGGAAAAAGAACCCATGCGCTATTATAGACAAAACATATTATACTAACAAAGTATCTATCCAAATCACATAATTGTCTAACAACCCCTGTAGGAGACAAAAATTATTTAAACATACCTTACTCAAAGAAGCCTAATACTGCTCTTTGGCCAAGCAACAGTACTTCCCATGGCTTCACTTAGAGTTCGGAATTCATCTGTAGGTCTGTATAAAGTCAAATTGCCCATATACACTTCCTCAACCCAAACCTTCCAACAGTCTCGACCGAGTGGCAAGTGATGCACCTTTGCACTTGGGTCTGTTGCTGCAATCTTCCCTTCTGCTACGACCTCTTCCTCTTCAAACATATACCAATGCAACAGTTGACATCTTGCATTTATCATAGGTGTGGTACTTCCTTGGTGTGACTACATTTTGGTAGAAGACAAAACATATTTTTTAAAAATTAGAACGCTACATAATGAATATATGATGAATAAACATTTAAGAATGCAAGATACAAAAACCTGAGGAGTAATGACATTTGAATTCCTGTCGTCTACACTCTGTAAATGATAAAAAAAAATTCGATAAGTTATTCTACATGTAATTAGATATGAACCTATATTATTATAATATATATAAAATGTAACTATGTACAACCTGCTGAGATAACTTGAGAAGTCTTCCACTTTTTCTTCTAGTGCTCACATCCTTTGTACTTGAGTCTGTAATTGGGTTTCAAGTTCTCTAACTCTCCCACTACTTTGTATTTGTCCATCCACCTTTGATGGTACAACTCCAAATCCGAATCCCCTAACTCTCCCATGACGTTCAGGGCCTAAAATGTGAGCGACAACATCATCGCGAATGGAATCTTCGGCGGGTGTATCAGAAATTGATGCAGAACAATCTTCAATCCTTCTCTGCACTTATGGTATTCAAATTTTACACTAGCAAGTGATACAACTAATAAATCAAATTGTAGAGGTTAAACGTTGCCATAGTACACATACCAAAGTATTGGCAACTGCTTCATTTATTGGTTTTCCATCTTTCCTAAGATGTCCACAAGTCCATACTCTTGTTCTTAACACTTTTAAATCTGGATTCTTCTTTCTCTGTAGTATAAATGTAGTTATTAGATTTTTTGGAATTGGACAAGTCCTGTGAGGCAAGATAAGTTCTTCAAACGTATCATTTCATGAGTCATGCGTGGATAACCCTTTCGACCCATTGTATGGAGAATCTTCTGATTAGTTCTCATCTTGCTAAACTTGGAACTTTTTTCCTATTACAAAAGCAATAAAGTTCAATACAACAATAATTATAAAGATTTAAGATTCAAAAAGTCCTTTTACACTTACAATAAAATTAGCAGAAAGAGTATCCTCGACAAATTTTACCCAATCTTCTTCGGAGTTGACGTTCTTTGGTCTAAGAAGCTTCATAGTGCGTGTTCTATTCACAGATGATTCAACTTGAGCTTTAATTTCTTTCCTCAGTCTAGATTTGAATGTCCTCCAATACTTTCCCATATATTGAAAGGTCAATCTTTGATGACAATCACTGACTTTGAACATTTGCTGTATTTGTGTATAAATATAAATTTAAGGAAAACTGTGTTAGCCTCATTTCAAAGGAAAATATCATGCAACTAAGAATAGAACTGATCTGAATAGTACCTGTATGAAAGCCCAAAGCTCCATTTTCATCTTTCCATCCACTGAATGCCAATCTTTAATTACAACAGGCACATGTTCTCGAACTAGGGCCCCAACCATGCCCACAAATTTATCAGAGTTCAGGCCAACCACTTGGCCGAATTCATTGAATTCGAGATCCATCTTCTGATAATTATGTTCCGGAATCATCTTCACTTGTGTTGGACCTCTTTTCTTCTTCGGAGCATTTGTAGTTTTCTGAAACGTGGTTTGTTCATCATTAGTTGGACTAGTTATACTATCTCCTGGTTCACTAGAGCTTCTTATTCTCTTACTCGTCTCTCGAATTGCATTTGCAATTGCAGCTCTTCTTCTTTTTGAACTCTTCAAAGATTGTTTACTTGACTAAAAGAATACAACATGAAAACAAAATATAAGAGCAATTATTTTCAGTACTTAGCATATATCTCTCATGTATTACAAGAAAATATAATTACCTGAGCCTTGTCCATCATACAAAATACACTTCTCGCTGCAAAGAATCCCTAGATCTAGAACAAAAACCTGGGATGTCAAAATAAATTATAGTTAGAGATCTTAATAAATTCGAAGCATTCAACATATCATTAAAATATGTAAAATATAGTACAACAAAATTGATCATTATGTAAATAGTACATAGTCTACAAATAAGTAAGTTACCAATCTACTCTATGTATCACAAAATACGCCTTCAACATCTATCCTTGCATAATTCTCATCATCATCATGGTTGTCTCTAATTGGCTGTGATACATCTAGTGGAATAGTTGTCTCATAATTAGAATCTTCTACCATGTGTGATGCATCAAAGTCTCTTTGTGGCACTTGCAAAACAACATACCAACTAGATGTTTCATTTTCCCTAGAATAAAAGACTTGTTTTGCTTGTGTTGCCAAGATGAAAGGATCATTTTCAAATTGTCTGTGTCCCTCGTGAAGGTTAACCAAAGTGAATCCATCTTCGTATTTTATTCCGTTCACGATATTTATCCAATCACACTTGAATATTGGAACATGAAACGTATTATAATCAAGCACTATCACATCATGCAAAACTCCATAATAAAGAACTTGCCCAACCATTTGGGCATTATCTTTTGCACTAGATCTACATATGGTCGTTGCTTCAACTAAAACGCCACTGTTTTGACGAGATTTTTCTGCATCTTCAGTGTGAAATCAAAGACCATTTATGACAAATTTAGAATATGACATGGATTGATATCTAGGACCACGTGCAAGCCACTTCAAATTGTTTGATACTTTGTCCAGCAATAGCTCACCTTTAATCTGTTATTATTTAAAAATGTTAGAAAACAAAAAATAAATAGCACATATATATATTTATTTTTTTTCACGCGTGTATTCCAACCTTATCATTCAAGCAGGCAGCAAAAGCATCAATGTGCTTTTTAGGCAATAAATTCTCATTTTTTTCCAATCGTCTAAGGAAAATACAATAGATTAAAAAGTAAGCAACGTTGAAGTATTAAAATTTTTTGGAATTCGATATTTAATAAACGTACTCTATGTATGGTTGAACTTCTGCACTATTCGATACTTGATGGCGATGAGCAACTTTCAACATCTCATTAGATAGCACAATTGCCTTCCCCTTCGAAATTGTATGCCCTGCAACTAGGAAATCAGTCTCATATTCTTCATTGTGTACATGCTTAGAGCCTATTTCAGATGCTTGTTTTAAGTACTTGCTACAAAACTTCGCATTTTCTTCGACAACATATAGCTCAGCTATGCACCCTTCAAGCCGCGTACATTTTTAAAATACCCTTTCAACACTTTCATATATCTCTCAAATGGGTACATCCAACGATATTGTACAGGCCCACATACACGAACTTCTCTCCCAATATGGATTGTCAAACCACCTTGAGAGGAGTGTTGGATTTCTGCCATATTAGTTATATAATCTTAGAATATTTTATTCTCTATGTTTTATATTAACCATTAGAACTATTCCAACAGAGATTTGGTAGACTTTGTCACTCACCCTAAAGTGATGCCTAGACATAATATACAGTTTCCTAGAATATACTTACTACTGTATATACCTATGTGGCCACAGTTATTCCGATTCAACAAAATAAGTTTTTACTACAATTATATTATAAAAGATCACCCAATCAAACATTAACTGCAGCTGAATCAGAAAGTCTGCAAGAATGTTACAACTGTGCTATCAAACAACATATATAGTTGTACATCTTCCGGGGTTTCCTTATTGGAGATTAATGCAGCCTCAAACATTCCAGATTTTATCATATGCTTATCATTATCCCCTTATACCAAGCTCATCCCTCTATCATGGTAGATATGTTGAGACTCTCGTAGGATCACTGAGGAGAAGACTTCTACTGTTCTTACATAATCACCCTCTTGCAACAGCATGATGGAGCAATTATCAACAATCTAATCATATAACTACATCTGACTATGACACACAATTAGACTATTAGCATATCATGTGCATATAAGATTGAGCAGATATTGTCACTGTTTAATTTTAATAAAATGTTAAATACATCACTAGCAAGAGGAACTAGTCCTCGAACTGTAGTTATAACTGACCAGACACCTACAAAAGATTGAAAAAAAAATAAGATAGATCTAACAAGTAGCACATGTGATTTAGGAGCAACAATGGATACAGGTAGCTCGTGTATTTTCTCAAATATTGCAAAAAGTAGGCTATCAATGAATTAACACTCAATAACTGATAATCACTCAAACAACAGCCAATTTGGAGCAGTAGTAACAGATAAAAATTATCGAAGTAATCCCCGTAGTCGAGAGTCTAAATCCAACTTGTTTCTTTTCATGACCGATATGAACTCCTACTGAATCTCAAAATACTGGTTGTCGAAAACCAAAATACCAGAAAACAGATTTGCCTCGTAACATACAGTAAAAATGTAAAAGACGTAATCAAATACACATAGCAAAATGAAAAAATCCATAATGAAATACACAGATAAACAAACATTAATTCTGCTACAGATGGGAGTCGGATTCGCGTGCTTCAGCTTCTAATTGAGACATCGCATTTGGGAACAGGCACCACTTTGTCGGAGTCGGAGAAGGAGATGAAGGCGCCAAAATTGGAAATGAATTGGGACTGACGAATTGGGTTCCCGCCTGCTCGTTTACTCCATTAGGTTAGATTCTTCCAAGGCCTTTCGTTATTGGGCCTATATTTCTTAGTCAATAATCAGCCCAAGATCCAGCCCAACCCGATCTTCCTTACTGTTTGCAACGTTTAATAAACGTTGCAAAAGGTAGACCCTTTTTCAACATTTAATAAACGTTGTAAAAGGGTCTATCTTTTGCAACGTTTATTAAACGTTGCAAAAGGTTTATCCTTTTGCAACGTCTAATAAACGTTGCAAAAGGATAAACTTTTTGCAACATATACAAAATGTTGCGAAAGGTGACATTAGCAACATTTTCTTATCAAATGTTGCCAAAAGTCAATTATATTAACCCAATAGCAACATTCACTTATTAAAATATTGCAGTTGACCCCTTTAGCAACACTTAACTAACAAATGTTGCCGTTCATGTGTTGCAAAATGTCATTTTTGGCGTAGTGATGTGTATATATATATTACAATTTTAACTTTTCCTCTAACAATATCAATTACCTCAACTACTGTAAAAATCGTATTAGTACTTCAAAAATATTACTCATATCATTCATCTAATACATAAAACGTGCAACGCACGTGCTTACTACTAGTATATACAAATGAGTGATGGATACGTGGGGTACTAATCTACTTAAGAGTTCAATGGAATGTGTGAATAAAAGTGATTTAAGTGTTTATACACTTGAGCAAAATGTAGACGACGTTTTTGTTGCACTACAAAAAAACTCGGCTCCAGAGACGACAATATCCGTCCCTTAAGCCTGATTTTTCGTTGCTAACAGGTTTTAGCGACAAAAAAGCTCTGTCGGGAAATTCGACGTTAAATCCCTCACTGGTAATTTACCTACAAGTGGAAAATCCGTCGCTAATTATCAACGAAATGAGCAGCAAAAGTTTTGTCGGTGATTACCAACGGATTGAATCAGCGATGGAATTTGTGACAAATTTGTCCATCACTAATTACCAATGGATTGAACCCGTCGCTAATCAGCAACAAACTTCCGTAGCTATTTCCGTCACTAATTGAAATTATTATTTTTTAAAAATAATATATATATTCTCGGGGACTAAATATATTAAGTTAAATTTCAAAAAAATAAAAAAATAATGCTAACATTCAAATTTTAATGTAAAAACTAACTAACAATGAACATAAAATTCCAAATATATCCCTTTAATTACTTAATTTTTAAAATTCAAACCAACATAAAATACAACTAAATTACAAGAATAGTTAGTCCAACTATCGGATACACTATCTTCAACAAATGGAGTACCCTTCACAAGGACGAAGGAAAAAATATGTGTGTGTGTGTGTAAACTATCAGGATGCTGCATGGCCATGTTCCGGTCGACCCTTGAGATGATTGGGCCATTCAAAAGTGCACACGGAGAAGGTCAGCCTAGAGCTTTAATGGCACCATAGCAAGCCTCAGTTGGGAGCATGTGTATAAATGGAATCATTGATGCCCTGCAAGGTATCAGTTGAACAAGTGTCGAGAAGAAACAGCTGCCACAACTAATCTGTCCATTGTTTTCCTGCACTTGACCAGCCATCACAAACACAAGCAACAGCAAAGTCAGTAGTTAGAGACATAATTTTAATATTAGAAACTCAATATTGACGGTACATTTGGCAATTCTAGATCATGTATCCATTATCCAAATGCAATATGATTACGTACAAGATACAAATCAAGATAGTCAAGTTGCAAATCTTCCAACGTTCTACTTAAATTGTTTTATAAATGTGTGGATAACAAGTGGTTTTACAATACAGGGTCGGAGAAATAAAGAGTCTGAGAAGGTGGATAACAGGGCTGAGGTTATGTTGTCTAGAGGGTAGGTTCTGAATATGGGTAGAAGTGGATTCATTGGTTGCTTTTGAACTAATCACCAAAGGTGTTGGGAATTTACTTAACATGCACAGCGGAAATAAAATAATTTTCAATTCCCAAACGAGGATCTGCAATGTGTTTAGATAGAAATTGTGATGAGAATGATACCTTTGATGAATTCCACAAACTCTTTTGCTTTTTCTTGAACTCCAATGATCATGATCTGCAATCCAAGCTGTCCAATTGTCCAGCCTCCAATGGTGATCCACACAGAAAACAAGAATGACGGCTAGGGTTTTCTTTTCTTGTGCTAGCAAGAATAATGAAAATTCCATACGGTTTACAAACTCTAACAGCTTATTAATATAAGTCCAGATGGGCTCGGCCCATCTATTAAACTTAACCCGGTTCAAGATTTAATTAATCAAATTAATTAAATCTGGTCCATGAATTAATTAATCCAATTAATTAATTCGAGCCTATTAATAAACAACCCAATTAATTAATTATCCAACACTTGTCAATTAATTAATTGGTAAATCTCATTCTTCTGATTCTCTTTTGTGTGTAACCCATTAGGTTCCCGATCACGATGCCGAACGACGTGAATTATTATTTTGATCTAATCAAAATCGATAAATTAAAACGCCCCTTTTAATTTATCACTAATTCATTTTCGTTGTCCCAGATTGACATCTAGCAATGTATCAGGGCAATTCATGTGACGGGAAATATCACATAGCATGACAAAATCAAACTTGTTCGTTTACCGTGAAACTATAATCCTTTCGTCAATATGATCCGATCAATTATGAGATATGGATATGTGTCAATCTCAATTATCGATCATATCCTTTATCCCACTGTTAAGTCAATGTACGTCGAAAACTCTTTTCCGACTTATGAGTTCACCTTGGCCAAGGATTTCATGATTAACTTAACTGGATAAAATGTAGATCATAATCTCTTACTATCTAAGAGTGACGAATCCTCTATTAATCATTCACAACCTTCATATGATTCTTGACATACCCGAACGATGTTGTATTAGCGACCCTTGACAGAGCAACATCCAACACCACCAAAGTATGTCTGCCCTCATATAAGGTACTATGATGACCTCAAGTCAAAGGACCAATTCCACTACCGAACGTTAGAGATTAACCACTAACACTTATAGTTATCCATGTGGAATCTCTCAGTGGGTCTCCAATGTTTTGTTCTATAACAAAAACATCCTCGTGTTCATTCAAATGTCACCACACTTTAGCTTGTGAGATCAGCTACTTACTTCACAAGTAAGAATGCCACACGCGATAGTCTATCCGTAATAACGATATCCGTATCTCGTTATTACTTCGACCACGGACGATTTAAGATTCAATCATATGTAATTCGTATCTCACAATCACAACTCCTTGTGATTAACAAATCACCAAGATTTGAATCTACGGATTCTATTATTTAATTTATTAGAATATTAATTCAATTAAATAATAGATATTGCCATATATATGCATTGATTATATATATTCAAAGTGTTTATGTCCAAAGTTGATTGGACCTAGGGCATAACACTTACAAAAGGTACATTGAATTTTCAATACAGTGTCGGAGAAATAAAGAGTCTATTGAAACTAGTTAATGTGAGAGGCCCCCCTTATCTATTGAGAAGGTAATATGGTCGCAGAGTTTTTTGATAGGTTATAAAGCATAATCGTTTAATTTTTCTTTGGTAAAATGTATAGAAAAGTAGATAGTTATGTTCTCTAACGATAAAGAGGGTTGAAGAATCCAAACCTCCCTAATTACAAAGTTTAGGTGGAGACCTAAAAATCCCATCTATACCGAGCTGGTGTTTTGCTTAAGAAAAGATATTGAATTAGAAAGTATTTTTTATTGTAGTCCTCAATATAACTAATAAATATCGATATAACTTCACAAACATCTGAATATGTATTTGTCGAAAACACTTACTTGAAATTGAGTCTTTGATTTAAAACAAATTCAAGATGGTCAGACGGATTACATTCATTTGAATAAGAACAAATTAATCTTGTGACTGATTATAAGAATAAACCGAAATTAACCTTAGAATATAAAGAGATAATTTGCATGGAAAAATAAAGCGTGAGAATGGGACTAAAATCTTCTTTAATTACTCAAGGGAATCCACCACCTCCTATTCCACCTCCACCTCCAGCTCCTCCACCAAATCCACCACCAGATCCTCCACCCAATCCGCCTCCACCACTGACTCCACCACCAAATCCTCCTCCTAATCCTCCAATATTACCTTGAATCCCGCCACCAATTCCTCCTCCAAAACCTATAGAACCATCATCGCCTATTCCTCCTCCTCCACCTCCACCAAACCCTCCACTGATACTTCCACCAGGTCCACTAATGCTACCACCAGCACCTCCACCTATCCCTCCACCAATACCACCCCCTAAACCACCTCCACCACCACCAAACCCTCCGGCTCCTGATAACGGATGATCCAAGGAGAATGTTTTCTCATCATTGAAAGAACCCTCTGAGCCAACAAGATTTCTTGCAGTGCTGGTGCAAGCGAGAATGCCAAGAAGAACCAAGAGAACAAATTTGGAAGCCATCTCAATTTGCAAGTGAAAGATACGTCTCGACTCTTGATTTATATAATGCCATAAATCAAGAATTATTGAAGTGGACTGCTAAGAGGATTTTAATTTCCCCATTCCTTCATCTGTAAACCGCTCTCTAATTGATAATGTAAGAGTTTATGTGGCCATGTAATTTATTAAAGAAACATTAAATGACATCTTAATTGAAGTAGTTTAATGAAGTTAATGAATTATTTAACATTAATGATTTTTCATTTATTAAACCCATGTGATCTCTCTCTTTAATTACACATCTCTGGGTCATTTCAGTGGAGTTCTTAATCAGATAACAAAATTATTGAAAAGTCTCGAGTATTTTAGCTCTAGTGTTAATTATAGAAAGTATTTATTACAATACTTTTAAGGTTGGAGATAGAAAAGGGTTCATTCGGATCATCAGGGGCGGAGCCAAGTATAGTCCAGTGTGGGCACAGGCCCACACTAAACTTTGGGCTCGAAATTTTTTTTTTTTTTTTTTAGTTATAAGTTAATTTCCAGCCCAAGAAGGAAGGCCCATCCCAATCCAAAAAATGTAAAAACCTTCCTAGTTCCCACCCCGTCTGTAATTTGCTCCATTTCATTCCCAAATCCCACCCGCTTCTCCATTTGTGCCTCCGCACTGCCTCCGGCTCCGGGGCCCATCCGCCCCACTCAAGGAAACTCTTCCAACCAGGTACTTGCTTTTATGTCATGATGGTTATATCCTTAAGGTCTTTCCATTGATGGGATTTAGCAATTAAAATTTAAACCTAACAAGGATTACTCGCGACAGTTTCCATTTCTACAAGTTTCAACCCTTAGATATAAATTATATAGTCTTCTGACCTTTGAGCCCGTCAAGTCCACATTTCCCAGCAGCAGACCTTCACCTTCGAGTCCACATTTCCACTGGCGATTCGACGGCAGAAGAAGAAGGTGAAGCCCCTCAATTTTGTCATTTGTGTACTGTTGTAATTTTTTATTTTTAAGATATGAAATTACTTTTGAATTGCTTGCAATCTTAAAATGGTATTGAATTGCTTTTCAATTGCTCTTGAAATTAGACATAGAAGCCTCAGGCCTGTGAAGCCATCGAGCCTGATTCGGTGATTCCTGAAGCCTGCTCAAGTCTCGATGTACTCCGTGACTGTGACTGTGAGTTTGCTTACTCTGTGACTGAAGCCTGATTCCACTCCATATTGCTAAATGCTAATGCTGCCTCTCTGTGACTGTGAGTGTGATTCCAGACTTTCCAGTAATTATTGCTATTTGAATTGCACTGTGAATTGAAAACATTCTTAAATCTTAATAACAATAATGTTTAAATACAGATATGAAATGAAGAGATTCTTTCAAAGAAAATCGAATGTCATTTTTAGTATTGTCGTTTGACTCGCAGCTTTCTTTTCTTTTTGTTGCCTTTTGGATACTCTCTGTAAGTATGGATATGTGAAGGTGGCTACTGAGGTGTTTAATAAGGAGAAATATAGAGTTGAGGCTGACTTTAAGGTTTATACAATTTTGATATACGGTTGGTGTAAAATAGGGAAAATCAAGATGGCTCGAAGGTTTTGGAGGGAGATGTTGGAGGGGGGATTGAGATGGCTCAAAGGTTTTGGAAAATCGAGATGGCTCGTAGTTCTTCAATTTCAATATCATCCATTCTCTTCAGCGAATTATCTTCCTCGTATCCTTGTTCTTCTAAAATGTCATTTCTGCTAAGTAGTTTCTCTTGATCATCCTTAATGGCTTCTCTAACTTTAGCATAATCGTTACCATTTTCCTTGCTTTCATCTTCCACCAATTCAATTCTCACTTCAATTTCTTCCTTCATGTCATACTCTTGTTCCTTTTCCTCCATTGAAACTACGTTCCCCTTAACAAGGGATTCGTTTTGGTCTTCTACTACTTGTTCCCTTTCCTCTTCATCCATTGCAACTACATCCACCTTAACCAGGGATTCCATATTTTCCCCTTCAAATTTCATATCCTCTTCAACTCCTATTGGCTTTTCGCCCTTACATTCTAATTGGGGTGTTCACATCCATGACTAAAAACTCGACGTTCGGCGTGGACAAAATTGTGCCCACACTGGACGCCAATCCTGGCTCCGCCCCTACGGATCATGACCCTGTCCTAGCGAATAGAATAATTTTGCGAGTTGATTAATAACTTTTTCCTACTTTTCAACCACAAATTCTAAAAAAAATTACTTTTCACAAAATATATTCTCGACAAATCTACATCAAAGAGACTCATAATAAATTTCGATGTCTCATTTATTCAACATGCAGTACAAATAACATGAATTAATTAATGTTTAAATACCAATTCTTTAAGGGGGGAACATTTATCTACTTATAAGTAAACGTTTTAAGCTTGTTTACTCTCTTTTCACTGTATTTACATAAATAAATTTTGCTGCAATACAGGAGAATTGTTATTAGAGAGCCTTAATTAAAATGCAAGTAATTGTTACATATGAAATGTTGAATTGTTTTGGTTCAAGTTGTCATTCGGAAGCATAAAATTTCTCTTACGATTTTAAGAAATTAAAATCTTGAATAAAATTGGAATTAGAGATTTTTTGTTTTAACTTAGATTTATAATACGGTAATAAAAATAACTTTTGATAATAATTAAAAAAATATTAAAAATATTTCAATAAAACAAAATATCCATATTTGTAAAATGCAACTCATGACAATTTGTTTGCAAAATGTATTGAAAGATTTTTACGTTATTTTAGTATTTATGTTCATCATAGCGCTATGATTTTCATTTATTTTCCTACTTCGCTAAAAACCCTTACGGAGGAAAAAAAAAATTGAATACTAGATACCATTTGAGGGTCCAAATTTTAGAATTTGACTCAGGTTTATTGCAATTCAAGGACCAACCCTGATGGTCCTGCACATAAGCATGAAGATTATATTGCATTTTGATAGTTGCTTGATGATTATATATGCTCAGACATGTTTTTTGCTCCATTTGGTGCAATTTTATTTGTGTCAAGCTCTAAGGAAAATAAAAAATTAAATCCTTCATCACACAATCAAAAAATCTTGTGTGACGCTAGTCAAACACTCAAACTTAACTCCAGATTGAGTGTATCAAAGTCGACTCTAAATTGAGTATTGGAGTCAAATTAGATATGACTTGTATATTAATTTTGGATTAAGCTTTGGACAATTTTATTCATTTAGAAAAATATAATAGGAAAGTGTTCGAATAAATTATTTGTTGGAAAATGCCACATCCATAGAACGTCACGTGGCATTATATCAATCATATGTCATTGTAGCATGATTCTTATTTGTTTTATATAAATATTAAATTTCAAATTTCTGAAATGTGCACTATAACTTACTTTTTAAAATTTGTGACCAAATTATAAGAGAACAAATGAAGATTTTCATGGAAGAACTAAAGTATGAGAGAAGGAAGGAGGCTCATTAATCAATCAAATGAAACTCATATTAATATGTTTGAATAATTTGAAGTACAAATCAAGCATCTCTTGAATAGTAGTTTAAATGCCATGAAAAAGATCACTTGTTATGGAATGGTTCTTTAATTAGTCATGGGAGTCCACCAACACCTATTCCACCACCAGCTCCTCCACCAAATCCACTGCCAGATCCTCCACCCAATCCACCTCCGCCGCCGCCGCCGCCGCCAAAACCTCCTCCTCCTCCTTGAGCACCATTTCCAAACCCACCACCAAATCCTCTTCCAGAACCACCCCCTGTTCCTCCACCTCCACCTCCTCCAAACCCTCCACCTCCTCCTTGAGAACCACCTCCCATCCCACCACCAAATCCTCTTCCAGAACCACTACCCCCTCTTCCTCCACCTCCACCTCCTCCTCCACCAAACCCTCCACCTCCTCCTTGAGCACCACCTCCAAACCCACCACCCATTTGTAAGTGTTATGCCCTAGTCCAATCAACTTTGGACATAAACACTTTGAATATATATAATCAATGCATATATATGGAAATGTCTATTATTTAATTGAATTAATATTCTAATAAATTAAATAATAGAATCCGTAGATTCAAGTCTTGGTGATTTGTTAATCACAAGGAGTTGTGATTGTGAGATACAAATTACATATGACTGAATCTTAAATCGTTCATGGTCGAAGTAATAACGAGATACGGATATCGTTATTACGGATAGACTATCGCATGTGGCATTCTTATTTGTGAAGTAAGTAGCTGATCTCACAAGCTATAGTGTGGTGACACTTGAATGAACACGTGGATGCTTTGTTATAGAACAAAACATTGAAGACCCGCTGAGAGATTCCACTTGGATAACTATCTAAGTGTTAGTGGTTAATCTCTAACGTTCGGTAGTGGAATTGGTCCTTTGACTTGAGGTCATCATAGTAGCTTATATGAGGGCAGTCATACTTTGGTGATGTTGGATGTTGCTCACAAGGGTCGCTAATACAGCATCGTTCGGGTATGTCAAGAATCATATGAAGGTTGTGAATGATCAATAGAGGATTCGTCACTCTTAGATAGTAAGAGATTATGATCTACATTTTATCCAGTTAAGTTGATAATGAAATCCTTGGCCAAGGTGAACTCATAAGTCGGAAAAGAGTTTTCGACGTACATTGACTTAACAGTGGGATAAAAGATATAATCGATAATTGAGATTGACACATATCCATATCTCATAATTGATCGGATCATATTGACGAAAGGATTATAGTTTCACGGTAAACGAACAAGTTTGGTTTTATCATGCTACGTGATATTTCCCGTCACATGTATTGCCCTGATACATTGCTAGATGTCAATCTGGGACAACGAAAATGAATTAGTGATAAATTAAAAGGGGCGTTTTAATTTATTGATTTTGATTATATCAAAATAATAATTCACGTCGTTCGGCATCGTGATCGGGAACCTAATGGGTCACACACAAAAGAGAATCAGAAGAATGAGATTTACCAATTAATTAATTGACAAGTGTTGGATAATTAATTAATTGGGTTGTTTGTTAATATGCCCGAATTAATTAATTTGATTAATTAATTCATGGACCAGATTTAATTGATTTGATTAATTAAATCTTGGACCGAGTTAAGTTTAATAGATGGGCCGAGCCCATCTGGACTTATATTAATAAGCTGTTAGGGTTTGAAAAACTGTAGAGAAATTCATTATTCTTGCTAGCACGAGAAAAGAAAACCCTAGCCGTCATTCTTATTCTCTGTGTGGATCACCATTGGAGGCTGGACAATTGGACAGCTTGGATTGCAGATCGTGATCATTGAAGTTCAAGGAAAAGCAAAAAAAAAGTTTGTGGAATTCATCAAAGGTATTAATCCTCATCACAGTTTCTATCTAAACACATTGCAGATCCTCATTTGGGAATTGAAAATTGTTTAATTTCCGCTGTGCATGATAAGTAAATTCCCAACAGTGGTATCAGAGCCTACTTTGTGTTTGTTAGAAATTGTTTTGCATGATTGAACAATTAAAAGTTAATTGTTTAATTTTGTTTCTTGTTTCTAGCAATTGAGAAAATTTGATTTTTACACTTTAGAATCTGTTCAAAAAAAAAAAAAAAAAATCGAAAAATCGGATCTGAAACTCGCCGGCAGCAACCAACGCCGCCGGCGAGCGGCACGGCGCGGGCTGCCGCCTCGAGCATGGAGGCGACGGCGCCACGCTGATGGCGCCGGACCAACGGCATGCGTCGCATGTATTCTTGATGCGCAGCGGCAACGCCGCTGCGTTTCTGCAGCGATTATCGCCATTGCGATTTTCGAGAGGCGTTAATGCGGCTGACAACAGCGACATTCTTATCGCGACGATGTCGCCATTGTCGGCAATGACGGCTTGACCGTCATGGTCCCAATTATGCTTGACGCCGTTCTTGCGCCGCTAGTTAATAAAAGAAAAGGCAAAGGTGATTTTCTAGGGTTTTCAGACCGGGTGCGTTCTTGGGGACGGGGGCCTCCTTTGTAATTTCAGAAATTTTGGGGACCCGTCCGCAATAATGAAAAAGGGGGTCAATGTGCAATTATTAGATAAGGGGCCTGCCATGCAATTTTAGAAATTGAAGGGTTTGTCTTTAATTTTAAACTTGGGGTCTTATTGTAAATTTCAAAATGGTTTTGAATTCAAATATTAAATTGTTTTTAGATTTGATTTTCAAATAGTTTGACCTTAAAATTCAATTTTGACCCGTTTAAAATTTTGTTTAAAAATTGACGACTTTTATATTTTAGTTAAAATTGGATTTTAACTTAAATATTAAACTTTGACCCTAAATTGAATTTTATTTTATTTAGGAGTTTTATCCTAAATTAAAATTTTAATTCAATTAAATTAGAGTTGGACTCTAATTTAATATTTAATTAAAATTTGATTTTAATTAAATTATCCACCCTAGTATATTGTTGAAATTAGAGTTGGACTCTAATTTGACATTTAATTGAAAATTGATTTTAATTAAATTGTCTTGCCCTAATGCTTCTTAAAATTAGAGTTAGACTCTAATTTAGTATTTAATTAAGATTTGATTTTAATTAAATATGTTCGCCCTAATATCTTGGAATTAGAGTTTGACTCTTATTTTGTATTTAATTAAAATTTGATTTTAATTAAATTCAACCGTATTAATTTGATTATAATTAGAGTTGAACTTTAATTTGACATTTAATTAAAATTTGATTTTAATTAAATTGTTTTGCCCTAAAATTTTATTGGAATTAGAGTTTGACTCTAATTTGGTATTTAATTAAAATTTGATTTTAATTAAATAGTCCCTTATATCTCGAAGAATTAGAGTTGGACTCTAATTTGATATTTAATTGAAATTTGATTTTAATTAAATAAGTCCGCTAATTAAATTAATTAATTAATTTGATTAATTAATTATTTAATTGTTCCGATCCATTTGTCTAAATTAGTTTAGACGACTTTAATTGCTAGAAACTTGAAACATGTTTGCATATAATATTAGATATTATATAGGAAAGCATTTATTTGATGAATGTTTAATTAGTGGATGATTATGGACTCGACCATGTGGATGTGTTGAATGGTTAGTTTTATTCTTGTTGTTTTATGAGCCTGCGAGCTCTTATTTATTTTGGACCTGCGAGTCCGTTATTATTATTATGGGCCTGCGTGTCCAATATTATTTAGGCCTGCGTGCCAACTAGTATAGGATACAAGTTGCAGTTGGACTAATTGGAGATACAAGAAGAGGAGGAGACCATAGAGATGGAGTATTGTATGAATCAATGCTATACCCCCTAGGAACTGACCGACTAGTCTTCCTTATGGCTCGGGAAGACTAGATAGTATAAGTCCATAATCGTCCACACTATTATATGTATGTTTATTTGCATGTTAGATGTATAATAAAATATATATAATTATTACGATGAGACCTTTTGCATGCAAAACCCCTCGTTAAAAATATTAAGTCAATTTGATATTTGCCTTCCATCATTATAGTGAAAAACGAGAGTCCTCAATCGATCTAAGCTTGTTGAGTACACTCAAGGCTGGTCGATTAGGGATATGTTTGACACTATGAAATATTAGATATTTCTGAATGATGGGTTTGATTTAACTAATACTTATCTTTTGTTGAGTACACTCAAGAAGATAAATTTTAGAGGCATGTTAAAATATTAAGTCATATTTATATTCGCCTTCCATCATTATAGTGAAAAACGAGAGTCCTAAATCGATCTAGCTTGTTGAGTACACTCAAGGCTGGTCCATTAGGGATATGTTTGACACTATGAAATATTAGATATTTCTGAATGATGGGTTTGACTTAACTAATATTTATCTCTTGTTGAGTACACTCAAGGAGATAAATCTTAGAGGCATGTTAAGCTAACCCATAAGATGTGTGAAGACAAAGAGTTGTCGGCTTAATGATCTGGGAGTTGTATGGAGATACAATTGATAATAGTATCTACCCAAATGTTTTATTAGGGCTTGTTGAGTACACTCAAGGTTTTAATATAACAAATGGGATCCTAGCCCACTGGGAATCAAGTACGGATTCCATAAATTTATGTGAGAGGGTCATAAATTTTGAGTTAAACAGTGGGAGCGAAATTAATTTAATAAAATGCCATGTTAAATTAATTCATGCATTATATATATTATTTCTTTTACTTTTCGTCGTTTACATTTATTGAATCATGAGTAACCATATGTAAGAGGCATATTGTATGCCAACAATCAAAGCAAATTTTCTTGATTGACGCTGCAATCTGAGAATTGTTCTCAGGCATGAAAAATTGGTTGTGTCCTTGAGTAGTCCTTTCTAGAGACACATGTTGATGACTCGATAAAAGAAGAGGTGGCTGCTATAATAAACACAGTGATGACAATAGTACTACAACATATGTGATGTTTGTAAGTATGTCACCTGAGTTACAAAGCAACATAAGAGTATAGATGCTAACACATGATTTTTCATCTCAATATGTTGAATGATGAACAATCATACGAGGAAATATATGATATTTCCCAGCAACTATACTAGTGCTTAATGACAGAAGAATCTTCAATCGGTGCTTGTGTGCTGAAGATACAGACTACTTTGAAAAGTTGTCTTGATTGCGTTCAGTCGTGAACAATGAACTAAGTATAGACTTGGTTCTGCAATCTCTGTCAGAGAGTTATTCATAACTAATTATGAATTTAACATGAATAAACTCGAAGTACGCTTATTGAGATGCTGAACATGCTTGAAATTGTTAAGTCCAACATCTGTGATTGTAGTGGACAAATCTTAGTCATAAATTCCTATATGGAAGTCTAAAGGATGCTTTAGGAAAGCAACCAAGATGACTAAGACGGTTAAAGCAAATAAGGACAATACCAAATCTGATGATCCTTATTATCATTTTGGAATGGTAGATCATTGGAAATGAAATTGCAAGGCTTATATCTACTTCCTTAGTTTCATGAGTATTAGATACTAGATATGGATCTCATATTTGTATAAATATGCAGAAACTAAATAAAAGTAGATCTCTGCAGAATGGAGAAGTTGACCTACACGTTGAAAATGAGCAAAAGTTGTTGCATTGCCTGTAGAAGCATATTTCCTGCCATTGCCTTTAGGCTCGATATTAGAATTAGAGAAATGTTAATTTTGTTCTTACCATTACCAAGGGCATTAAATAAATTTCATGTTTTGACATGAATTATTTTAAGGACAATTGTTGTTCTCTCTCATCTTGATAAGATTTTAATGGTTATGGTAAATTACAAAATGACATTTATATTCTAAATGTTGAGTGTTCTATAATGAGTATAGAAATTGAAAGGCATAAAAATGATAATCTGAATAACACATATATCTGGCATTGCAGATTTGGTCACATAAATGAGAATGTAATTCCAAACTTACATGGAGATGTATATTTGGGTCAAATAATTTTGAATCATTTGACAAATGCGAATCATGTCTGTAAGACACTGTGACCAAATTTCCTTTTACTTGAAAAGGAAAATGATCTGCACAATTATTAAGTCTAATACATAGTGATGTATGTAGACCTATATCAGTTAATGTCAGGTGAAGTTTATCTTATTTCATCACATTTACTAATGACCATTTCAGAAATGATCATGTATATTTGATGAAATTCAAGCATGAATCTCTTGAAATGTTCAAGGGATTCAAACTAAAAGTTGATAAACAAATAGGTAAATATATTCTTACACTAAGACTTGTTCGAGGTAAAGAATATCTAAAATGGAGAATTTCAGATTATCTAAAAGAGAATTAGATTCTCACGCAGTGGATTCCTCCACATACATTGCAACATAATGGTGCATCTGAAATGAGGAATCGTGCACTATTAGACATAGTGCAATAGAGAACCAGCCATGCAAACATTCAAAAGTTGTTTTGAAGTCATGCACTGATTGATACGTGTTGCGTACTAAATCGTGTCTCATCTAAATCGGTTGACAAAACTTCATACGAGTTATGAAAATGCCCAACTTATCTCATATGAAAGTTTGGGCTGTGATGCTTATGTGAAGCATATTGGATCAGATAAGTTTGAAACTAGATCCGTTAAATACATATTTGTGGATATCCAATAGACAATTGGATATCAATTCTATAATCCCGTTGAGAAGAAGATGGTCATCTCAATACATGTCGTACTCTTAGAGAAAGTGTTTACTCTAAGAGAGACAGTGGGAGTAGAATAAATCTTGAAAGAGTTCAAGAGTCCACGGATATAATTAACCGAATAGATGAACCTGAGTCTTATCCCACACCAGCTGAGGGACATACTCTTGATCAAGAAGTGGAGACTTCTGAGAACACGTTAGCTCAGTGTAAATCTTGTAGGATCATTTGACCTCCTAGAAGGTACGAATCCATGATTACTAATCAAGGATAATGAACCTACTAATTACATAGAAATAAAGTCAAGTGTTGACTTAAAGAGATGGACTTGTTGTATGTAACCGAGGTTTGACCTTGGTCGACTTGCCTAATGGATTAGAACCCATAGGTTGTAAATGAGTTTACAAGAAAATGTCAATATGGATTGAAGCAAGCCTCTTGGAGCTAGAATCTTCGATTTGATACAAAAGTCAAAATGTTTGATTTTATCAAAAATTGAAGATGAAATGTGCGTTTACGAGAAGATAGTGGGAGCATTGTCGCATTCCTGATATTATATGTATGGGACATATTATAGGAAACGACGTCTCTATATTTCAATTGTTGAAATTATGGTTGTCAGATAATTTCTCCGTGATGGATGTGAGAGAAGCAAGTTGATCTATAGAGATAGATCTAGAAGATTACTTAACTCATCCCAATCTATACAGATAAAATCTCGAGAAGATTTTATATGGAGAAAATGAACTGAGAGTTCATGGATAGAATGATGCTAACTTCTAGTCAGACTAGAATAATAGCACATCTCAAAAAAAGGATATTGGTTTACTCTTAAGCGGTGTGTTGGAAATGTTCCAAATAACCGTTGATTCAATAATGGAAGCCTTATACATCATTGCTTTACAAAGCAACAAAATTTGTGGTCTGGATCAGTGAGTTCATTACTGAACTTAGAGTAGTTCCTAACATTGTTGATCACACGCTTATGCATTGTGATACAATGGAGCCATCGTGCAAGCGAAGGAACTAAGGTCTCATCAATGATCTAAACACATGTTAAGGCATTGTTATCTCATTGAAAAGATAATACAAAGAAATGACGTAAATGAAGAACGAATTCCCATAAGTTATTAAATTGCAGATCCACTGACAAAGAGTTGTCGCAGTATAAACATGATCGTCATGTAGACTCTTATGGTATAAGATACATAAGTGATTGGATCTAGTGCAAGTGGGAGTTTGTAAGTGTTATGCCCTAGTCCAATCAACTTTGGACATAAACACTTTGAATATATATAATCAATGCATATATATGGAAATATCTATTATTTAATTGAATTAATATTCTAATAAATTAAATAATAGAATCCGTAGATTCAAGTCTTGGTGATTTGTTAATCACAAGGAGTTGTGATTGTGAGATACAAATTACATATGACTGAATCTTAAATCGTTCATGGTCGAAGTAATAACGAGATACGGATATCGTTATTACGGATAGACTATCGCATGTGGCATTCTTATTTGTGAAGTAAGTAGCTGATCTCACAAGCTATAGTGTGGTGACACTTGAATGAACACGTGGATGCTTTGTTATAGAACAAAACATTGAAGACCCGCTGAGAGATTCCACTTGGATAACTATCTAAGTGTTAGTGGTTAATCTCTAACGTTCGGTAGTGGAATTGGTCCTTTGACTTGAGGTCATCATAGTAGCTTATATGAGGGCAGTCATACTTTGGTGATGTTGGATGTTGCTCTGTCAAGGGTCGCTAATACAGCATCGTTCGGGTATGTCAAGAATCATATGAAGGTTGTGAATGATCAATAGAGGATTCGTCACTCTTAGATAGTAAGAGATTATGATCTACATTTTATCCAATTAATTTGATAATGAAATCCTTGGCCAAGGTGAACTCATAAGTCGGAAAAGAGTTTTCGACGTACATTGACTTAACAGTGGGATAAAAGATATAATCGATAATTGAGATTGACACATATCCATATCTCATAATTGATCGGATCATATTGACGAAAGGATTATAGTTTCACGGTAAACGAACAAGTTTGGTTTTATCATGCTACGTGATATTTCCCGTCACATGTATTGCCCTGATACATTGCTAGATGTCAATCTGGGACAACGAAAATGAATTAGTGATAAATTAAAAGGGGCGTTTTAATTTATTGATTTTGATTAGATCAAAATAATAATTCACGTCGTTCGGCATCGTGATCGGGAACCTAATGGGTCACACACACAAAAGAGAATCAGAAGAATGAGATTTACCAATTAATTAATTGACAAGTGTTGGATAATTAATTAATTGGGTTGTTTGTTAATATGCCCGAATTAATTAATTTGATTAATTAATTCATGGACCAGATTTAATTGATTTGATTAATTAAATCTTGGACCGAGTTAAGTTTAATAGATGGGCCGAGCCCATCTGGACTTATATTAATAAGCTGTTAGGGTTTGAAAAACTGTAGAGAAATTCATTATTCTTGCTAGCACGAGAAAAGAAAACCCTAGCCGTCATTCTTATTCTCTGTGTGGATCACCATTGGAGGCTGGACAATTGGACAGCTTGGATTGCAGATCGTGATCATTGAAGTTCAAGGAAAAGCAAAAAAAAAGTTTGTGGAATTCATCAAAGGTATTAATCCTCATCACAGTTTCTATCTAAACACATTGCAGATCCTCATTTGGGAATTGAAAATTGTTTAATTTCCGCTGTGCATGATAAGTAAATTCCCAACACCATTCCCCCTCCAGAACCAGAACCACCCTCCGTTCCTCCACCTCCACCTCCACCTCCACCTCCACCAAACCCTCCACCACCTCCTCCACCAAGCCCTCCACCTCCTAAATCCCAGTGATCAAAATTGAATTTTTTTCTCATCGCCGAAAGAACCCTCTGAGCCAACAAGCTTTCTTGCATTGGTGGTGCAAATAAGAACGCCCAGAAGAACCAAGAGAACAAATTTGGAAGTCATCTCAATTTGCAAGTAAAAGATAGGTATTCAATCTTGTTTGATGACCAATTAGGACACGAAAAAGGGATTATATAATGCTTGAATATCAGTTATTTGCAATAAAGTTTAATGCTTGAATTAATGTGTGAATTAGTGAAAGTCTCATCAACTTGACGGTTATTGCATTAGTAACTTGTAATTTAATTTTTGTGTTTAATTATTAATTCGTGCATTAGTAGATTAATTTGTGAATTAATGGTTATTGTTTATGTTAGTGGTTTATCCACATAATTCTTATATCTTTTAGAAGCTTGTTGTAATTCATTTTGAGTAGTGCAATAATTCAAATTACTCAGCTATTTAATTTATTTTCCTGTTTGCATGGATATTTTTCTTAAATTACCAAACATTTATTTTTTCATTTTCCTTCCATAGTTCATCATCATCGTCTCTCTCTCTTTATTTCCATGGAGTTCTGGTTTTGTTTGGTTCAAACTACGAAGAGAGAGATGTGGTAAGTGTTATTTGGCAACTTAAAGTAATCTCGAGTCAAGTATCGATAAGATTTAAAGGGCTAGAAACGAGATTTTATTTGATGGCCATGTTATTCTCTCGAGCGAGCAGTTCAGCAAAAATGTTTTTGTTTATTTTCGCACTTACAATAGAGTTTGGAGCAAAGTCTTTCTGAATTTCGAATTAGAATTAATGCGTAATATCATGGAGAATTTTATGCTTTCATGCATGGATCGACAAATAACTATATATGTATTTCTTTTGATGTAATGACTACTGTGGCGAACCCTTTAAGGGTTCAGTGGGTGTAGTCACCCCACTGGATTTCAAAATTTTCAAATTTGAAATTATATTTTATGTTTTGAATATTTTCGTTTTTTGTCTAATTCAGATAAAAAGTGTTTTCATTGTTCCTTTGTGCATTGTCATCTTTGCTTGATGCAAACTCACCAAGCCTTATCAAATTCTTGAGTTATTGGACGGTGTGTTTCATAAGCAATATCAAGAATAATCTTTTAGGATAAATCTCCTAAGGTGTTCGTTCATGCCTCCAATTCTTCTTAGTAGCTTGTAGGGATGGGAATTTGGGTGAGCCAAGATTTTCTCGTGCGCTTTGTTCACCGGCTTGCATGCTTAGCCTGCCATGGCTCCTTTTTCCAACCTTGATATGTGGCACCTACTGATGCCATCAAATCGAATTCAAGCTAAAAAGACTTACTTATCCCTCATATTAATTAATGCATTTTTCTTTAGTAATGGTTTTCGTCCAAAAAAATTCATTCGGGTGCATAAAAAGACTTGTCCCTCGTATTTTTAAATAAGAAAAAGAGTAACAAAATTCAAAAAAAAAAAATACATAAATTGTGGGCCTTTATTGAAATTAACGTTCAACAAAAAAATAAAAATAAAAAAATTGTGAGAATATAATTATCCTTGTCTAATTAGACAATGTGATAGTAAAGAATGTTACTAACATGATACTATTATTCGTAATTGAAGTCTTATCCAAAGAGAATGAAAGAGACAAATGTATAATCTATTTCGCTTTCTCACATCGACATTTCTTCTCTAACTTTTACAAAACTCATAACTTGTGCGTGTGACGAATTGGAAAATAAACATAAACATATGTAATTTTTTTAAAAACAAAATGCAAACACAACTTTAGTAAGTTTTCAAACACCATCAGAGAGACTGGTGGAGGTTTGGATTACTCAACCATATATAAAAATACTTTTAGAAAATATGGATCATGGATCTCCCATTTGGGGTGACCCGACCCACAAAACATCAAAAGTGTTGGAGCGAGTGATTTGAATTTGGAATTCAAATCCACAACTCCCCATGACCTCCCATAGCTCTCATAAAACCTCCATTTTTTTGGTCTAACAGGGAGAGAAAAAAATATGGTAAAGAAATGGTGAAAATTCGTATGGAAAATATCATCAAAATTGAAAGGCACCTAGAACCACTATTTTGGCATGAAAGCTCACAAAAATTGTATTGTGATCGGGATTGGGACCATTGGAGTGCAAGAAAATTGTAGATTTGGAATTTTAGAAAGCAAGGTAATTCAATCATTCAAAAGATCTTGAAATTCAAAATTTCAAGTGAGCATCTTGACCGGAAATTCATGTTAAAGTATGTTACAAATTACTTCGTTGGTATCAGATCCATAAGGTTGAATTTAAAGGTAGCAATGGGCTGAGTGTATACGCACGAGCTCGACTCATGCTCGTCGTTACTCGTGGGCCGTGCTCGACTGGGCCCCTCAGCTCGTGGCTCATGGGCCAAGCCGAGCTTCGGCTCGCGAGCTCGTGTTTTTTTTTTAAGATAAACATTTTCTTTAAAAAAAAAAAAAAAGATTAACCATCCTCCTTTATCCTGGCTTGGGACCGGTTACTTAAATTTTGAGTATGCAAAGTTAAAAATTATATACGAACAACTTACGTGTACAAATTTAAAAAAAACTTAAAAAGGTATTATAAAACAACAAATTTTGATTAATATGGTTAAATTAAATATCACTTACTTTACGACATGCAATTTCGACATATTTATCTTGCAGCCAAAAATTACCATCTTACTAGTTCTTCGTGCACATTAATGCTTCCAAAATATCTTCTTTCAGTTGGCTCTTAACCTCGGACAGAATCCTCTTACCTGGACTAAAAGTAGACTCCGGAGCTACAGTGCTAACCGGAGGTGTTAGTAGGTCTTTTTCCATCGCAGAAATCACTGGCCATCGTCGTTCGTACTTTCGCTAGAATTCTGAACTTTTCTTAATTGTTTTGTTATTATGCATATTATGATTAAAGTAATCAACTAATTGAGCAGGCAATGCATTTGGACTTGCATCCGATGTTTGATTACATGCGGTAGACAAACTACTACTAGATGAACCACATATATTTTCATCATGTCTATATAATTTAATGCCTTAGAATAAAGTTAATACTTCTGCGTCATCTTCGGTATATCAATGGGAAGGGTAGAGTACCCGATTAATATTTGTACCCATTCATTCTACATATAATTCATACATTTTACATAAAGTTTGTTCTAATTTTTTATAAGTGATGGGTGTATTAAAAGTTAAAGCCCTTGAAATCTGATCAATTACAAATTTAGTACCCGATAAATTATATCAGGGGTCCATGATGCATGCTAACGGAAATAACATGACAAGTCTTCCCAATATTTTCTAAATCCATGAAATATATAATTTAAAATCGGGGTCATTTTTATATCTATGAAAAGTCCTAACAATTATATAAAGACGTTCAAGTACCATATAACTAGTGGAATAGTAAACTCCAAACAAAATATTTGTAAAATCATAAAAACTGTCAAAAAAATTTTTAATTTTAAAAGCTAAAATCAAATCAGATTCAATCAAAACAGTATCATTATTGTTTCTAATACGCATATTGTTATAAAATCCAGTTATTAAATGTTCAAAACCTTCGCATAATTTTAATAATAAGTAAGTGAGGTTCCATCTATGCCCTACGTCACTAATAAATGTTTTCGTATTCGTCACCTCATATTCGACACAAAATTTTTCAAATGCTTGTTTTCTATTAGGTGAAATCGTGATATACATTAGTGCATCCCTAATTCTTTGAATTTCATTATTAATATGTTTCAAACTGTTATGCACTATTAAATTAAAAATATGGCGCACACATCGAATATGAAACAAATAACCACCGAAGTCGGGCTGCAGTAATCTACACAATTTATCGATGACTACCTTATTAACACTAGCGTTGTCGAATGTAAATGAACAAATTTTACTCTCGCGATGATATTCTCTAATAATGTTCATAATAGGGTTATATATGTTGTTAGAGTTGTGAGGGAACTCCAAAATTTTAAAAACAATAATTTTTTTATGCATACACCAAAGTGGATCTATATACTATGCAGTTGCAGCTATATAACCTCTTTATTAATCTCTTCCCATATATCCAAAGTTAACAATATAACACCTTCATATTTTTCTAAATCAACAATCAATAGTTTCTTGGTATGAAGAAAATATTCCATTGTATCTGAACGAAGAGTGTTTCGACCTACCCCAACATACCTCAGTTGAAAATATTTTTTCACGTACGAGATGAAATATTGGTTGTCTGCTATTGCTAGAGGCAACTCAGCAGCAGCAACGAATTTCACTATTCTCGTTCGAACTTTCTCCTCCAAATACATCCACATAGAAAGTGGCGTAATAGTAGAACTAGTGCATGGACTACCAATTGCAGCTGCGTTTGACCGGCAGGAAAAAGCCTGTGTTTGGCCGCACATGCTTTGTAGTGATGGTTGAGGTAGGTGGTTCCAATGCTTTTTTGTCATGTCAATCGTTGTTGATAGTATTTACATACTGCTTTAGATTCTGCAACTCCGTCGATGACACGACCTGTTTGAATTAATTTAAAATTATCCCAACATTTTGCATATTTTTCCCCTTTCGCTTCCCTCTTGCATCGAGAATATCTAATTCATGTTCATCTTCCTGTTTTGCCTCAAAAACATCAACGTCATCTAAATCAATTGGATTACTACTTCCATGAGCATCAGAATCCAAAATATTTTAGGGAATAGGAACTTCGTTTAGACCGACGAATTCATTTTGGAATTGACTTTGAGGCGTAATAAGTGATTCATCTATGATATCGAACAAGTTTTCAACAAATGAGCGCGGATCCATTTGTAAATTTATATAAAATGTATAGTAAATAACAAATCAAGAATTAAAAGAAAGTTGACGTGTAAGATTGTAATTGAAAATTTGTAGTGTGATAATTGATATTAAATAATTGAAATTGAATGTAGAAGTAGAATTGAGAAATGAATGTAGACTATGTCGTAATCTAGAAGATAGACTGTAAAATCAAGATCATAATGTAAATTGTAGAAGAGATTTAAGAGTGAGAGTTGGATGGAAAAAAGGGTAATGTGATGGGTATTTATAGGAAAAAAAAGGGAAAAAATTAATTCAGTGACCGTTTGCCAGCTTGTGGCTCGCCTAATTACGAGCAACGAGCCGCTTTTGTGGACCCGAGCCCGAGCTGCCCACGAGCCATCTTTTCACGAGCCGATGAGCCGCTCGGCCCGTTTGCCACCTCTAGTTGAATTCCTTGTTGAAATATATGCTTAAATATGCCATTACGTGATACAATTGGGTTATGAATTTTATGTGTAAACTTTTGAAACCTTATGTGGTCTTTAATGACATCTTTTGATAATTTACTATTTTCTATACATTAATAATTATGAAATAAAATTAATATTGTTAGAAAGGTATTTTAAAAACATTTAAAACCATATAAATAACTTAAATTTTGTAGTTAAAACGAAAAAGTTATGAGGTTTTGAAATTTGGATGTAAATCTGAATTTTACATGAAGATCAGTAAAATTTGAATTTCATCACATGATAACTTTTTTTACACTATATTTCATACTTACTATTTGTATGGTTGGATAGATCTTCTCGAGACCTTTCTAACGATATAAAGATCATTAATTTTGGCATTGAAATGAAGAAGTTATGGCCTCTCGAAATTTGAATATAAATCTAATTTTTTGAAAGATGATTGGTAAAATCCGAAACTTCATCACATGATAACTTATTCTACACTATGTTTCGTACTTCTCATTTGGTATGGTTGGATAGATCTTCTCAAGACATTTCCAATGATATAAAGATCATTAATTTTGACCTTAAAATGAAGAAGTTGTGATTTCTCGAGATTCGATTGGAAATCTAAAAATTTTGCATTTTTTTTTTTTTGCCATGTTTACTATCGGGCAGATTTGCTAATGTCCCAAACGTGGCCTTAAATATTGATTTTGTAAAATCTGATAATTTTTTTTTAAATCAAGAATATTCATTAAATAGTAATTTACCTTGTGGGAGCTATTTTTTGAAGTGCTCTCATTTTTTATTTTTTTGGAAAATGAAAAATACTCTAAAAGTATTTAAAATATCATGTTTTAATATATGCTCATGAGTTTTGTGAGTCTTTGATTAGGTAATGTGATCCATTATAATTTGTTTTCAATTTTTGTGCTTGATTAGATATTACTGGATTTATGCACACTTATAGCATCCTTAAAGGGAAGCCTAGAAAAGCAAAGGCTATTGAACTTATTGAAAAATTATGTGCTTATTAAAATTAATAAATGGATCTGAAGCATGACCTAATGGGACACGTAAATATTTTTGGGACATTTTTTTTGTGATAACAGAATATGAGAATTTTGATGTCACTTCCCATTTATCGGATTATGTTGCAACAGATATTAAAGTGATGTTGAGAGTATGTATAATAAAACTTAAATGATGTGAGTTTTATTCTTCGAATCTAATTAGAATTATTTTTTGGAAGAATTAATTTGTGGTATCATGGTATAGGTCATAATTGGATAAATGTACATGTTTATACTTTTATTGTATATTATGGAATTATCTTATTGAATTATATGATGTCTATTAATTCGTGAACTTTTATGAATGCTAAGGTCAATATAATAGTGAAATTCTTACTTAGACTTATTGATTGTCAGTTGAGTGAAAGTTCAATGATTGGAAGATTTAGAAAAAATCTTACCAGAACTATTTGATTCACCAACTGAGTGGGAGTTCTCAAGTTGGAAGAATTAATGTAATTCTCGCTTATAATTCATGGAATTTTGATTAAGTCTATGATAGTGAAACAATAGGATTGCAGACGATGATTGGGAACATAGTGAACTTTCGACTCTGTTTTTAACATTGAACTATCGTATACGTTAATTTGCATTAATACAAAATGATATATGTGCATAAATGGGCATTGATTGAGAATAAAATGTCTCTAAAATCTGATAGATCATGGCATCAAAATCTATAGTTGTTGACCTTAATAAAGGTGACAAGCTAAATGCGATAACATTTGGCATAATATTTTTTTCAATTAGAAGAACATGATGTTTTAGATAGCATCAACCACATAATTGAAGACCTCATGTGGGTCAGACTACTCTAGAAAATAAAGACCAAGAACTTTGTCAAGTACCAAAAAAAGTAGATTCTAATACTTGAGCATTTGAATCGTTAACTTATGTTATAAATGATCTATTTTCTCAAATGTGAATGAGCAAGATGGTTAACATAGTGTTAACAATTTTATTTTTTTTTGTTGGTCACGAATTTTTCTTTTTTAGAGTAGTAAGTTCAAACTAGTCTCATTTCAATGGATGGGAACTTTGAAGGTCAATATGACTTACGAATTGAAGTGTCAATTTCCTCTATTGACACTATCCACAGTGTGAGTTAAAAGACATGCGACTTGATGTTGCTAAATCTCGAGGACGTGCTTGTGTAGCAATGTTCCAGTTTTCAAAAGATTTTGGATGTTAAGCTTTTAAATGAACTAAAACAAGTTTGGATAATGAGGAGACTGAAAAATGGACCAAGAAGAACGTATCAAATAAAAATATGTGAAAGTGAGTTTGGTAGAGGACCAATATTATAAAGGTTCAAGTGTTTCAACCACACTGTATGAATCTCTTAGCTCGAAAATAGTTAGGCTAAAGGATATAACACTTGAATATGTTTCTCTTAGTGTTGTTTACATATCAACACTATACATATTGGGCCTTATCTTGTATGGATAATGACTTCAAGAGTTAGAGACCTATTTTATATGAGATCAAGAAGTGTCTTTAATCTATTGTTGAGTTTTTGACTTGATACATAGATATATACAAATAATGAAGAAGGAGTGGAGGTTTATATGACTGATATTGCAACTTAGTGTTGCAAAATGGAGAAACTGGCCTCCTATTTGATATTAAGATAGTATCAAATGCTCCACTAAACTTGATCTCAGTTTTTGTTTTTCTTAAAGTGGTCTATTACTTGAAGTTGTACATGGTAGTTTTGTCATACTCACAGTGGTGATGTTTAATTATGGTTCTGGATATTTGTGCAATGGTTTGAGGTTTGGAGTTGAGAAAACCATTCAAAACTGTAAGAGATAAACTTCCATTGAGTAAATCTATTTGAATTTCTTGAGAGATAGAGATGGAATTTCATATTTTCATTACATTTATAGATGGATTCATGCATTTCAGTTGTTCTATGATTTTCATAACTTGAGAATATTATTGAGTGTGATGAGACTTTGAGAATTGTTTGAAATTCGTATTGGATTGATTATTTCTTGATCACCAATAATTATATGGTTTGTTGGGAAGAAATAACAGAATATTATTGAATGTGATGAGACTTAAGATAATGCAGTCCAATTTATGTATTTACTTTTGGGAAGAGAATTAGTTAACTACAATGTGTCACTTAATGGATTTTTCTTAATGTTAGTACCTTCAGAGTATATAAGCTTTGGATACGTAGATAACCAAATATGGGTTGTCTTAGACTCATAATCGATTATGTAAGTTTTTGATAATGAGTTTGGGAACACGAGTCTATTAAGAATGAGATGGATCTCTGAGATACACATAACAGTCCAAAAGGGTACTTAAGTGAGATTTTGGATAGATATTAGGTCACAATATGTGACATTTGACATTTTTTTCCTAATAGGGGAGAAACTTTTGGAGAATATTATTGAAATTGATATTATATGTATTAATGAATCAGTTTTGAATACATAAGAGTTAGTTTAAACTTATGATTCAAGTGGGAATAATATGTTTGCGAGTGTGACATGTCTATCCGAATGAGAGCTATCTAAGAACTATCTAATTTCAATTATTCTTGGTTTTAAGTTGGAGTTAAGAGCTATTTAATTTCAATGATTATTGGTTCAGAAAACCAGTGGAGAAATTTGAGAAAAATGATTGAAATATATATGGAGTATAGAATTTCAACCTAATTTGAGACGTGGTGAAAGTTCTAATTGGACATTATGTTTATTGAGAACATTCAAGTTCTTAAAAACTAATTGGAAGACTAATGAGTTTATGATAAATAAAACTCATTTTTTATTAAAGGAAGGTTATACTCAATATGAGTATAGTGAGTCGGATAAATTTTTTTCTTAGTGGTGAGATTCACTTCTATATGTTGATGCTAACAATGATAGTGTGTTTAAGTTTATATTACACCAAATAGACTTATAGGCTGTATTTTCATTCTCAATTGAGAATTGATTGAAGAGATCTATACGAATCGATTTGTAGGTTTCATGTTAAAGGCTTCTATAGTATAATGGTAACTTTTTAGTTATACTTTTAGCCTAATATAGTCATTTTGACACTGGTACTTGAGTTTTAACAAGGTTTAAATCTTGTACAAAATTTCATCATGTGGATGAAGTTCACTGTATATACGTAAAAGTTTGATGGTAGGTTGTAATTCTAATTTTGACATTGATGACACTATATTGGCTAAGCATGAGAATGAATGTATTGAGACCATTTTGAAATGGTTGTCCTTAATTTTTTAAACGGCGGACATGGGTTTAGCAAATTATATATTTTGTGTTAAAAAAATTATTCTAGTTTTGCTTCTTTGTCACAAGAGATATATACAATAAAGATTCTAGAATATTTTTTAACTGTGGAATTGTTACCTTGTTAATGCTTATATGTCAAAAGGTGACCATACGAGTCTTCATGTATGTCCAGGACTCCAGAAACGCACAAAGAAATATTCAGAGAACCATATCTAGTGTGATTAAGAATTAGAAGTATGCTATGATGTATACTTGCCCTAATATTTGTCATGTCATGATCTAGTCAGTGGGTATCGATATTCTTCTAAAGGATATTATGATACCTGAAGAGTACTACTGTCAGTTATTCTATTTGTTGTCGAATTAATAACTTGTAATTGGAATAGATATGCAAACATCGACTAAAGATGAGAGTTAGTCGAGCACAAATAGTTATTAGACTCATACAATCTTGCTATATATAGTAGCAAGAAGCATATCTTGTTGTATATATCTTGATGGTTAAAAAATTGTTTGGTATAGGGCATCTAATGATACGTTGTAAATATGAGATCCATAATAGTTATGCAATTATCTCATATGTTAAGAATCTCAAATATCATGATGGAGCCAAACACTCGATAATATTTCTATGAGAGACATTAGCAAAGAGTCTTTACAATATATCTACCTAAATGATGGTATGTAATTTGATAGAAAACATAATAAAAGGGATTATAGATTCTTTAATCAAATCGTTTTCTCATATAAACCCTAAAATTCATACTCCATGTTGAAACTAGAGAAAATAACAGAAATACAAACATATCTTGATCCATGGATGTCAGATTGTTTGCCTGGATAGGTTATGATCTTCTAATTGATTGGTGATCCTCTCTTGATTTTCACTCTCTGTTGATGGGAATGCAGAGAATCTCAAGAACACCATCAAATGAGGACCATAACCATATAAAATAATAGTAACTGAATAGTTATTATCTTTCAGTTATTTCAAATTGGCCCCTCATCAATTTAAAACAACATTCTGGTCTCTACACTATATTTCCATGAAACCTAATATCCATTAGTCAAAATACAGCTTTAATGGATCACTTTAATTAACTAATATTTTTTAAATAATAGCACCACACATTTTAACATACAACGTGTGGCCCCAAATATGTTGAAATTATACAACAATCTCCCACTGGGCCATACACTTACAAATGTGCACAACCCTATGAGCTCAAAATTTTGCTATCATTATTATGGGTATTACCAAACAATCTCGTCCATTAGTCATATTGATATAGGATCAAAGCGATTTTCGTCACATTTAACGTGACTAAATCCATCAATGGTCACATACACCCATACAACCAAATGACATAGATCAATCATGGAGATTTAGCATGGAAAATACATGATATGTGATCCAAACATATCTACTTCCAACTGGTCCAACCTTATTTCTTAAGTGAGATCAATACTGAACATAATAACAGAGTGAAATGAACTAAATACTTTATTCTATACAGAATAATATCCGAATACACGAATGTGTCCAAAACATAAAGCAATGAAAATACAAACTCCCACTAAAACATGATGTCCTCATGATATACAACACCCATATGAGCAGTGTGCTCTTGAAAGACTTTGGGTGTCAATCCCTTAGTAAGGAGATCCACAATCATAGAGTTTGTCCCAATATGCTCTATGGAAATATGTCCACTCTGTACTATTTCCTTCACAACCAGGAACTTAATTTCAATGTGTTTTGACTTAGATGAACTCATGTTGTTATTGGAATATAGTACTGTTGAATTATTGTCACAATATAACTTTAGTGGTCTTTTTACGCCATTCAGAATGCGTAGCCCAGTAACAAAATTTTGTAGCCATATTCCATGATTAGATGCCTCATAGCATGCTACAAATTCTGCTACCATGGTAGAAAAAGCTATTAGTGTCTGCTTAGCACTCTTCCAGGAAATAGCTCCTCCAGCTAGCAGATAGATATAGCCTGATGTGGATCTCCTACTATCTTAGCATCCAGCAAAATCAGAATCGAGGTACCCTATGATCTCTAACTGATCTGATCTGATATATGTGAGCATGTAGTCCTTTGTTCTCTTCAAATACCTCATAACCATTTTTGCTGCTTTCCAATGATCCATTCTAGGGTTGCTCAAATATCTGCCTAGCATTCCAACAATGAATGCTATGTCTTGACGTGTATATACTTGAGCATACATAAGACTTCCAACAGCTGATGTATAGGGAATCTTCTGCATTTCCATAACTTCAATGTTATTTTGTAGGCATTGTTTGAGACTAGGGTTGAGCAAAATATCCGCACCGAACTGAACCGGAACCGAACCGGAACCGAACATAGCGGATTTTTTTAAATGAAATACCCGAACGGGCATCCGAATCGAGAACCGAATGGTTTGGTTTGATTCTCGGTTCTAGACCCAGAACCGAATAAGAACCAAAAAAAATTTTTTTATATCGGATAAATCAATTTCTTTTATTTTTTCTAAATAAATTAATAATTTTTTTCTTATTAAATCTTATTAGTTGAACAATTTAGAGTTTATTTATATTTGTTAGTTGTGTTTTTTTCAATTTTTTCTTGTATAGTCTCTTAGTAGTTAGTATGGAAAGTCAAGCAACTGATTATTACATTAAATAGTTGGTAAGTATTATCAATACTTTAAAATATTTTATCTTTATTACTTCTAATTTATATTTCATTTTTATGTAGACTTGAATGTTTGAAACAAATGAATTATTGATATGAATTATCGAAATTTTATTAGTAATATTTACTTTTTCGTATTTGTATTTGACAACTTATTATTTATATGTTATTAAATTAGATTACGTTAATTTGTAAAAGTTAAGATTGAACTTGGTATTTATATCTACTTTTTGTTATTAATATTAGTATCTACTTTCAGGTATATTTATGTAGTATTATTTTAAATGTTAAAAAATTTAATTATAGTACAGAACCGAACGAAACCTAGCAGAACTAAATCGAACCGAACCGAACCCGAACGGTTTCAAAATTATATTTGGTACCGACGGTTCCATTTACTAAATACGCGAAAATTTCTGGAACCGAAAAAAATCGAACCGACCCGCGCCCACCCCTATTTGAGACTAAATTTGTCTCCCTTAGCGATACGGGTGTCACCTGATTTACAGTCTTGTATGACAAACCTCTTAAGTACTTTATCGATATAGCTCTTTTATGAAGAATACTTCGAGAGCGATCTCGATGTACCTGAATCCCTAATACAAAAGAGGCATCACCAAGATCTTTCATCTCAAAAATTCTTGATAAAAAACTCTTGGTTTCGTGCAACATGCCTATATCATTAGTGGCAAGCAGTATGTCATCAACATACAAAACCAGGAAAATATGCTTACTCCCACTGAACTTGTGATACACACAATCATCAACAGTATTCATCTCAAAACCAAACAAGATAATTACTTGATGAAATTTGTAGTACCATTTACGGGAAGCTTGATTGAGCCTATAGATAGATTTTTTTAATTTACAAACCATATTCTTCGGGTCTCCTGACACAAAGTTTTCTAGTTACACCATATAGATCGTCTCATCAATGTCGCCATTGAGAAACGCCGTCTTAACATCCATCTGATGTAACTCAACAGAAAGCAACTGCATTACAGTCCCCAACAGAAACGAGAATTTCCCAGTGACACATAGGTTAATCCATGGAAGCACTGCAATGCTATCATCTTAAGAAATGGTAAAGCAGTTGAAGAAAGCAAGTCTAAAGAGGTTGTGGTTCCTACATCGGATCTCATACTTAAAAAGGAAGAGCATATTGAAGATCAAAAGATGGAAGCATAGGCAACAAAAGAGACTCATAAGCCTTATTTCATCTCATTTCCAGACAATCCACCTACTTTGAAGCCAAAACTACCATTCCCACAGAGATTCATGAAGAAGAAGATTGATGATCAATTTGCAAAGTTCTTAGAGATCTTCAAGAAAATCTACATCAACATTCCTTTTGCAGATGCCTTGGCCAAAATGTCTAATTATGACAAGTTCTTGAAGAAAGTGATGTCAAATAAGAGAAAGTTTGAAGAGTTTGAGACATAAAGCTGACAGAAGAGTGCAGTGCCATTCTCCAAAAGAAGCTCCCTCAGAAATTGAAAGATCCAGGCAGTTTCAACATTCCTTGCAATATTGGTGACATCACATTTGGCAAAGCATTGGGTGATCTTGGAGCTAACATTAACTTGATGCTTCTATCAGTGTTCAAAAAGCTAGGACTTTGAGATGTAAAGCCCACAACCCTCACCTTGCAACTGGCAGACAGATCATTTACATATCCTAAGGGCATCATTGAAGAGGTATTGATGAAGGTCGATAAGTTCCGGTAGACTTTGTGGTGTTGAATATGGAAGAGGTTGAAAAAGTGCCATTGCTTCTTGCTCGACCTTTCCTGGCTACTGAAAGGACGTTGATTGATGTACAAGAAGGAAAGTTAACACTACGAGTTAATGAAGAGCAAGTGAACTTCAACATCCATTAAGAGAATAAAGTCCCAGAAAAAGTCAATGCATGCCACGTGATCCAGTCCATCAAGGCAGAGAGGGATGAGAAAAGCAAGAATGAAGGGTTCTATGACCCTCTAGAATAACATATGGCTCTCAACTATTCAAAACCTAATACATTTGCAGATGAAAAGGGGACCAATGAAATGGTAGACTATGTCTTAGAGCATGAAAAGTCTCCACCTGACAAAAATGAAAACTATGTGGAGAAGCCTTTAAAACCTCCTAACATTGTCAAATCAAAAGATGTTTTGAAGGCTACACCGAAGTTAAAACCGTTCAATTTTATTGGCCATACTACAGTGAAGAAGAAGACAGGGCCAAGGGTGAAGTTTAGAAATAAGAGAGAGGTGTCACTTGAAGATCCAACATAGGCACTGCAGTGGAATCAAGCTAATGACGTTAAAGAAGCGTTTCTTGGGAGGCAACCCAAGCTTTGTTCCTTTTTACTTTTTCATTTATTTTGTTTTTGAATTATAAGATAGTTTAGTTAGAATTCTTCAACCATATCCCATTCCCCTTAGGTCATTGAGTAATTAAGCTGGTTGTTAGATGTTTGAACTAAGTAACACTTGTTTCATGCAATTAATATCTAAAATTTGATTTTTCAGGAACATGACGTCACGAAACATCCAAACCAACATTGAAAAGGAGAAAACGGGATGCAAAAGATAGAAGAAACATTCACCAATACCAGCATCATCATTACCACAATGTCATTGGCAGTACAGACAATTCAGGGAAGTCTCCTCATTTTTCTTTAAGTTTACATTGAGGACAATGTTTAATTTAAGTTTGGGTGGGTGTATTATAAATTGTGTCTAATTGCCTCGATTTTATTTTTTTATGTTTTGTGTGATTTGTGTGAATGAAAAAAAAAATTACACATTTTTACATGTTTGTATGAGTTAGATAGTCTTGCCGGCATTGATTTATATAATTGAGAACATGTGTTGGTTTATGAATTGTGGATAAATTATGTGTTTGAGTTAATATTTTTGCTTATTCATGTGAAACATAAAATATTTATGCACGTGAGTTGATTGTAATGTTGTAGATAAGTAGGTCGATTCACGTTTATAGGTTGAAATAAAGAATTTAGATGCTAAATCCAGGCAACCAATAAACAAGATTCACATCCCTAAACCAAATCTAAGATGTTTAGATGGTCGAACTTTTGTAGGGAGACATGGATGTAGATGTGGATTTCATTTGTGCTAAAATTTGTGTGGACTGTCTGAGACCAATAAGATGAAAATTAGGTGAAAACTTTAAGTTAGAAGTTAATTCTCGAGAATAAGTGTTTAATAAGGGGCATTGCACTAATCATTGCATATAAAAAAATTGTGAACGACTATAATAATCTTATTGTGAAACATCTATTCATAGTCTTTATGACTCGAGTGAATAAGCATGCAAGGGTTAAAACCTGATGCCCTAAAGTCATCTGACTTGGTAGTCATCGACCTAAAACTCGCTACAGAAGTCATTTAGAAATCTTAATGGGGAGATGTCCGCACAAAGGGTGAATAAAAAAATATAAATAGCTGAAAAAGCATGTGCATAAAATAGAAGACGCACCACATATCATGATTAAGCACCGAACACTTATTTTTTAGGATTAGACCTTTGATAAGAGATTAGCTTAGTTGATTCTTGAAGGTCGAAACAGTCAAAAATAAGGAGAATCCTCATTTGTTGATATGTTGAACTACAATTAGTAAAGCCTAACCAAATTTGAATGGTGTAAGAAATTAGTATTGAAATTCAACTTAGAATACACCCTTGGGAAGAGAAAAGAAAACAAGTTTGGGGATATGTGAATCCCACGATTGATGTAAGAAAATATTTGACTTTTAAGGTCAAAAATTGGATCAACTTATAATTGTACAGTGTTGCACTTGATTTTCCACACACACACCCATTTTGCATTGAATACGTGAGAATTTAACTTATGCATTATAGTTTTGAAGTGATTCATGAAATTGATGCTATGTTTTCAATCATGAGCTATGAATGCAGATATCTAGCACAATTTATTTTAAATGATTTTGTTCGTATTTATTTGTTGTGTGTTTGTTACTGATTTTCCTTAATTTGGTGTTTGCTCGAGGACGAGTAAAATATTAAGTTTGGGGATATTTGATGAGTGCTCCACACTCATGATATTTATACCACTTAATTCATTATTTTGTTACCATTAAGAAAGTTTTAGAGTGTTTTTATGTGTGTTTTGATGTTTTGCTGTAGATTGGTAAGATTGAAGAAAATAAGCAAAAGTTGACAAATTTGGATATATTGCTAAATTGTAAGAGATCCAAAACTCGGGGACTAAAGTGCAAATCCTTAAAAATTGTGTCAAATCTCACGATGAAAATTTGAGAGTGCTCAGAGTCAATTGGATAAAGGAAGACGTCAAAGGGATCAAATTTAGTCAAAAGAAGATCACAAATCAATTTCCAACAAAAAAGTTATGCTCCGGAGTTTTAGTCTCATATTGAGACCCTTTTTTTTGGTATAGAAAATGATCTAATTGGAGAATGATGTCTGAATCAAAGTTGTAGCCCCGTGAGTTAGCTTTCCAATGCATCTTGATGTATACTTGTCCTAATATTTGTCATGTCATGATCTAGTTAGTAGGTATCGATATCCTTCGAAAGGATATTGGGATACCTGAAGAGTACTACTGTCAATTATTCTATTTGTTGTCGAATGAATAACTTGTGATTGAAATAGATATGCAAATATCGACTAAAGATGAGCGTTAGTCAAACACAAATAGTTATTAGACTTATACAATCTTGCTATATAGAGTAGCAAGAAGCATATCTTGTTGTATATATCTTGATAGTTAAAAAAATTGTTTGGTATAGATGTATTAGGCATCTAATGATACTAGTTGTAAATATGAGATCCATAATAGTTATGCAATTATCTCATGTATTAAGGATCTCAAATATCATGATGGAGCCAAACACTCGATATATTTCTATGAGAGACATTAGCAAAGAGTCTTTACAATATAGATTCGTGAATGATGATCTGTAATTTGATAGAAAACATAATAAAAGCGAATCATTTTCTCATATAAACCCTAAAATTCATACACCATGTTGAAACTAGAGAAAATAACAAAATACAAACATACATTGATCCATGGATGTCAGATTGTTTGCCTGAATGGATTATGATCTTTTAATTGATTGGTGGTCATCTCTTCATTTTCACTCTCTGTTGATGAGGATGCAGATAATCTCAAGAACACCATTAAATGGAGACCATAACCATATAAAATAATAGTAACTGAATAGTCATTATCTTTGAGTTGTTTCAAATTGGCCTTCATCAATTTAAAACAACATTTCGGTCTCTACACTATATTTCCATGAAACCTAATACCCATTAGTCAAAATATAGTTTTAACGGATCACTTTATTGACTAATATTCTTTAAATAATAGCATCACACAATTTAATATACAACATGTGGCTCCAAATATGTTGAAATTATCCAACATAATCATCATACTCCAAAGATGTTTAGAGATATACTTGTTGTGATATAATCCGGGATAGGCAATCACTGGTCGAGTTTTAGGGTCCAAATTGAAGAAGTTGAATAGTCAAGGTTCAAGTCTCGTGAAGGGCTCGGGAGCCGAAATGAGTTGGATTCAAGGTTTGGAAGATATTTGAAAATAAAACGAGCAGCGTGGATGAAAAAGGGCTTAACTTTCAGCTTTTTGCCCATGAGTGCATTCCGAAAATGGCACGAAATTCTGCACAAGGTTGCATAAGCTCATGGTACTTTTGGGCTTTCGATCACATAGAAACATGCCGAGAACAAGTTGGCAAAATTTCCTATTTTCGCATAATTTCCTTATTAGTCTAGGATTCTATTTTATTTCCAAATTTGGCAATATATGACCTAATTATGTTTTATTAGGGTTTCTAGTATTAGTATAAATAGGAGATTTATTTCATTGTAAAACTAAGATCCTTTTTCACATTATGAATTAAATGATATTTCTCTCTTTTTGTTCTTGATTGAACATGTACTGAATTTATCAAATATTGTTGTATTTATGGCGTTCAACCCTTAAAACTTATCAAAGAATTAGGCACTCTTTGTGGCGTTCGCAAATCGAGGTTCGTTGGTTTTATAATCAAGAGGTCCTTCAATCTTTATTTTTGTTTAGTTGCTTGGTTCAATATTTACGGGTCGAGATTCTACCCTCTACAACCTGAATTTGGGCTTTCCCAACGTTTTCAACTAATTTCGTGATTTCCACACTAATCTCGTACCCGGGTTCGCGTCATTTTGTATCAGAGCTTGGGCTCGAGATTCAGGTTCTATCCTTTTTGTTCATTTGAGTCTTTTGTTTTTTGTTCTTCGTGTTCGTCGTAAATTTTGAGTCTTTAATCTAAAAAATTCCAAAAAAAAAAAAGAGTCAATTATTTTTCAAGCTAATCTAGCATCCAAATCAACTTCCGTTTGTTTCATTGATATCGTAGTCAATTTTTCGAGTTTACAAAAAAAAAACTGTTCACTGGTACTGTTCATGTCGTCACTATTCAAAAAAATTTTTACTTGATTTATTTGGGAAGTTGACACTATCATATTATCTATCCAAAATCCAAAATTTGTTTATATTCATTCCAATCCAAAAATTCAAGAACCACTTTCTTGAATTTAAATATCACTCATCCAATTGTCCAATTTTTTTCTTGAGTCTTCTTGATTACGCTTGCATAAAGGATATATGATGATTGGGGATTTATTTTTCAAACTCGATGTTTTATGGGTAGTACGGTATGCAGTCTGGCTATTGATAAGGAGTACATATCAGACTTGGCTAGTATCACGATAGTGGAAAAATTGGAATTACCTTTGCACCAACACCCTAGGCCTTATAGGATGACTTGGTTGAAGGAATGTGGAAAGGTAGATGTGACCAAGCGGGTTTTATTGAATGTCACCATTGGGAGATATAGTGATGAAGTTTGGTGTGATGTAGTTCTATTAAAATCTTTTCGTATCTTGTTTAGGAGACCTTGGAGGTATGAGATGAAGGCTATTTATGATATGGAGAGGAACGGGTATATGTTTCTCAGGACGGGGTAAAAAACACTCTGGCTGGGTGGACAGTAGAACAATCAATTGCAGACCGATGGAAGGTGAGAGGTGAGGCAGAACGGGAAAAGCAATAGAGAAAGATGACCACACCTAAGGAGAACACCGGGGTCGAATTGCAAGAGGAGTCTAGAAATAAGGAAGTTGAGATGGAGGATGGTGGATCGAAAAATGCAGTTGATATTGAGAAAAGTGAACCAATTAATGAGCCAGAGCACGAGCAGACTGACACAAAAATTGTAGAAATGGTTCAGCAAGAGAGTGAACAAATAATGGCAGGATGTGTTGAGCAAATAGTTGAAAATGTTGTGGGGAATGAAGAGCAAAGTTCCATTGTTAAGCATGATATGGTGGAGATGATGCATTAAGAGTACGAGGACCCATGCTAACAAATTCAATCGTGTTTTGCTTAATTCTTTCTTTCAGGTGGATCATTGTACGTGAGAGTTCATACAACATCTATGGGTGATTGTGTTTGTGTTGCAATACATCCATACCTACAAAATGGATGGGTACTATGTATTGATCATATGCCATGTAAGGAAAAATTTTCTATTTGATCCAGGTGGTGCTGTGATAAGTTGTGTAGCAGGCTGGTTATCCCCTACGCAATCATAAGGAACGGATTCGAGGACGAATCATTTCGAAGAGAGAGGGGATGATATGATCCGAGATAGGAAATCACTTGGTTAAGTTTTGGAGTCCAAATTGAAAAATTTAACAAGCCAAGGTTCAAGTTTCGTGAAGGGCTCGGGAGCCGAAATGAGTTGGATTCAAGGTTTGGAAGATATTTGGAAAGAAAAGAAGCAGCGTGGATGAAAACGGGCATAACTTTCAGCTTGGTTGTCGGATTTTTGCCCATGAGTATTTTCTGAAAATGGCACGAAATTCTGCACAAGGTTATATAGACTCATGGTATTTTTGGACTTGCGATCGCACAGAAACATGTCGAGAACAAGTTAGCGGAATTTTCTTATTTTCGTGAGATTTTCTTGTTAGTTTAGGCTTCTATTTTATTTCCAACTTTGACAATATTCTATGACCAAATTACGTTTTATTAGGATTTCTAGCATTAGTATAAATAGGAGATTTATTTCATTGTAAAACTAAGAACCTTTTTGACGTTATGAATTAAATGAGATTTCTCTTTTTTTTGTTCTTTGTAGCGTTCGCAAATCAAGGTTCGTTGGTTTTGTAATCAAGAGGTCATTCAAACTTTATTTTTGTTTGGTTGCTTGGTTCAATAATTTACGGGTCGAGATTCTACCATCTACAATCTGAATTTGGGCTTTCCCAGCGTTTTCAACTAATTCCGCGATTTTCACGCTGATCCCTACCCGGGTTCGCGTCATGTTGGTAACATCGAATCTCTAAAATTACTTAGAATATGATACTTAGTGTATCAGAAAACTCTTGATTGAGTTTTATATGCCTATAGATGAACAACATGTGTAATCTATTGTTTGGATTACAAGATAATATTTTGCATGCACATATAAAGTATGTTAAACAAGTTGAGATTGGCTCACTCACACGAGCAATCGTCTTAACCATTTTGGAGTGTGCTGAGATGAGACATAATGATCATGTTGTGTACATGATCTAGTCGCTTTGATGAGATATCAAGATGAGATTGTAACAAGTAATCGAAATGGATTTTGCTAATCCATTAAACCTGTTTAGTAGCCAGATCGAGTTCTCGATTTGAGATTTCCTAGAAGAATGAACATAAGGAGAACTCAAGTTAGGTATCGGGGAATATCTGAACTAGAATCTGTACGATGTTAAACAGGATATGACATACTCCTTAAGAATGGAAGAAAACATCATAGCGCGAGTTTCATACCACGTGTGTTTTTACAACCAATATTGGGTAAATAAGTGAATGGATCCCTGCTTTCTCATTGTGTGAGACCTTTAGGTTTATATAACCTCATATATACCCTTATGACTTTTGACTGTTTCTTAAGATTTTATTTCAGTGTTGCTACTTTAGCATGTTGCCAATAACTATGATTGATTCGATTTGATGGGACATGTATAGGAAAGCAATTGATTTAAAGTTGAAGGATTCAAATAGGAAAGAAAGACTATTTGATCAACATTTATATTTGTATTCACCGGCCGGACTATTGTGTTTAACCATTTAGGGTATATGACACAATTGTGAATACAATGATAAGATGTGGGGTTCAAGTATGTTCCATAAATACTTGAGGGATCGGAAATTCTTGAATTAATGTTGGAAAATAAGTTTGGGACATAGCGAGATGTAATGTTCCTCTAGTAGAGCTAATATATATCACTAGCAGGTTTATAGTACCGTGAGCTCTAATATACTCGCTGGTCGCACGATCTATTTGTCATATGAATTTTTGTGAGATGAATCTTGAGAAATATCTAACGTGTGACATTCGTTGTTCCTTGTGGTTCAGATGAATCTCATCATATGCGAGTGGGAGATGTTAGAAAATATGGTCATGGATCGCCCATGTAGGGTGACCCAACCCACAAAATATCAAAATGGCTGGAGGGAGTGGTTTGAATTTGGAATTCAAATCCACAACTCCTCATGACCTCCCATAACTCCCATAATACCTCCAATTTTTTGGTCTAGCAAGGGAGAGAGAAAAGATGGTAAAGAAATGGTAAAAATTCGTATGGAAAATATCACCAAAATTGAAAGACACCTAGAACCACTATTTTGACATGAAAACTCACAAAAATTGACACTTAGATTGTAGCTAATAATTCCCTTCCATTGTGATTGGGATCAAGACCATTGGAGTGCAAGAAAATTGTAGATTTGAAGTTTTGAAAATCAAGGTGATTCAATCATTCAAAAGATAGCATCTTGACCCGAAATTCATGTTAAAGTATGTTGCAAATTACTTTAAATAGGGGGGGAGGGGGGGGGGGCATAAATCCATGGTACAAAGAGCTTTTCCATTTCTCATTTCCTTTAAAAACGCGTATTAAAGACAGAATTCTGGACATGTATTTCAGTTTTCTTATATTGAGAAAAATATACAATTTCATGTTCAAACAATTGTCCAGTCATTTTCAACTGAACTTGAAGATTTATCGGCCGGAGAAGCACTGGGTTTTGGCGGCTTCTCTGAAAATATTGATGAGGATGGTTGGCGATCATTGTTCTTCGAATCTTTCGAGGGAGCTTTTGAAGAGCGTTTACTTTTGCCCCCAAAGATTAAGCTAAGTCTCTTGAAACGATTCCGTATGTCACCTGCAGTTGTGGTTTCTTCAGGCTGAGCTGTCATCTTTATAACTTCGTCTGGATTTAGCAACATCGTCTCCACTGAATCATAAACCTATAATCGAAACTTCAACAATCTTTATCAAAGGTAAAGAATATTGAGAGCTGATAAAACATTAAATCCGTTAACTTCAGTAGTGAACAAAATAATCTTTTACTTCTTCTCTAGAAGTGAATTGCAATATCACGAGCCATAAAGATTTGACTGCAAATGTAACTGAATCTCATTATCTGATTCATAACACCAGTGGCGGTACGGGTCCAAGAAAACTAACAAAATAAATTATCTCCCACTCGGCTGCAAAAAAAAATACCTGGCATATATCATCGAGTTTCTCAACCCAGGTACCCCTTTGACAACTCTGAACAATATAGTTTCTGCACTCATGGAACAATTTTGACAAACTTGAGTCTGTCGAGAGGGTGGCCTCAGCAATTACTAGTCCTGCACCCAACTGAAATTTCAGAACATCAGACATCAGCAGATGAAAAAATGGCTGTAGTATTCCATGATTTAGAAACCATTTACAAGCATAGTGACTACACAAGATGGAGTGTGCAGTTGCAAGAAAATGACACCAGAAGAGCCACTAGATTACTAAATGCTCATTGGTGAATGCTCCTCAATATGATAAATAAGCTTTTTAAATCTTGAACAAATTGATTTGATCCTAAAGGATTCATGGTGATAACTCACAGGGCATGTTGAATTGCTCTACTTCTCTCAGCTCCTGCATTATTCGTACTCATCCATGAAATGATATATCTTATTTATAAAACATAAACTGCATGTGATGCACCAAGAAAATAAAAAACTCAGAGATCCAAATTAGTGATGCAAACAAGCATCTAACGTATTTGATGTGTTTATTTATAAGGATACAAATTACAAATCTGCCTTTTAAGATTACTGGCCTATGAAAACAGTGAATGGGATCATATTGTAGCACAATTCAGATCCATCCCTTAGAAATATATTGGTATATAGAATTATGTTTGTTAGTTTCTCTGTTCGATACAGATGAAGGTGAAAGAAGATGAGAAAATGTAGGAAAATTAAGCAACAAAAAATTCAAGTGCAGGACTTACGGCAGCAATATAGAGCTGTTTCAATAGCTCAGAAGGTGAAATGTCCTCCAAGAAGTCCAGAATACCATCCCTACGCACAGGTGTCACGTGATCATGGTCAATAAGTTGTATTATTCAAAATCCAAATATAGATATTGATATTTTCCTGGAGCTTACACAGCCAGATCCTCATCATAAAGGGGAGTTTGTCTAACTGCTGGTATTGGTTTTGCTGTTTCCCATAGTTCGCGCCACAAATTACCTATGCATCAATCAGAAATGACGTATCAGCAAAGTTGTTATGTCTATAGTTATTAGGTACTTAAAAAATTCCATCTGCTATATCGACTTGGCAAGAATATTCATTTCTGATATGATGTATTTCAGTCACAAAAATATGAAACCATCTGGATTCTGTAAAATATTTAAATTCATTGGAAAAACTACTGGACCTCATTTTTGATTTATCATTTTTCATTCACTGCAAAAGATTATCGTTAATCAAATGCCAAAAGAAAGGAAACCAACTATGGAATCCACAAATACCTCAACATATATTCAGCTTCAGACATAGTTATATACTTGTATTATAGAGTTAAGAAAATAGTATTTCTTGCTTCCATTTCCAAATGACAGTACATTCTTATATAACGACAAGCATTTGAATTATCAGTATTGAGGTCTAAACACATCGGTATATGAATTTATGGATAACTTCTCTTCAACCATGATCAAAAGTAGGGAAACCCATGCTCTCTCTGAAAACAACTTAAATTTCTGCTCATGATCAATCAGTTTATCTTCTTTTTTTTTCCTTTTTTTTTTTAACTTCTTTCTTTTTTTAACTGAAAATGGAAAGTATTATGTGCCAGAGAATATTCAAACATTTTGACTAATTAAATGCTGATGTGACAGTCTACTAACCAAATAATGACGCTAGCTAGGACAGATAAACAATAAATATGACAAATTAATATCATGCAGTATTAAAGAGCTATAAAAAAAAAAATCTAAACAAAAAGTTAAAAAAAATAAAATAGAAGTGATGAGTAATTATTTTTTTGTACACAATAAAGATAAAAAAAAAAAATACTACATCTAGATAGAAGACGTAAAGAATGCCCCTTCCCCAGCCCCCATCGTCTTCCCCTGTGACCCTTGTCCAACCCCACCCCTCACTCCAAACGCCATCACCCCTATCTTCTTTCCAGCTTCAATTTTTTTCCTTCTCCAAACCTCAGATGAGAAATCTAATCGAAACAAGATAAAATTTAGTGACCAATTGAGTTTTTCCTAATAGTTTCAGTGTTAATATATGACGAGACTACCAGAATTAAGATAGTACAAAATCTAAGAGAGTGGGGAAGTCGAATCAATCTTTATCGCCATGTGACATAATATGGCAATATATCCTAGCATCCAAGGTTGCACATTGTATTGAATACCACCTTTCAGACAGAGTTCTCTTTGTTCTTCATTTCATCAGCAGGGGAAGGCAGTACTTCCCATCATAGCTCGCATTGAAAACATCTAGCAGCAGTATTTCCCGTTCCATGATGACATAATAAATTACAATTCCCTAACTCATGTTTTTTTTTTATAGATAATCAGAAAATTTTATTGATAAAAAATACACAGAAAGTGTATTATCAGTTTAAACAAGAGAGAAGATATAAAGTTAGGCAGCCCCTCTATAAGGTTGCTAGTCGCTACGTTAAACCAAGTATACAAAGTCAGATAAAAAAATTTTCTAAATTGCTCTATGGTCCGTATTTGGTCTTCGAAGCATCAATTGTTCATTTCTCTCCACACACACCAAACAATGCATCCCGGGAATTCCCTAACTCATGTTAAAATGTGATTTTTCTTATCAACATTGATTAAATGCATAAAATCTAAAAAAGGGGGGAATAAATTCAGTGTCATGGTAGATTCTACTTGTACAACCGAGGTTAACCTCTCACATGTGTGCGGGGTCTGCAGGTTTAAAAAATTCAAAAAAAAAGAAAGTGGACCCCCCCATGTTAGTGGTTGTCAACCTCGGTTGTACACGTAGCATGGCTCTAACCCAAAAGTCCTGCTGTGAACATGTTTGACCTCTGACTAGTGTCTAGTAAGAAAAAAAAATCACATAAAATCACAAAGTAAACAAGTAGGATGAATATGGTTGAATAACTGAGATATTATTTATTAAAAAAATGGTTGATATCTTCTATAAGAAGACTGATGTCATGTCTAGGATAAACGGCCCTACATTTGAATTTAATCGAGTATCATAAGAAGTAATTTGTGGAAGCAATGCCCTGTAAAAGAAATACCTTCTTTCTGCATTCGCCTACTAAGTTGACCTTTGACAGAAAATAAGTCACCCCCATCAGAAGTTCCGTTCACTTCAGTATTTGTATCTTCCATCCAATCAGGAGGCGAGTGCCATCTTACAAAATCTTCTAATATGCAGCCAGGATTTGCTGCCTGACAAGAATAACAGTGCAATTTAGGTCCTGAAAATTTTGCCACGAGGTGTTCCACAAAAAATATAAGACTTTTTTCATGAAACTTCACCTTAAAGGCCTGCATGTCAGAAAGGAGTTGAGAACATCCTGCACCAACACTGAGCAAATAAAAACAGGCAACTAGTGTCAAAAAAAATTTGGAGGAAATGGAGATTAATAGAAACAGTTATCTTCAATGTCATTAATAGAACAATTAACAGTTATGGAATGTCAAGCCAACAATTACCAACAGAACCATAATTCACAAAGAAAAACAAGTAGAGAATATAAAGATATAAGAACAAAATTTTCCAACCAAAGATACATTTGGAGTTCAAATCAACCACACCCTAATTGGAAAAGAAATAGTAGATCAGCATGCACAACATTCAAATACATGATCAAAGAAACAAAATAACTGATTAACTTAGAAGTCAACCTAATGTTTTCCTTACTTTTAACTAAGTTGATCTAACGTTGTATTTTTACAATATAAAGTTTCTTAAAGATCAAATTGACAATCCTTATTTTTGATTTGGTTCAGGTCTAAACTGCACAAACTAAGTTGGTCAGTGAATGAATAAGTTTTAGTATACACTGGTCTACATTGTTTGACATATGAATGAATGTGTAAACTTGTTTGACACTGAAGCCAAGAGGATAATGAAAAGAGGAGATACTAAACCACAGGATCACATATGTATCAAAACAACTAACGATCACATTTAGAAGACTACTACATCAGTTTCATAACAGATCAAAATTAAAGGGCATCAATTTACTTAGTCATCATATAAGCTCTAAATGCCCTCAACATCACATATAATTTGGCAATTGAGAACTAGTTGATGAAGCATGTATTAGTAGGCAACAATGCGACCTTATAAGAATTTATAAGTTCTTATTATTAGAATATCAAACACCAGGATTCCTTTCATAACTTGTAAAGAGTACACTCTGATATTGAAAGGAACAAACCATTCCAAGGCTTATTTACTTTTACTGACCTTCCAGTTCGTAGTACAAAATCCTCTGTTTCTTTGATAAGATCTTCTGTTAACAAAGGTAACTCCTACATACATAAAATACGCATAAACTTAGCATGGGAAAAGAATATAAAGGCTATAGATAATTTCACAATTTTGCATACTCTATTTATCAACCAAACCTGAGTCACAGGTGTATATATAGGTTCACCAGTTTCCAGCATTGTTAAGTTGTCACATTCTTTATCCACTCCTAATCGAAGAACAAGTTCGCCAGACTGAGTCTTAGCATACAAATGAGTAACTATGGGAACTGTGCCTTCAGAACACGAAGACTCAATATATGAGCTAGATTGACCCACAACAGACTCTAGTGATTCAGAGGCAGCCGACCAGCGTATTTTTCGCGAAATGCAACAGTTGATGACCTGTAACTGTTGATGAAGAAGACATGAATTCAGGTCTGGGATCTCATCTGGTGGAATGCCGGGAATATATTGCCCTTCGGACCAACGTCTTCTCAGCTGCATGGCAAATGATTCAAAAGTACTTCATTAGCTGATGACTTACTGAAGAGAAAAAGCACGAATATATTATATTTACATATTGTTCAATGAAGGCTGGTGATTACATTAAGGTCAGTAAATCAGCCATTATGCTTTTTTGACTACTTAGAGAAATAATTTGTTCTTAGTTTTTAGCCAGTTAACAACTTGTCCTCTAGGCAAAATTCTCCTGTTCTATCTAAAAATACAGATGTTCTATGCATCAGAAGAAATGAAGGTCATACAGATTGCATCACCTAATGTAAAAAAAAATAAAAATAAAAAAATCTCTGAAGGGTGGTTTCTAACCTATGAAGTCAAGATTCCACCTTTTTATTTGTAAAGCAGTCTTTTGGATGACGATGGAAATTAAACAATCTTATTGTCACAGGTAACGTTGACCGACCATGATTTAGAATTCCATCACCTTTTCCCCAATCTTCTACCTGTGCAAGTAAATCCAGGTCTTTGGATTTGTTTGGAAAAGGATCATACTACAATTAGATCCTCCATAAGTAAGAATGCTAGGATGACAGAGTAGGCAAGTAACCTTTGACTTGTACAGTGAAAATGGCTTAGTTAGCCCTCACATTTTCCTTTCATCGAGCCAATGGACACTTGTTATGAATAATCTCTCATGCATTCTCATCTTTGAATTATTATTTTTTTATTGATCTGTCATAATTCATAAAAGAGGAAATAAACCTCTTCAAAAAGATTCTCATACCAGATACACATATAGTGGTTTCTAACCTATAACGTCAAGACTCCACCCTTTTATTTGTAAAGCAGGCTTTTGGGATGATAAGTGTATTTTATACACTTATTCGGGGCATAAAATATGATATTTGGTGGTTCTTTTAAGCAAATATAGTCTAATCTATTGTAGGTAAAACTCGATGATTGGAAATGACATTGAAAGAAAGAAGCGAAAAAATGGTAAAAAATGACGAAGTCCAAATATTGAGGACCAAATGCAGATATCCCATAGTTGATTCAGACCACAGGATGATACTTTGAAGATTGCTATAAGACAATTGGATACAATTAGAAGTCAAAAGGGAATAAAATATGATCAAAATACTATCACAAACCAATTTTCAATTGCACAAGTTATATTCCAAATTTTTAGCCAAAAATTGAGACCCATTTTTGGCATAGTCGAAGTGGAAAAATTCTATTTCTATCAAAGTTGTGGCCCTTTGAATTACCTTTCCAACACATTTTGAATTGCCTCAATCGAATATCGGGAGATAAAGTTATAACCAAAATACTGACTGCTATGCAGAGACAAAACATGAGCGCACAAAGGCAACTTTCCTTATTCGATTGAAACTCTTTTGAAAATCAATTTGGACGTGATTTTCAACCAATTTTCAACTCTTACACATACCTGTGCAAGTAAATCCAGGTCTTTGGATTTGTATTGGAAAAGGATCATACTATAATTAGATCCTCAGAATGCTAGGATGACAGAGTAGGCAAGTAACCTTTGACTTGTACGCTGAAAATGGCTTAGTTAGCCATCAAATTTTCGTTCCATCCAGCCAACGGACACTTGTTATGTATACTCTCTCATGCATTCTAATCCTTGAATTTTTTTTATTGATCTGTCATAATTCCTAAAAGAGGAAATAAACCTCTTCAAAAAAATTCTCATACCAGATACACATATATCCTACTCTTAAAAGAAGCATAACTTTAAGAATAATTCAGTAGGAAGGATTGTGCTCTTGGCCACTTCAGTTTTCAGTGTACGATGACACACGACGTGCTTTGAAAACTTTAGTAGGAAAGAAAGCAAAACAGAAATATGGTTTGCACAATGATGTATTTTGTCAATTAGGTAGACTGTCTAATCAAGTATTCAAGTGTGCCATATGCAAGCAAGAGAAACCAACTCAAGGAGTAGAAAATGTAGCAACAGATTTGATCTCAAAATTTTAAATTCCTTGGAATCCGCTTACTTCGGCAACAACTCTGCACCAAAATGAAGCCATTTTCTGCAGGGTTTTTAGACAACCAACGGCTTCAGCAAGCTTAACAACAAAACCTTCAACAGGAGCACCATGAATATCCTTAATTAATGATGTTGTATTCATGTCTTCTTCCAAACTAGAGCAAGTCCTCCCTGAAAAAAGTCCTGCGAATATCTTGCAGATATTAAACTGGAAGTGAAAATCATCATACAACAATGCAAAACTCAAAATAGTGAATCAGAATTTTCAGAAGACTAGACACAAAGAAAGAAGATGCTCTCCAGAGTATCCTGACTATCTACCTGCATTTAGCAGGGAATTGATTAGAGAGAGAACTCTCTCATCAGCACCAAACTCACTGGCTATCCTATCTTCCTTTTCACGTAATACTAGTGACTTCATTGCTGAGAAGCTTAAGCTAGCTCTCTCTCTGATTGGTGAAGAGCCTCTGGAAGAAGCAAGGAGATCCCTCATGGAGTTGTACACTAATCCAGCACTGAAAAGGCGCCAAAGGAAAACTAAGTACTATAACCACTTTCAAACATTCTTCATGAACATGTAAGAATTTCAATACATTGGCAACAATTTGATGAAATAAGAATAAATAGATTTAGCATATCAATTACTCCGGAAAGTTGGAGAGGGAATGATTCTCTTAAAAAATTATTTCATAATATATGAAGCTTTAACTTCTACAAACCAAATGTTTTTCCATATAATATCACATAAACAAAGATGAGTTAACTAGTTCTAAATACAATCCAACGAAGTAGGAAAGCAAACAATCAGTAAGTTTGAGACAATAAAACTCAATGATTCTAGCCCAGAAAATTGTGCAAGTAAATAATCAGAAAAACAAAATAAAAATCGAAGAAGTTTCAAACGTCAATGACAAGATCTAACTCGATAGCCACAGCCAATTGTCTCACGACAGCTGATGATGGAATGATATCAGAGTTTACTGCATTTGAACCTTCTGATGCAACTCCAGCTTTCGAATCCTGTAAGATATCAAACAATTGCAATAAATTATGTCAGAGAAACTCTATTATTTCAGCTGAATAATAAAAATTATAAATATTTTCCAGTTTATTTATAATTATGACTTTTCAATATCAAACAGTAGATACAGTTGAAAAGGTCATTGTTATTAACAGAATAACTTTGAATGCTGTAATCTCAAAAAAAAAAAAAAAATCATAGCCAACAATGCCATGAAAATTATCCTCACATTTCAACCAGTAAATATTTATGTTGATATCATATTCGGCTTCTTAAGCGTTTGTGTAAATTGAATAAATAGGAAATCTCACATTCCAAATAAATGCATCCTATTATCCACATGCCACTGATACAGTAGTCAGTTTTTCAGAATCTAAATAACACGTTTTGGGAATTGGCAACATTATAACTTTTTGCAATCTCCATTAATGGAATGGCAGAATGAATAACAAAAATTACATTCCACTTCCCCCTCTACAGTATGGTAGAGTGAAAACAGAAATCAAACATGTGCTTATATGATAGTAAAGTATTTGGAAACAAATACCTCAGAATCAGAGATTTCTCTCTCTCTCATGAAGTATAAATTTTCATCAAAGATTGCATATGCCATTGTGGAATTTTCAGTCTTCTCACTATCCTCAGCTCCCTTTTTCCCTATTCTTATGTTCCTCAACCTCTCGTGCCAGTCCTGTTTTGTCTTTATTGGTGCTGGCCTGCTCCTCTGATTCGTCACTTCCTGACAACTCTGCACCATCAAATTACATTATTTATTCAAAGCAATGCATTACCCGAATGCACGAAAAGTGCAACATTTTACCCGAAGCAATTGAAAAGGAGTAATGTTATTTATTAGCACTGCAGTCCAGCAGTCCATGTGGCTGTTGGGTCATTGCCATCTCCTAAAAAGTTGGGATGCATTTTATTTCATTGAAGAATGAGAGGATGACCCCACTGTCATACACACGTTTGTCCATCTTACAAATAGCACTATTCATTTAAAATTGACATGAATTGCCAATAGATATACTTCTAAACCTGTGCAGTGCAACTAAGACTCTGTGTACCGTGCACAAAAATGTAATAAGAAAACCATAAAAAAGAACAGGACGCAAGGAAACCAAACTGAAATATGCATTATAATTTTTCTGCTGTCAAATATCAATAACTTAGAAAACCGAACCTAAAATCTGACAAAACTGGCATCATTGCAAGTCGACATCAAAGTCAAACTTTAAATCCGCTTCCATGAATACAACTGGAGATCAAAGTCAAACTCTAAATCCACTTTCATCTCTCAATTTTCTGATCATCTCAAACACGAAACTCGCCTCATACAAAAAAAAACTATCAAAATCCACACAGCTCGTTCTACATTTACCATAATCAAACAACGTGATCCCATTCAAATTCAAAGAAATTTAATCACCTTAGATTTATCCCCGTCCTTCGTAGACTCCGGACTTGTTTCAATCGGCGATTGTTTATCCAAATCCTCTACAATTGCAACCAATTTCCAAAATCAAATAGAAAAAAAAACACCGATGAATTTTTGTAATGAATTCTAAAAATAGTAAATGAAATTATAGCGAGTGTACCTCGATGGGTAATAAAATCAGATTTTTTAATGTCCGTTAAGACTTTCTCCGCTTTAGCCGCAGCTGAATGGAAGGCTGTCCTCGCTTTGGATACAAACGATGTCTCCATTTTGTGCTCCGGGCGGTGCGTACGTTAAGCATTCAGACACGAATTCAAATTAGCCATGTTTAATGAGATGCTGGCCACATTACACTACGGTTAGAGTCGCGTTTCAGAGGTCATCGCACGCGTTTTGGGGTTTAACTAACGCGTCTAATATCTTTAGCAGGGCATGATCTATATTTAGGAATATGCGAATAATGAGCAATAGAAATAAAATATAGGTTGCCAACCCGAGCAAAAGAAATTAGAAGATGAGACGAGTTAGCAAATAGCAAGTCAGCTTATAAAATAGGAAACATGAATTTTTCGTCGAGACAAGTCATATGGCTGTCAGTTAAGAAACCAACAAGAAGTCACTTAAAACCCACACTCTACATCACTTCATTGATCAAAGCCTAGCCGAACCGATTAGGTACAGATTGAAGTGATTTGAGAACCTCAACAGAAACGACATGACAAGGGGCGAACCCCCATGTCCGGAGCAAGGTCTCATAATTGGTTGTAGTGTGTTTCAAAGCAACAAGCCTTTGCTTCGCAAGGCTTCTTCTATGATATCACTTCGGTTTACAAATCTTTCGCACGAGATCTTCAGTATATCTGACAGATTTGACAGCTTTGCAACAGACGCTTTCGGTCAATTTTTCAATCTACTTTTCAGGTGGCAAACCTAGAACATAAAGTGGTCACTTTTCAATTCATTTATGGTCGTCTCAAATCTCTACGACAATTGATTGACACCTATCAAGTTTCGCTCGTAAATCGTTAGGATGAGGTCATGTGTCATGCATCCAACAAACATCACCTCTTTCCTTTCACTATAAAAACTCGTAATTAGTGTCTTTCAAAAACAATGCAATTTTACACTTCAACAATAAGATTGCTTGGTATTTTCTTTTCACGTGGATCAATATGTGTTTATCTGGTTTTGTCCCTTCTACAACCATAATATCTTTTGATTATTGACCGACTTGAGCATTGGTGTTCCCATGACAGCCTTCCTCATTGTCGGAGAAGATGCTCGTGCTTCAACGCTTTGTCCAAATGTGCAGGGGCTCAACATGTGAATGGAAGTGAAATCGAAATCAGTTTGTCATGTGTTACTATCGAAATTCGAGATCAACAATGACTATCAAATTAGGAGTTCATGATTATTTTGCCCCAAGCGTGTACACTAGTATCAATGACCTTGTATCAGTCCCGTTCCAAATTGTTGGGGGTATTTTGTCTTTTATTGTTGGGTAGCAAACATTCGCTTTTGACATAAAAAAAAAAATGTTAATTTCACTAGTTGTCAATATTCTCTTCTTTCAGTATACTCATCGATTTATTTTTAACAAATTATTAAAATATTAATGGAATCTCAATATTTTTCAGACCTCTTCCATTTTCAAGTTTCATCCATACATTCATTGTGGTGGATGAAATATATTGTGCATATTTGGTATACAATACTATAATTAACATAATCGATTTTAACTTCTTTTTCTTCTTGTAATACCGTAAAACACATAAATGTTCTCATGTTCAGGAAATCTTACTTTACCCACTTGGAGATAACCGTACTTACGGTTTTCACATTTGGAGAGAACCGTAATTAAGGCTCTCCTGCTACATCAACAAATGGGCATTCTCATCATAAAATAAATTTTACCAAACAAAAAAAGTATGCAAATACTGAAAATATAGATTTAATTACATTTCGAACAATCGATGAATCGATACTTTGTGTGTAGTGTAGTGTACATATTGTTGTATGCAATTTATATAGCAATCAACTGCTGGACAGTAATGGGAGTTACATGTGAACCATTGAAAAGAATATCAATTAAAGTGCGAGCTGTAGCTTGTGTAGGATGATATATGTCCCAAAAAATATAATTACTTCTGTTGGAACAATAATAGGAAACAGGCGTGCAAGGAACAGCAGCTCTCAATCTCCCTAATCCACAACAAGCAGCCTTAGTCTCATTGAAACCTGGAAAAACGAACCCGTTTCTTAGATTAAATAAACATAATCTGAAAAACGAGACAATACGAAATTCATGAACAGTCTTCTAATGTACTCGAAACACGTACCATAAGTTGAGGGATTGTCGATAAAGTTTGTGATGATACCATATGCATCGAGATAGGAGTAGTGCAAGTCCTTATGCTCCGATTTCAAGTCTTGCAACATTGATTGGAGTCCTTGGTTGTACTTTTTGGACAAGGAATTCACCTCTTCATTGCATTCATTAGTTGTACTTTGAAATCTTTGCTTTGGGGCGCAGCCAATTGGTGCTGTCCCAACGGTCAAAAATTTACGTGCCCCTAGACCATGCAATCCCTGAATCCATAAAATAAGTTGTGAAAATTGAACTATTAAATAATCCTGTACTGAATAACGAAATTCCGTCAGGGGCAAATTTACGTTACCTTGAGCACCTCTTTGAGGGACGAAACCATGAGATTAACAAATTGTTGAGGGGTATTTCTGGATTTCGAGAAGTTAATTATATCGTTGCTCCCGATTATGATTGGAAATAACGATTTTGATAAGTGTACTTGGGCATTGGCTGTTCCTAGTTGTTTCACTAGTCTTTGATGTACTCGAGAGAAATACCCGAGTTGGAATGGCAATGGAATTGTTTGCTTCTGAAAAAAAAAAGGAGTTAGATTTTGCATTTACTGACTCGAGATATGAAAATGGTGTGTTCGATTCATTTACAAGAACGTCATCATTTGTGGCGTTGAAGATTCCGGCTCCTCCCGAGGCAAAGTTTACACCTTTCACGAAAACGTCGTTAGGCTGCGAAAGATATGGCGGCGCAGTCGATAAACCCAACTTCTCAGCTGTCAAACAAGACGATAATAAGAAGGGAAAAAAAGTTAAAATCTTGTTTATAGTCTTGTATCTCCATGTAATTCGGTCGACATGGCTTTAATGCATGAAGAGTTACCTAAGAAATCTGCAGAATTCTTGCCATTAGAAAACCTTCCCGTGGCTATTCTGCCTGGATAGTCGACCCCGTAGTGAGGGAAATCCGCTTGAAGAATGGAGAGGGCTAAGTATTTGTTGTTGCCGACGTCGACTAGGGAGTCGCCAAACACGTACATAGCCGGCACGCTCTGCGCTTTCGAATAAGAATTAGCGAAATGAAGGACGAGGAAAACGAGAAGAAAGCAAGAAAAATTAGCCATGAAAGAGATTATGGTTAATTTTCCCTCTCTATCTCAGAAAGTTGATGGTATAATCGAATTTGTTTGGCTTTTATAGGGAATGTGAGAAGTTATTTAATCAATTATTTTTGCTTAATTGAATTCAGTTTTAGCTTCTTCAGATTTGTATGCTATTTCTTGTATTTAGCCATCTTTGAAGGTGACATTCACACATGGAATCAATCTTGTTTTCAAAATTCTAAGTGAATGAGTTTTGGATATTATGCCGTATTTGTTACACATTCATTTAAAATACATTATTTTCAAACTCATTTTCGACCACACATTTTTCAATAAAATAATAATTTTCATCATATCATTATTTAAAATACATTATTTTCTCGATAATATTCATCAAACACACCCATATATACTTTATTAAAGGATAAAAACAACCATCTAAGACAAATAATAAATAAGTCTCGTCTTTAATAAATTTGAAGTCGAAATTACATGCATTATTCATTGTTAAATATTCAACTGTAAGATTCGAAGTAATGCTTATGTTAATTTTAGTTCTCTTAACACGTTCAGTCTCTCCGATCAAATTTTGACACATCACTGTAATTTCGAGATTGATATCGCAAATTTGGACTCCTTGGAAATTTGATTTGGACTCATATTGTCTAGTGAGGTGATTGGACGTGGTCCTAATGTTATTTTGTTAACACATGAATTATTGGCTCATTTCCGAGTTTTTTGGGTTATCACACAATATTAGTCAAAGGCAAAGAACAAACTATAATGAAATTTTTTGTTTATTAATTATTGGTTGATTTTTTGGACCATAGGTTTTAGATCTTCAACTTATTTGAATATAAGTATTTGCTTGAGCCCCTTTTTTTTTTTTTTTGGCAAAATGTATTTTAGAATAGTGTTTTATTAGAGAATAAATAGTTAAAAAGTAATAAAAATATTTTCGATTTACATGTAAAATTATTTTATAAGTGTGTGGCTTAAAATGAGAAACGAAAAACGAATTTTTGAGAAAATGGGGACCAGACACAGGCAAAAATTTTACGTGATTAAAATTATATGTGTAGACGTTAAAATTGAACACGACTTTCGAGAATTGGGGAGGCTTTTAAGGGTTCTGATAGTTTTGTCATCCAACATCAGGTCAAGTGAAAATTGTGCTTGATTTTAATGTTCACATTGACGATTTTATCACACGAAAACCAAAATTTACACAAATTGAGGATATAAAACTATATCACATAAAAAGTTGAAGAGTCCAACCTTAATTTTTTCTTTATTTAATCTACAAAATTTTTGTGATGTTTTACACTCCATGACTATCATTTTTTTCAAATATTTTCAAAACTAAGAGCTTGTTTGGAAGTGATTAAAATCAGATTAAAATTGAAAATATAATCGTTGGAGTTGACTTTTATTAGACGGATGGGACTCAATAACGGCTATATTTTCAATTTTAATTGGATTTTAATCCTTTCCAAACAAGCTCTAAGTTTAGTGAATAAAAATCTTCATCGGGTCAATTCGGAATAGCATAACTTAAAAACGTGTATGCCTGTATGTACTACGTAGACACACTAAGAAATAAAATCAAAAGAGTATAAAATATTCAAATAATTTTGTTTTTATTGATTCGATATTAGCATACTAGTCGAAGGCAAAGAACAAACTATAATGAATTCATTATTATAAGTCATGTATACGCTAAAGCTATGCAAACGAATTTATTTATGACAATCACCATATGAGATAAAGCAAAAACAACAACAATTATTTTTCTAAATAAGGATAAAAATAACCATCTAAGACAAATAATAAATAAGTATCATCTTTAATAAATTTGAAGTCGAAATTACATGCATTATTCATTGTTAAATATTCTACTATAAGATTCGAAGTAATGCTTGTGTTAATTTTAGTTCTCTTAACACGTTCAGTCTCTCCAATCAAATTTTGACACATCACTGTAATTTCGATATTGATATCGCAAATTTGGACTCATTGGAAATTTGATTTGGACTCATATTGTCTAGTGAGGTGATTGGACGCGAATTATTGGCTCATTTTTAAGTTTTATGATATTCCGAGTTTTTTGGGTTATCACACAATACTAGTCGAAGGCAAAGAACAAACTATAATGAATTCATTATTATAAGTCATGTATACGCTAAAGCTATGCAAACGAATTTATTTATGACAATTGCCGTATGAGATGAAACAAAAACAACAACAATTATTTTTCTTTTTCTGCCTAGAATTTCACGTCAATAATGTGATATTAATTTTAAGAAATTATTAGATGATTCCTTAATATGAAATGATATTAATTAGAATTAAATAATTCTTGAAACAAATTCTTAAATTAAATATTTATGCTTTTCGCTAAAAGTTTGTATAAATTTTTCTTCCCACACCATGCTCTCATATCGACTTCCTTCGATATGTATGTATGTACGTACGTATGTGTTATTAATTAACGTAATTTTATTAAAATCGACATCTATTTTAAATAATGGTTGGATAACTAAAATGGAAGGAAGAGTGCTCGGGGATTCTCCTTCTTTCTCCTTCTCATGATGAATTATTAATCGATTTTTATAAACAGGAAGGCATGGGCAATAACCCCTCGCGAAAGCCATAGCCATATACTAGCACTTTCAAGAAGCCTACCTCATGTTCATGCTAGCAATAACAAGCAAGTGTCAACGTCTCATTCTGGCATTATTCTAAATACGATAATCGACTTAAGGTAATGGGTTCCGAAGAGGTGACCTTTCGTAGTTTGGGTTCTTCATCTGAGAAGTGGCTCTGTATCAGTATCAGTAAAAAGCACCCTTTTAACTTAAATAAATTCTTGTCTATCAAAATATGAAATTAAAAATTTTAAATAAGACAAGATAAGCATCATATAGATGGTAACAATGAATTCTAAAGCAGTGTAAATATTTAAAATCTTGCCTACTCATCAAAGTTCAAACTTGAAAGAAATAAAACAATGATTCTAGTAACCAATAAGAATATAATGAAATCCCGAAGTACGTTGGCATTGAAGCACAAGTAGAAGCAGAAGAAGGAAGGATTGAAAGTACTAAAAACCTACGCGAATTGAAGCTTTAGAAATATCTTACACCCGATCATCTTGCCTTAGATGCTGCTTGATGATCATTTTGAAGCTATCTTCCGTGCTTCCCTTATGAGCCAGAATTTGCAAGTTACAACAAAGTACCAAAATATCAAACGGTTTCAAATTTTCAAGAACATCTGGAGCTCGATCATAATCCTGAAAGGACAAAAGATTAATCCGTTCAGTTATGAATTCATTGCATAAACAAGATACCCCACCCACGAAAAAAGTTGAACTCACCCCTTTCGGTGAGTACATACAATTTATACAGGAAATATATTTCAAAAGAGGCCATGAACGATATACAGAGGCTGTATAAGTTGATGCTTCTGACAAAATAAGGATCCACTCACCTTTTCAGTTACAATGACAACTGGTTTAGCAGCAAACTTGGATTCGAGTTCTTCCAGTCTTGCTCTTATCATGTCAATATCCTAGTTTTATAGGAAATTTAAAAAGTTATTTGACACTTCCAAATGGATAGAACATCAATGAACACTGAAGAAAGTGGAAGGTATGAAACAAAAGCAATTAAATCGTGGTTTATGGAACATTAATTCAGTCATGATATCCTCATACCACAGAAATGATGATCGAGACAAAGATACCTCGAGTTGAAATAAATGGTGGTCACTGAAGTCTAGCCGATCTACAATTGTTGGTCCCATCTACAAAGAGTTAATCACCATTAGAATTGTAAAGTAATGGTGCTTAAAATACCCAACAAATTTTTGTGTCAAATTTTATCTCAAGATAGTCAAATAGCTACACAAATACACTTAATTAATATAAGAAAACCGAGAAGGGTACCTTCTCGATCCTCTGAATGAAGGAGTCAGGAAATCCGATGCCAGAAACACATAATACAATCTTATTAGTGACAAGCTTCAGTGGAATTCTACTTGACATGTTTCCAACTTTCAAGAAGTGTGACGGAGCCATTTTAGTGAAGAATACAGGAAGAACCTTTTCAACTTCTCGAATTGTTGATTCAAGGGCTTCAATATCATGTTTTGCTACCTGTAAGACTCATTTATATTAGAATCCATGGTATATCTGAATTTAACTAGTCGCCGTGCCAACAAAAATATTACAATCACACATACCATGAACATAAGGGAAATGGAATGAATGAAAGACAGAATTAGATGGGTAAGCGTTTTCATACCAAGTCTGCGTGATGGATGACAATGACATCTGCTCGGTTGAGTGCAGTCAAAGGTTCCCTTAGTGGTCCAAGTGGAAGTAATTGACCATTTCCCCACGGCATCATTGCATTCACCATTATAATCTCTAGGTCACGCCATAAACTTAGATGCTGTCTTCCAAATATGAAGAGTTCACAAACATGAGTAAGTCAAATCCCACCTTATGTTAGATATTTAAATTTTTATGAATGATCTACCTGAGAAGGTCAGCTTCAAAAATATGCAGAGACAATTAAGAAAGGTGATACTGATACATACAATATATTAGTGAAAACTTGAAAATAACAGAAATTACAAAGAATCTGTGTTTAACAGGATTTCATAAGCAAAATTGCAGAAAACCACGGAAGTTCTAGTCTCCTCCTTCTCAAACCCCCATTCACCCCCCAACAAGAGAGAGTGTGACGGAATACTAGTTAAGGAATTAATCATTTCGACAGAAAAATCCAAGTGCATGTTTAGTATTAAGTATAATCAACAAGATTTTAGCTTCTTTTCTTCCTTAATGTTGTCCATAGCTCTCTAATCCACCCTATAAACATGCCATAAGCCATATATAGGAGATGTTGGACATGAATGTAGGCGTCAATCTTCTGAAACTAAATGGAACCCAGTACCTGCATTCCATCATCTAGGATTGCAGCACAAATATGACCTGAATTAGAATGATTTTTCACTTTTTCATGGGACAGAAGCCTCTCAGAGCGCGTAGTGCTGCGAAGATTCATGTAACCATATTGTTCAAGAAAGCTATGGGCCGTGGCAGCTCGATTTGAACCCACACCAATCTTAGCATATGTCCCACGCAAATGCCTCTGAAGCATTTTAGCTTCATCCGCACCACCATAGCCCTGAAAAAGAGGAAATCTTTCTCATTTTTTTATTTCAAGAAAATTGCAAATGAATACGGAAATGCCATTCGATACACAGGCATAAGGAATCTTTAAAAATTGCACTTAGTTGTCTTCAATGTCTTAGAAACTCAAGACACAGTAAAGAATCAAGTAGGAGGAAAAAAGGTTCCATCTATCTAAATTGACATTGATAAAATACTCCATAACACCAATTATACATAGCTAAAAGCAATTTAAAAGGATATCACTTCGTGAAACCCCTGCATACTGCCCAAAAAAACAGAAAGAAAGAAAGGAGGGAGAGAGAGCGAGAGAACAGAACTACCCTTGTAAGAATAAGAGGAGGTATTCCTGTATCGGCCAACAAGCGTGCAACGAACTCCACCATTGGAGTCTTTCCATTGCCTCCCCAAGTCAAATTCCCAACACTAATCACTGGCACTGGCAACCTTACCATTCAGTAATACATATCAACAGCATATCCAAATTAATAATCATCGTTATAAAATAAATGTAATCCCACAAATAAAGGGTACCGCTATTTCCATCCACATTTTTTATAAGTTCATCCCACACTAAGTTCATCCACTACAAAAATTTTAAATTTAAAAAAAAATACTATTTACATCCACATCATTTTCCAATTTTGTCCTTTAAATTCATTTATTTAAATTCTATGTACATCCACATGAATTTTATATATTCATTCCACTTTAAATGCATCCCTAACACTATAAATTCAAACAATCCCTAAAACCATACTCTTGTCCACCGCCAGTATTTTAGGTTGGGTACTAACATCTCTTTGCATGCACCTACTGTCACAAACTAATCATTCCTTCCAGTTAAAACCAAGTTTGTATAAGCAATCTTAAACAAATATACTTCCTGAATTGGAACTTTTCTAAATACTTATGAAAAAAAATCAACCGCAATTGAGAACAAAAAAAAAAAAAAAATTGAAGATAAAGAGACAATTTGCAACTCCATAACATGTCAATATCAAGAAAATCTTCCCATTTCATTTTATTTCAATTCTGGCTGTACTTCACAGAATTCCACATGATGAAATTCTAAAATTGCAACAATTAGTCAAAACTTCATCCATATCTCTGCATCTTTTCTATTAATAGAAGACCATCAGCCCAAATTTGAATCAACATTTCGACTTTCGAGGCAAACTTTTCATTAGTAATTTCCAAATGTAATAAAAGCTGTTAGCAAATCATCATTCAAGATATACTAATATTTTACCGAAACATCCATTTTGAGAGTAAACTAAACTACAAGAAGGAGAATGATGAAACCGACAGAGAGAGCCCCAAAACCAGAGGACAAAGTAGTAAAGGGAAATGGAAAAACAAAAAGCACAAGTAAAAGCAACACAAATTAACCAAACACAGGCAACACAAATGAGAAAAAGAACCAGAGGGGAAAGGAAAAGAGATGGGGGGGGGGGGGGGGGATCTACATGGACAGGAGAGAAGGGGGAGGGTGTAGAGAGAAGAGTGTATTTTTTGTTTATGCCTATTTAAGTAAATTTACATATGATTTAAAATATAATAAAATTTTATTTTTAAAAGTGGATGTATATATAAAAAGCGTGGATGGAAATAGCGGTACCCCAAATAAATCAAGAAACTGGAAATGAAAAAGTTGAAGATTTCCAATGGTTTTCAGTATCAAAAGGCCAAAAGGGGCCACAGACTCCAGCAAGCCTAATGGGAAATAAACAGTAAAAAGTCTAATGAAGGTGCTTTCTTCAACACTATGTTATAGTACATCCAGAAAATTTGTGGAAATTCAAGAATTTACCTATGCACGGAGAGGAGGTTGAGGTGATAGAGGCGGTGGCGGAGGGAGATAGCGAACCCGTAGAGATAGGAAGCCAAGGAGAGAAGTGGGATCAGAGAGAGGTGCACCGGAGACAAAGTGGAGAACCTTTGAGAGAGAGGCGTATAGGCTATTTTGTTCACTGCTTTTCTCAGTTTTTCCATTCAAGAATTGTACGGTGGCATAGGGGCAGAGCAAGGAAATCATTTGAACTAGTTCAATTAGTTCCAAGCAAATTTATCTTAGCCCAAACAAACTATTAATTTTAGGGAAAATTGCAATCACGATATCAAACATTTCATCTAGTAGCAAATTTTGTCCATACTTTTCATCTGTGTCATCCACCAAATCTTTTAAAAATTCTCACATGGAGTTCAAATTCATCCATTTGACTTTTAGTTGATTAGAATGATTAATGTTGACTAAGGGGGGTGTTGACACCCATTCTAGTAGAAGAATGTGTTTTTGAATAGTGATTGATGGAAGAATGTGTGGTTAAAAAGTATGAAAAATTTTTAAGTTTATGTGTAATATTATTTTATTAATAGAATGTGTGGTTTAAATGAATAAAGAGAAAAAGAATGGGTGCCAAACAGGGGCTAAATATAAAAAGAACAAAATGGTAATTTTATAATTTTAATATGAAATAATTTATAACATTCAACTTAAAAAATAAAATGGACACGACTATTCACCACCTTTGCCAATTTTCACCCCACACTCCACGCAGGGGCAGACACAGAATTTTTACGTTTGGGGGCACAATCGAACTTGTAAAGAAGTTGGTATAAATTTTACAATCGAAAATTTACGTCCAAAAAAACATACTCCTTGTAATTTTACATCCAAAAATTTACATAGGATATGACTTTTTCGGATGTAAAATTTTGAACATTTTTGAAAAATTTCTAATAAAATGATGAAAATTATATCGAGAAATTTGTATCGCAAAAATAATAAATGTTAATGAAATAATAATTTTTTTTTAAATGCAAGTTAGACGTCTTTTTAAAAGTTCACGTTTAACGTATTTGTAACTATTTTCGATATATATTTGAACTATTCGATATGTCCATAATGTAACTCTTGAAATAAGGTTCGAAATGATACAAACAATTTATAGATTCGATTAGCGTACGATCGTCGGAGAATTTTTAAAATTTGTATATTTCGAAATTCAAATTCATTTTTATTTTACCCCTTTTTTGTGGAGATTAAAATCAAATTTTTAGTAAATTTTGGTACAAATTAAATAGTTATGAATTTCATAAAAATATGTTATTAAAATTAATTGTTAACTTTATTTTAGATTAAAATTTAAATTTCAATCGATAACAAACGTGATTTAAAAAAAAAAAAAAAAAGAATCACAAAAGTTGGGGGCACCTGCCCCTCCCCCAGGACCCCCCTTGGGTCCGCCCATGACTCCATGAACCCCAACTAAACAAAGCTACAACCAATCCACCTAGTTGCCACTAAACTCTCAATTGGATTCGACTCAATATTGCGTGAGTATAATTTGCTTTCCCTCTAGCCAAACTCTCCATTGGATTCAATCTCAAACTACGTTCATGCTAAGTAAATGGAGCAAAATCTGGGTACAAAAGCAATTAGATCTATTTGAAAAAAAAAATAAAAAAAAAATCAAAGTAAATCTAAAACAGACTTGGGTTTATATTCAAATGTCTCGAATTCGCCGAATACGTTGTTCAAAACTGATACTGCACCACTTCCGATTTTGATTTTGTACCCAAATTTTACCTCATTTATCGAGGTAAATAATGAGTTGTACGTTTAATTGTCGGTGACAGTGGCGTGAATGTTCTGAATGGATGACTGGGCAACGTTGTTGATCAGATGAGATGGTGTGGTGCCAACGTTGACTGGATCTATGGATCAGTTTTTGGGTTGGGTGGGGGAAGAAGAACAATGTTTTTCTTTTTTATATTTTTATTTATTTACTATAATATTATTTTATGTAGAATAATATAAAAGTACCATTTTACCCCTTCTACATTGGTCAAAAGATGTCATTTTTTTAAAATGGTCAACTAACGGTCAAATAAATTGATTTCATCCATCTAGACTCCAGACGTGAATTTTTAAAAAGTTTGGTATCGTGAATGACACAAATGAAAGGTTTAGACAAAGTCTGTTATTAAATGAAATGTTGAGTATCGTGACTGCAATTTTTCCTTAACTTTATGTAGCCACATAACAACGTAAATGACATTAACGTGCATGACATTAAACTGTTAGACAACCATTATTTTAAATTTTTTTTTATTCTCATACTCATTTTTAATCACACATTTATGTACTAAAATATTTTGCACGTAAATTTAAAATTTTAACGAGACTAATTACCTACTTGAGAATTTTGGTTATCGCTTATGTTTTTTAAAGTATTGATATTGAGCATTTATAAATAAATTTTGATATTTTTAGTAACGATTTTTAAAATAATCGAATTCATGCTTTAAAGTTTATTATCCAATAATATTGAAAGTTTTAAAAAAAATTACATTTATGTTCATTTATTAGAAAAAAGTATGTGTTAGAGATGTAAAATTAAAAATATTGGAAAGTAGGTGTTTAAAAATAATTGTTCAAGCCTCATTCATTTTTTAAAGTAAATTTGAAAATAATTATTTCTAGAGAAGATAAAATTGAAATAAAATTTGAAACGTGTTACTCAGTGCACTAGTTGGCGCACCGAGACGATATGAAGTATTTAACCTAATACGTCTTCATAAATTTATGGATAATTCTATTTGAACCGAATTGGAGTTACCGAAAAGTTGTCACCCTCTCACATGCGCGCCGACCTGTGTGAATAAAAAACTCTCAAATGTGTGATCTACACACTTTATTGTGAGTATAAGTAAAAAATTATGTAAAAAAGAGAACGTACATGTAACATAACCCTAATTATGGAGGATTAAATTTTGATGTGATGAGTAACGATCATATTTTTCATTTTAATGAGATAAAAAGATGGCCCAAACGAAGATTATGTAAAAATTCCTTCTGTCATATTATATGGAGGATTCATTCTCAAGTATCTTTCTTGAAGATGATGAGCTTAAACTTCCCAATGTAGATACATCGATGGAAGCAGAAAAGGCATAACCAAAGTAGCAAAATATAAACATTCAATAAACAAAGTAGCGATCGTTTAGAACAATTTTTGGGATGAATATTACAGTCTACAGAGGATTATTAAAGAGAATGTACAAGATTCGGTCAATATACATGTTTCAACTCGACTTCCACATCAGAATGTTCCAAATGTATTCTCGCCACTGTAAGTCATGTACAGGAAACCGTCCACATCTTTATTGTCCTCGTAAATGGTAGACATCATAGCAGCTGCAATAGCACCGAACAATAAAATGCTCGAAATCAACAGAAATATTTTGTGCAATGTCGAAACTATTGGAAACTATTGGACGTTCTACTCACCAGTCGGAGGAAGAATGTTCTTGACAAAGATAAAAATCGCCTTCTCAGCACTGAGCTTAATCCTCTTTCGGACAACATAGACAAATTGTCCAACAGTCAGATCAGCAGGAACCAGATATCTGTATAAATCAAGATTCAAAATATTGCAGATGAGTTAATGAGGGAAATATAACTAGATAACCGCATCTATCATATCGAACCTGTTAATATTCGAGTTATTAGTGAAAAGGAAGGAAATTTAAGGGCTTACAAAGTTGCGCGGTTTACAATTGACTGACATCCTATGCCAAATCAATTGCAAAATGATTGGGAAGAAAAGGCCTGCTTTACACTTCAAAAACATGACATCACCACCAATAAGAAAGAAAGAGACAGAACAAGAGACATCGCAGGAATGGAAAGAGCGGTTGTTGGGATGGGATGCTGGTTAGGGGTTTGTTGTCACCGCAGAACTTCAAAAGATATGTGGTATGTTATAACCATAATTCATGTACCATAAAACCTATCTGCAACTATACCACTCACAGGATCTATTCAGTAAGGGACCATTAGGTGCGACTTTTGAGAAGCCAAAATGAGCTTTTGGAAGCTGCTTCTGGACCTGATTGGTTAATTTTATAAAATTGCTTCTTCTGGTTAGAAGAGCTTTTGGGGGAAGATAGCCGAATGTGGTTTCCTCTAAAAGCTCTTTCAAAGATGAAGCTCTTTTAGAAATTAGTTTCCAAAAACCAACAACGGTAGTTTTCGCATTATGCTCTTCTATAAGAAGCACAAGCAAAAGTGGAAGTCGTTAGACAGGCCCTAACTACAACAACAGTAATAAGATAAAGCCTTATTTTCAAAACTATGCCAACTGAAAAGCAGAATGCCAAAAAGAATATTGGCAGTATTAAAATTTATACACATTCAGTAACCATAGATATTTTCAACAACGAGAAACAATTATCGAAAAGATATTGAAGATAACTGACTTCTTCTTGTCAATGTCTGGTATATCACTTCTTTCTGCCTTCTCCACAATAACCTGAATAGCAGCAGCAGATATTATGAATAGAACAAGTAGAAGGACAAGATGAAATATCAAGCACCCGACAAGTCTTGAATGCGAAAACGAATTTTTCAATACCGGAATTCTATCAGGGTACTTCTCCCGGATTCTAGCAGCTTCTGCTTGTCGCTTCTCTGCAAAATTTAAATTAATATCAGTAGACATTAAAAATGATAATGTAAATACCCCAAGAAATGTAAAAATGTATAGAAGTGAGAAGTTCTCAACTTAAGAGGATATACAAGAATTGAAATTCACATACCCAAGAAGATGATATTTGCATTTGGAAGGAATTAAATTTTGAAAAGCACTCCAATTAAAAATTCATCATTCATTAAGAATAACAATAAATCATCCATTCTTGTTATTTCTTCTCGTGCAACAATACAAATTGCAAAAAAACAAACATATCACACCATATGCGTAATGTCTCGACTCAACTAAGTCCCATTCCATATGAATTTTACACAAGTACGCACAAAAAACGATGTTCCACGCCACACAAGTTCAAAAGAAACATTGCTCCAAATTAATTACACGCGATCCCTTAATCAAAGCAAAAGGATCAAAATTTCAAAAAATAGTGTTAATCAACGAGCAGGCAACCGAAGAAAGGTGTAACAATGCATTTACCAAGGGGGTGTTCCAACTTGAAGGAGCTCTTGGCCATGGCGACTCGTTAAAGCTACAATTCGGACGATTAGTTCGAGACGAAGGCAAAGGAGAAGGGGCAATTTCTAGGGTTTGTTATCTTCAAAATGGGGAAAAATAATTAGAAAATTAATAATTAATTTATAAGAAAAGGAGACTTCTCCTTTCCGTCACGGACACGTTGTAGAAGTATTATTGTACAAAGAGTCGTGTTAAAATAAAATGGGTATATTTCACTGCTCGTCCCCAACGTTTGAGGAAATTAACATACTTACCCTCAATCTTCTTTTGTCCAATTTTTTCTCTAACCTTTGAAAAATTAGCAAACCTAGCCCCTGTTGATATTTTCATTCAAAAATCTAATAAATTTGTGTAAAATGACAATCTTACCCTTTAACCTAAATAAATAAATAATAAAGCAACCAAAAAATTTTAAAAAAAAAAAGAAGCAAAAGGCCACAAGAAAGAGAAAAAATTAAAAACATTTTCTTCCAACCCCACCCCTTGACGCGTAATCAGGGTAGTTTTCTCTTGTTTAAATCATCGCCTAGCAACATAATTTTCCTCATGGTTACACAACAGGGGGTCAAGGCTTGGGGTCGGGATGGAAGAAATTAAAAAAAAAAATCCTTTTCATTTTCATTTTTATTTTTCTTTTCCCTTTTTTTTTGGGGTCTTTGCTTATATTTTTCTTTATTCCTAATTTCTTTTTGTTCATCTAATATTATTGATAACTTAAAATTTATTTCTACTTCTCAGCATCAAATTTTAATTTCAGCCACACGTCCAAAATTGTTAATCATTTTTACTCATACATTTTCTGGTTCTCACCATTATTCTTCCTATAAGTTCCTAAAAAGTAGTCAATTCAGAACGGAGACAGAATTTACTAATTTATCTAAGTTGGGGACAAAAATAAGTCGGAATATGTCTATTGTTTTGCTCAAAGATTAGGTATCAATAGTGTAATTTATCCAAATAACAAATATAAAAATTATTTACTAGATGATTAGAGAATATTAAACATGCTGATGACTAATTAATCATGATTTATAACAATTTGGTCTTACCTAGACTATTATCCTACTTATCCTAGGAGTCTTTATTTGGTTCACATTGTATTTCATTGAAACCATTTATAAATGATGACATCATGATTTGACAAGTTTTATCTTTAATGATTCTCTCATACGAATTCTCTCTTATCTAGTCATTTCATATAAGAGATTAATGTAAAATTTCACAATTATTAGCCTTCGAATCAAAAATTTGTTTCACGACAAAAAAGATCGAGTATAACATTTCAATTCAATCACAAAGCCTAAGCACAAGTCCGACCTTTTTTCAAAGAAAAAGGACGCTATTGCTCATTCGGGAAAAATGTCACTATTACTTATTCGAATGGTTGATGTAAACAACCGTAAACATATAGTAGAATCGTTTATTCTGAAAAATTGTTTTCGAAAATATAAACATAGAAAACGCGTTTACTTTGAAATTTTGATAATTTTTTTAATAATATTTTATTCAAGAAATTTTAATAGTTTAATGTTAATATAATATTAAATATCATATATGAAGTTGGTGAATCTAAATTTTTTTTCCAACTATATTATATAATTTCAAATTTTTGAGCAAGAAAATTAAGGTTAACAACATCAATTATGTTGATACACCTTATGGATAGCTTGTCTTTAACTCAACTCAACAAAATAAAAAAAATGAAATCGAGGCATTGGAATGAGCTTAGCAACCTTAAGCTACGTCTCCCCATTACTATATATCGAATCAAGTTTGACAATTGATTACTTTACCAGCGTCATAGATCGAAGTAGGTGGAATTAAGCACAAAGTATTTACACTGAAGCCTAATGTGATCAGGTCCAGTTTATTAAGCAGCAAACATTCGTATGCCAGGACAAGAACCGGGGTGTTTGTAAATGCATGATCATATTATATTGTACACTCATAATGCAATTCCTATTCGTTTTTCTCTATTCCTTTTGTGTATGCCCGCTCACGTGTGTGAGACAGAGAGGGAGATAGAGCATTCATATAATTATATAGAAGATAAATTAAGATATTTTAATAGAAGAACAAGATAAAGAAATGCATGTGGAATTTCCTAGTATAGTTATTGATACGAAGGACCTAAACTGCAACAACATGACAGAGTTAGGCCATGCACTTCTTTGCCTGCTTGATAACTTCACTTAAAAGTTTAGGTTGCAGGTGGAATTTCCTAGTATAGGTATTGATATGAAGGACCTAAACTGCAACAACATGACAGAGTTAGGCCATGCACTTCTTTTCCTGCTTGATAACTTCACTTAAAAGTTTAGGTTAACACAGGTACAAGTCCAAACCAAAATTAGGTCCATTGGGAAGATGTCAAAATGGAAATGGTTCCAAATTAGATCCAATTAAATTTGTCATGTCTTCTAACTTGAGTAATAACAGCAGAACAATCCCCCAGCAGCAGCAGCAAGAACGAGATTGGCTTTTGTTCCAATAGATTTGGAACCAGTCCTTTCCAGATAGAGCCTTTTAAAGTAGCTATATCCATAAAAATAGACAAACTGAGCAATAAAAGATTGCAGGTTCTTGGTCCCAAGTCCCTGATATAACGAAAAGACCTGCTTGCTGGATATTACCTTCCATAAAACGTCAGAGAGATTCCTGTAGTGAACAGAATAAATGATTTAGAATTTGAAAATGGATAATATTACAATGCGCACACGAGCAAAAGCAGGACATACAATGTTAGGGGAATTACATGAAATTGAGAAAAATCAAGCTAATTTCGTAAACATGAAACAAAGAAGTCATTACAGAATCGCCATAATCCTATGGTAAAGAAAAGTCTTATGAACATCACCAAAATCTAGATGATATTAACATATTTGAGCTCATGGGGTCAACAGCACATCAAGTCTCAATATTTTAGATTTGAAAGTTATCTCCAACTGCTGAATTGTATTGCACTAGACATTTTCACTTCAAAGTGACGAACGTGATTTGCAGCCGCATAGAAGAAATGATTTGAGGTAGCACAAGCAGTTGAAATTGAGTAGTTTGGCCCCATCAAACCAAGATCAATTGCAAGCAAGGACAGACCCCATGTTTGTTATAGCATAAGGTATGAAAAATGGAGTTATTTTCCTGTGACCTTTTTCTATTAGAGCTTGAACACCATCAGAAAAAACTGTTAGACCACCCATTCCCGTTCTGACGAGAACACCAGCTCGTATCTTGTCGATCTGAAATAATTTAAAGCATATACTTCAATAGGGCATGTCTTCAAAAGAAGTGAAAAGCTGATGAAAGCAACAACTTATATCCATACAAAGTGCATTTTCCAAATTAGCACTTAAAAGATATTAGAAATTGGCAGATCAAATAACAATGTCTTTGATTGCATAAAAGACACGTCCTGGTTTCCCCAGCTTTGCTAAGATGAGAACCTCTTCAACCAGCATCACGTATATCTTTCAATGAATCTAAAGTTCTGAACTAAGAGTTTCAATCAGCAGTACTTGGAAAACTAAAACAATCACCTGGGTTAGCATTGAACCCTGGTTAACTAAAACTCAAACAATAATAAAAATATCCAAAAAAGAGATGCAGATATTAACACAAAAATCACAAAATATAATGGAAGGAAATAAAGAATAAATAAATTAAGGTATAGATTGTGATATAGGATGGTGTTCACGATTTTTCTTGAAGACCGCTGCTCAATGCACCCCCCCCCCCCCATGGTGACATCGACCCCCATGGGCCGTCTACCATTAAGAGGCCAGCGACGTCGACCCCCACTATACTTAGCCAAATAAATGGCCATGAGATAGACAAGAATCACCCAACATCAAACTCGGCCATGACCAACCGCTATGCGAGTGGGTGTTAACGCTACAGAACGTGGGGGAGTGGGAAGGCATACGTGGGACACGTGACACCGTAAATCGCGGAGCAGGGGGCGTGCCATCAGGTGCCTATAAATACCCCAGTGTGAGAAAAGGTATGTCTTCTTGAAACCCGAACTATTTTGCATTCCATATATACTTCTCAAAACACGTTACTAATTCTCACGCCGGAGGTACAACGGGGGAAAAAGCCCCAACCTCATTTTGCAGGTAACAACCACCAACTAGAGCAACCGGACCACCGCATTCATCAAGGCGAACACGGAGGTCTACCTTGCTACTATTTCATTGGCGCCGTCTGTGGGAAACCACTGAACAAAAAAGCTATGTCAAGGAGACGAACTAGGAGTGAAACACGCATGGTCGGAAACACCGCAGACACGGAGTCAGAGTCTGTCGCTCGAGGTCATGTCCCGCCACCGCCACCGCAATATGTAACACAGGGTCAATTCAATGCCTTGGAGACACAATTGGCGGCCATGATGACCCTCTTGCAAGGCCAGACACAGAGAATTTCAGCCCCACCGCAGAGTTCGTCGGAGGCCGTACGCGAGCAACCACCCCAGGTGGCACAAACGGTTACCCCGCCGGTTACCCAACCAACAACGGGAGACATGGGGGCTTCTGGCTCTGTGTTTCCACATGTTACCCAACCCGTGACGGAATTGGAAAAGAAGATAGAGGAAATGATGACCCAGAAGATAGACGATGCACTATCTAGGAGGAAGGACAGACGCAGGCAAATGGTATTAGAGGAGGATCCGTTTGCTCCAGAAATAATGGTCGTCCCTTTACCGAAGGGTTTCAAACAGCCCATGATAGAGACATACGATGGAGTCACGGACCCATTTGGACCACTTGCGTACTTTCGTGGATTTAATGAGGCCGTATGCGGCCCCAGGGCCTTAATAATGTGTAGGTCATTCCCCGACACTTAGGAGGGAAGCAAGAGACCGGGTGGCCACACGGCACCCGTGTCTATAAAAACTTTTGATGAGCTCTCCAGGAGTTTCGTCGCATACTTCATGAGCAGCAAGAGAAAACGAAAGACGGCTATTGGATTGATGCAAGTGGTGCAGGAGAAGGATGAATCTTTACAGGAGTACTTGGCTAGGTTCAGCCGGGCAACCCTAGGCATAAGGGATCTTCAAATGTCGGCAGTAGTGACGGCATTAATGAACGGGACACGAAATAGGGCCTTCAAAATGTCACTCTCCAAAAATCCTCCAGAGTCAATGCATGATTTGTTGAAAAAGGGTGACAAGTATGTTGACGCAGAGGAAGCAGAGAAAGTCACGAAAAATCTTAGAGAGGGATGGGAGACGGGAGCCCATAAGCGGAAATCAGGTGATGTGCGAATGCCCATTGATAAGGATAAGAAGAGAAATGAGCGTGTGTTGTGGGGTATCCTCAAGATCGTTTTGTCAGACAGAGACGAGAGGAGGACAAAGCCTTCACCCCTCTTAACACTCAGCGAAATAAGATACTAATGGAAATTCGAGACATGAAAGAGCTTGAATGGCCGAGGCCGATGGCAGCATCAGCCGGCAAAAGGGATAAAAACAAGTACTGCCATTTCCACAAGGACCATGGGCATGAGACCGAAGAATGTATGCACTTGAAGGAGGAGATCGAGCGCCTCTTGAAGTGGGGCTATTTGACCAAGTATGCAAGAAATGACCGAGGCAAACAGAAGGTTGAGGATCGACCACCGCCCAGGGCTGGAGTTATAAATGTAATTGTTGGAGGAGTTGCCTCGGGTGGAGACTCCAACTCTGCTAGAAAGAGCTATGCGCGAACAGCGGCAGTCTGTTCTATTCAGAAAAGGTTTGAATTTGATCATAGCATCACTTTTGGTGAAAAGGACCTGATAGGCGTGGCGACCCCCCACGATGATGCCTTGGTAATAGTCGGCGACATAGCAAACTATGATGTCAAAAGGGTGTTAATCGATGGTGGGAGCGCAGCAAATGTACTCACATGGGAAGCATTTCAAGGGTTAAAAATTTCGGCGGAAAGGTTGAAGGTTGTGTCAACCCCCCTTGTAGGATTTGGAGGAGCTACTGTGATACCAGAAGGGGCAGTAGAGCTACCAGTAACGTTGGGCACCTACCCAGCCAGTGTGGTCACCCTAGCAAATTTTCTGGTTGTTAAAACCCCCATGGCGTATAACGCGATCTACGGTCGACCCCTGTTGAATGCGGTAGGGGCCATCCCATCTACTTACCACCAGGTGATGAAATTTCCGACCAGTCGAGGTGTGGGATGTGTGAGGGGTAATCAACAATCTTCAAGGAAGTGTTATGTGGACAGCATACGAACTAAGGGATCCCCACCAGTGATGGTGTTGGACCTCGAAGCCCCAAAAGGAAGAATTGAACCCCTCAACACTACAGAAAAAATCATGGTGGCGGAAGGACATGAATTCAGTGTGGGGACAGGACTGGAGCAGGGTGAAAAAGAGGTGTTGGTAAAGTGTCTAGCAAGTAATTTGGATGTATTTGCATGGAGTCCGAACGACATACAAGGGGTTGACCCGTCTGTTGCACAACATCGCCTGGGTATTTTACCGGGTGCAAAACCGATTAAACAGAAGAAAAGAAATTTAGCCCCGGAGCGGCAGGCAGCAGCGAAGGCAGAGGTCGACAAGCTACTGCAGGCAGGATTCATCAGGGAGGTACAATATCCCGAATGGTTAGCAAATGTTGTCTTGGTGAAAAAGCCGAACGGGGCATGGCGTATGTGTGTAGACTACACCGGACTCAACAAGGCGTGTCCAAAAGACTCATACCCGCTACCCAGAATAGATCACCTGGTGGATGCCACATCGGGTCATGAACGGCTAAGCTTCCTAGATGCATTCTCTGGGTATCATCAGATCTCCATGGTGAAAGCAGATCAGGAGAAAACCTCTTTCATAGTTGACGCAGGGACATATTGCTATACGGCCATGCCGTTCGGTTTAAAAAATGCCGGGGCAACCTATCAGAGAATGGTGAACAAGGTCTTCAAGGATCTGCTCGGAGGGGTCATAGAAGCATATGTGGACGACATGGTCGTCAAGAGTGTGAAGGCCAACAACCATGTTAGTGACTTGCAGAAAGTGTTCGACACGGCCCGACAAAACAAGTTGAAGTTCAATCCAGAGAAATGTGTTTTTGGAACAACGGGAGGCAAATTCTTGGGTTTTATGATCACGCAAAGGGGCATCGAAGCAAATCCGGATAAAATACGAGCTATTTTGGAAATGAAGAGCCCAGAAAACAGGAAAGAGGTCCAGAGATTGACAGGCAGGGTAGCAGCACTGAACCGCTTCATGAGCCGAGCTGCGGATAAATGTTACCACTTCTTCAAGGCGATTGGGGGTTCTACTAATTTTGAATGGACCAAGGAATGTGAGGAATCCCTGGAATCTTTAAAACAATCGCTACAGCAGCCTCCTGTCTTGACTAGGCCGTGCCCAGGGGATGTGTTGAGTCTATACTTAGCAGTGTCAAAACAAGCAGTCAGTGCAGTACTCGTGAAGGAGTTTCCTAAGATGCAGAAGCCTGTTTACTACGTCAGCCAAGTGTTGAGGGGAGCGGAAACTCGATACAGCATTGCAGAACAGTTGGTACTGGCATTAATTGTAGCTGTCAGAAAACTAAGGCCGTACTTTCAGTCCCACATCGTCCAAGTCCTGACCGATCAACCTGTTAAGCAAATTTTGCATCGACCTGAGACGTCGGGTAGGATGCTAAAATGGGCGATCGAATTGAGTGAGTTCGATATCGAGTTCAGACCGAGGACAGCCATCAAGGCGCAGGTATTAGCAGACTTTATCGCAGAGCTAACGACTCTACCTGACCACCCCCAACAATCAGAAGCAGTCTGGAAAATTTTCGTGGATGGATCCTCACATGGTGAAGGGTCCGGAGCGGGCATCATAATGATGGGGCCAGAATCTGAAGAGCTGGCGTATTCGTTACGCTTTGAGTTCCCCGCGACAAATAATGATGCAGAATATGAAGCAGTCATAACGGGCTTGAGTCTGGCAGCCAGGCTTGGGATAACATCAGTCGAGATTTGCAGCGACTCCCAGTTGATCGTCGGACAGTGTGAGGTGAATTTGAGGCGAAGGATGGAAAAATGGCATCCTATCTGATGAAGGTTAGAGATTTGCAAAGGGGGTTTACAAGTTTCAAAATAACCAAGGTCCCTCGCAAAGACAATGAACGAGCAGACGCCTTGTCCAAACTGGCGTCGACTAATCCAAAGCATCTACCTAGCACTGCTAATGTACAAATCCTACGACAGTCGAGCATCTTGCTCATACACGATGTCGCAAGCCCAAATCGAGAAAAGAGCTGGATAGACCCGTTGGTAGACTACCTGACGGAAAACAAATTGCCAATTGATGCACATGAGTCTAGGAGGCTGAAAATGCGAGCGGCTTCATTTACCATAATCGACGGGCGGCTATACAAACGAGGTTTTACCATGCCATACTTGAAGTGTTTGCATCCAACAGAAGCTCAGGATGTACTGCTCGAGATACACTCGGGGATTTGTGGTAACCACCCGGGGGCAGCTACCCTTGCCTTCAAAGCTCTCCGACAGGGGTACTACTGGCCCACAATGAAGGAAGATGCCAAGACATTGGTAAGGAAGTGCGACGCGTGTCAGCGTCACGGAAATTTGATTCATGTTCCTGCCGAGCAGCAGTCATTCATTTTCGGGGTGAGTCCATTCTTTCAATGGGGAATGGATATTCTGGGACCTTTGCCCATGGCTAAAGGACAGCGGAAGTTTTTGCTTGTGGCCATTGATTATTTCACGAAATGGGTTGAAGCGGAACCCTTGGCCACCATTACCACAGCAAAAATACAAAGCTTCACATGGAAAAACATAATATGCAGGTTCGGTATACCAAGAGTCCTTATTACCGACAATGGCAGGCAGTTCGACAACCACAGCTTCAAAGCTTTCTGTTCGAGCTACCACATAGATCACAGACTCACCTCGGTGGCTCACCCTCAATCAAATGGGCAGGCAGAAGTCACAAATCGAACGATCCTGTGGGACCTCAAAACAAGATTAGAGAAGGAAAAGGGAATTTGGGCCGACGAGCTACCTAATGTGTTGTGGGCATATCACACCACCCCACAAGACTCTACAGGAGAAACCCCTTTCAAGTTATCGTTCGGAATGGAAGCCGTGGTTCCGGTGGAGGTCTTGAACGAATCTGGCAGGATGAAAACCAACGAGCTTGATGTCTCAACCACCAATGCAGAGCTCGATCTTCTAGACGGAGTAAGGGAAAGATCGGCCATGCGAATGATGGCTTATAAGCGAAGGGCAGCCAAGTACTTCAACCGCAGGGTCAAACCAAGAGTCTTCCAGCCAGGAGACCTCGTTCTTCGGGAATCAGCAGCGGCGGGCCACCCTCCAACCAAGCTTGGACCGAACTGAGAAGGACCATACGAGGTGATCCGACATCTCGGGAAGGGGGCTTACAGCCTGAAAGACTTAAACGGAAAATCCTTAGGCAGGCCATGGAACGCTGAGCACCTCAAGCAGTACTATCAGTAGACAAACAAAAGGGGGTACAAGCAACATAGATACAGCTGTTAGGAGAATTGTTTTTCTTTGAATTGTTTTTTCTTTGTTTGTCTTTGATGTAGTGACCGATTGTAAATATTGTAGTTAGGAGCTTTTCATGATGTAATGCCTGCAATAGGCACACCTGATTGAAATTTATTTAATGGAAATGCTAAGTGGCGGCAGATGATGAGGGTGCTACGGAAGGGCCAGCCTAGCTGGGACGTCCTGGTGCGCCTACTGAGTCCCCAAATCTTGGCAAGCTAAATTCCACTGGAAATGCTGATTCATAATCAATTGAAACAAAATCACCCGACCTCGACCTCGACGATCCAAGGTAGCTCGACACGCAGCGGTGAGCAAAAAAGCCTAAAAATTGGCTAGCTCAAAATCGCTATGGGCCGGTGGTGAGTTCTTCAAAACCAAAAATGGTTAAGGCTCAAAATCACCCGACCTCGACCTCGACGATCCAAGATAGCTCGACACACAGCGGTGAGCAAAAAAGCCTAAAAATTGGCTAGCTCAAAATCGCTATGGGCTGGTGGTGAGTTCTTCAAAACCAAAAATGGTTAAGGCTCAAAATCACCCGACCTCGACGATCCAGGATTGCTCGACACACAGCGGTGAGCAAAAAAGTCAGAAACTTGACTAGCTCAAAGTCATTAGGGGCTGGTGGTGAGTTCTTCAAAACCAAAAATGGTTAAGGCTCAAAATCACCCGACCTCGACGATCCAGGATTGCTCGACACACAGCGGTGAGCAAAAAAGTCAGAAACTTGACTAGCTCAAAGTCACTAGGGGCTGGTGGTGAGCTTTCAAGACCAAAAATGGTTAAGGCTCAAAATCACCCAATCCCCCCCCAACGATGCAAGACAGCTCGACGTATAGTGGTGGGCAAAATAGTCAAGAAATTGACTAGCTCAAAATCGCTAGGGGCTATGGCCGACTTCTCAAAGCTTAAAAGGTTCTAGGCTCAAAATCACCTAGCCCGTCAATCAATGCTTCTCACCACACAGCAATTAGCATAAAACATCACATATATATATATATATATACACATCATGAAAAGAAGGCAAACCAGAATGGCAATCAATAATCAAGCTCTCATACTTGGAATGCAACAAAAATATTCCTACATACCGAGCCAGGAAAACGTACAAAATAACTAAAGTGTCCACATCCCGGACCGGAAGAATGCACAAAATAACCAATTGACAGAAACATAATGGGAAGTGCACAAAAGCAAATAAAGATCAGATCAGCTCGAGCGAAAAGTCTCCTCGCTCCCGGCTCGAGACGTCTGCCCAAATGTCTTAGGCTGGGGGGCTCCGCCTTCCTTTCCCTTACGCTTTGCCAAAAACTTATCAAAACCTGCAGGATCGATGGGAGGATGCTCAACAGATATCCACTCCTTAGTCAACTTGATGGACGCTGCCATCACCTTTCCCCCATAAGAATTCAGAGCCTTAGCAAAGTCGGTAGACGACTTGTATCGCTCTATCGAGGTCTCCAAATCCTTAGCGTACTCTGCAGAAGCCTTGTATTTCGCCACTGCCTCCTCAGGAGCCCGAGCCAAAGCAGAGCGCAAATTGTTTATCTCAGACTCTTGCTCTATAGAACGAGACTCCAAATCTTCGATCGACTTCCTAGAGGAAGAGAGTTTCTTCTTGTAACGGTGAGCCTCTCTCTCTTTCTCTTCCGCAAAAATCTTCAACTCCTTCAACTCTGACGCTAAACGACGGCTGGACTCGGCGAGCCCAACCTGAAGGGCCACAGCCTGAAACGAACAAGAAATCATACAATCAAAACCAAAAATAATAATAATAATAAATATAAAGAAAAACCTACCCTCTGGGTGTGAACTGACAGAACCCGTTCGATGTCATCGGCACTCCGACAAGCGATCGACTGAACACGCCTGGGCGCAACCAAAGATTTAACTGCCCTCATCTCCGAATAGCCTCGAGAAGGAGGAAATTTGAAATACGAGTAAGGAGAACCCTCACGCTCGGACGCTACACGACCTGGGCTGCCCCCTATGTCCACGGGTGGTGGGACCGCATCGGCGGGGTCGTCCGAAAGTTGAGTAGCCTCCTCATCTGCAGGCTGCTGTGCTCCCCCATCGCGAGCCTTTCTTCTCTTCAACAAAGCTGGAGGTGGATCATCGTCGCTCTCATGACCGCGCTCCACCAAGGAGTCCATGGTCACTCCTAAGTCGAAGTCCATGCCTACGTCAACAAAATAAAGACTATCAAGCTTACAAAGTAACATGCCAAGAAAGTGCAACAAAGAAGAAGAAAAATGAGACATGTAAAAATCTTACCATCAATAGGGGCAAACCCCTCATCACTCCCTGGTTCGGGCAAAGACCTCAATACCTCGTCCAAGTCAAGATCCATATCTGTGCACAAACCATCAAGTCAGTCCAAATCAACCAATAGAGAACAACACGAAAGAGACTCCAAAAAATAATACTTATAAGCAGGGTATGAAAACCCACCAGTAGGACGACCAATCCCAACCAGCAACATGTTCCTCATGGTCAGAACCGACTCCAAATCAGGCGCAAGGGGTGGAATTTTGGTCAACTTTTGGATTTGTGTATTCAGAATGGGGGTGATCTCGACTTCGCTATTGAAAAGACGAATTAGGGGGTGCCTCCAATAGGTGTTAAACGGGAATTGGCCCTCATGAGGACGAACAAAGAAAAATCGGGATTTCCACCCGCTGTTGGAATTCCTAAATTTCGGGAAGAGCAATGGGACCCTGGCGGTGAAGTAAACAAAGGCATTGCTTTGGGCTAACTCGTGCATCTCGAAGACACACTTAAAAAGATCCATTGAAAGAGGAATTTCCTTGAGAAGGCAAACATATAGGAAATAAAGCACTTTTCTCCATGCGTTGGGATTTATTTGGCTGGGAGTAAGGTGGAACTCGTTGAATAACGATACAAAGAAAGGATGTATGGGAAAGCGAAAACCACCATCCATGACGTCTTTGTAAACGGCAACTTCGCGGGGATCGGTTCCGGGAAGTGTTTCGTCCGGCCTAGGGGCTCTATATATGTAGTTGTCTACCCGCTCATACTTCTTAAGCGACTTCTCTAACTTAATTGGGGAGTTGTATAAGCTATGACACTTGGGAATCTCAAGAACCACCTCCTCACCCGCGGCATCTCGCCCAATTTCAATGTTTTGATTTAAAGATTTAGTGGACCCAACATGGCGTTTTGGAGAAGTCGGTTGGAAATCTTGAAGTTCAGCTGAATATATTGAAGTATTTGACTCGGAAAGGACTCGTGAATTTTCGACAAAAATCGACCCCCGAGGGCTAGTCGACCGCCGATCAACCTCGCGGCTGGACGACGGTCGAGTGGCCGCAAGGCTGGCCGACACTCGGCCAGCCTCATGGCTGGCCGAATGTCGACCAGCAACGTTGCTGGTCGACCGTCGACCAGCGTCGCTGGTTGGCACTGGTCGACCAGCATTGCTGGTCGACGACCGTTGACCAGCGGCGCTGGTCGGCGAGGTCGGGGGCGGTTCGCCGTCGCCCGACCCATCAAGCAATGGGTCGATCGACCCCCTCGCCTCCTCGCCTTCGCTTTCATCGGATGAAGATATGAATGTCTTGTACATGATAAATTACAAGATGAAATGAAAAGAAGAATGAGATTACCTTGGGTGGAAGTGGAGAGATGGAGATTCTAGCTAGAGGAGGAAGTGATAAATGAATGCCCCACTAACATTTAATTAGTAGGAGGCTTTGAAAATTTTGGGATTTTTGGGGGGAAATTTCCCCCCAAAACCAAGGACCAATGGTGGAGCGCCACACGGACGATTGGCATTGGAATTAAAGAAATGGTCATAACTTTTTGCACCGTTGTCAGATTTTCTATTATAATATGTTTTCGGAAACGTCTCTCAGAGCTCTACGACGTGTCAACCGGGGAAACCCCGGTTGAGGACATTTCCAACCCCAAATTCGCACTCTAAGGCCTTCTACCGGACAGTTGAAGTTTTAGCGATACTTTCGTTTTTCCATTTCCAGTTGGTTTGAACCCAAAACTTCCATTCGGCGTCATAAAATGCTACCTCTTATCGATAAGTCTCAACAAGAGGCAGAGGGGCTAGTGATATAGGATGGTGTTCACGATTTTTCTTGAAGACCGCTGCTCAATGCACCCCCCCCCCCCATGGTGACATCGACCCCCATGGGCCGTCTACCATTAAGAGGCCAGCGACGTCGACCCCCACTATACTTAGCCAAATAAATGGCCATGAGATAGACAAGAATCACCCAACATCAAACTCGGCCATGACCAACCGCTATGCGAGTGGGTGTTAACGCTACAGAACGTGGGGGAGTGGGAAGGCATACGTGGGACACGTGACACCGTAAATCGCGGAGCAGGGGGCGTGCCATCAGGTGCCTATAAATACCCCAGTGTGAGAAAAGGTATGGCTTCTTGGAACCCGAACTATTTTGCATTCCATATATACTTCTCAAAACGCGTTACTAATTCTCACGCCGGAGGTACAACGGGGGAAAAAGCCCCAACCTCATTTTGCAGGTAACAACCACCAACTAGAGCAACCGGACCACCGCATTCATCAAGGCAAACACGGAGGTCTACCTTGCTACTATTTCAGATTGAATCCGATTTAGTAACCAACAAAAAGTAAATAACAACTTATTAAACAAATTATAAAAAAAGCACTGTATTACATCAAAGTTCAGGGACTGCTCCAACAAGCTCAGCCGATTCCGGACATATGAAATTCCTACACATTATTACCCGATCCCGTCGCCATCCGAATTGGAACAACCGAATCCGAACAACAACACTTAAACACCCCCCAATCACTCATCAACAGCCTCCAATTGAACTTATGATTTCTACTTTTACATAGAATTAACGGAGAAGCAAAAAGGGAAACCCGAGGTTTCAGACAAAAAGCTATATTATTGAATTGCGAGAATGAGGGCAAGTAAACAAAAGAAGCTTGAAGTGTAGCACTCATAGCAATACAATTCTCAATTCAAAAAACCAAAACCGAAGATTAAATTACGAATCATAAAAAGAGGGGTAATTTCTTTATTCTTATTGGGTTTAGAGTTGAACTTACTCACAATTCACAAACAAATTGACAGCATTTTCTACTCTTCTCTGCACTGCAAGATTGGGTTGTAGATATTGAGAGAGTAGAGAGAAGAAAAACCTTATCTCGATTAAAAATTGGTGCTCATGGTTTGTGGTCTTTCTATGGAAATGGAATATCAGTGTAAGCGAGATGGGAGAGAGAGAGGATAAGGGAGAGAAGTCATTTCCCGTGTTTTCTAAAATTAATGTGTTTTGACTTCAAAATTCCCAAAACGTGTTTTTAGTCATTTTCTGTTTTCAGTGCAATTTTTTTTTCCATTTTCAAAAACGCGTTTTCGAAAATAGGAAAGAAAACGCGTTTTCACTGTTTTCGAAAATCGAAAACAAAAAACGGGTAGAAAACTGCAAAGATAACAGGCCTTTACACTTTAATAAAACTCTGACTCTTTCTCAGTAATGTCTCGTATCCAATTCAGCATACCAAACATATATTTAACAAAAACCTTATTTTAGTACTAAACAAGGGTAATAACATTCATCTAGTGCAAGTGTACACTCAAAAGGGACAAATTCAAGTCATTTCTTGCCCAACTTCTTTAGAAGGAACAAAAGGAGGCTCAAATCTCCTAAAGAGCCTATAAGCTGAGATTACAGCCAATGCAAGGAAACAACAAACTGCTATAACATACAGAGCCAAAGCAATTTTTAATCTATTGCAGAACTTTCCAAAAGAACCACAGGCTTCACTCCATGTCACTTCTGGATCCCCATTATATGCCAAGTAAAGAAACTCCACCAATGCAGCCATTGATGTCACCATTAAATATGCTAGCACCTGTGTGATTATGAACAACCCATACAATATAAGGATAAAAAGACAGAAAATATTTATAAATTCTTGCTTTTTAATAAAGATTTCTTATTGTGAGACCTACAAGAAAGACTTTTAAAGATGTCCCACCATAAAATCAAGATCCAAAGAATGTTGCTTCTGTTGAAAGATTAAAATTTGCACAAATAAACAAGTTTTCTTTAACGGATTAAACTCTTAGGGCTTGTTAGCAGGTTTCTACTTCTTGTAGAAGAGAAGTCTCGAAAGGCATCTTACAAAAAACTTCAAGAAAATTATACTAAAAAGTTTAAAAACAGTTTATTATTTTTAAAAGCAACTTTTGACTTTTCACAAGTCTTTTCAAATGGAGATGGAAGCTTTTAGACGATGAGAAACCGATGAAAATATAGAATTCAAGTTATATTATCACCAATCAAAGAAAATTGCAAAAGGGTTCGTCGAAAACTAAATTTGAATAAATAGAGGTGTCATTTAAAATCTTTTAAGTGGAAGTGAAAACCTGATCTGAAGCAAAGAAAAGCCATGTTTTAGTCATTAGGCATCTGACCCATGAGGAAACAACACCAAAAAGGGCATATCCTGCAGATATAGCACTGATGCAAACCATGTACCTGTCCAAAGATGTTCAAATTACAATTTATATTCAACAATAATAAATACAAATTATCCACAGATAATGAATCGAAGACAAGAAGAGAAGTGAATATTTCTTACTTGAGTCCAATGAAATTACTGTACTCCACTTTTCCATAGATGCTGTTATCTTGCTGGTTGGTGACAGTTAGCCATATGGATGCAACACTCAAAGGAATAACAAACATTCTAAGAGAACAATCTATGAGTCTTAGGTTGGAAACATCATTGCCAAGAAATCCCATATTTTCAAGAACCGGAGAGAATGAAAAGTATGAAGTGAAGAGATGGGAGAACTGTATGGATTGATGAGGGCTATATCAGTAGACAAATGTGATTATATACCCATTCTTCTGGTCAGTTTGAAAGAGAGTGGTGACAGGTTGCTGATTGAGTGGGAAGAGTGAGAATTAGTGGGCTAACTTTTTCACAACAGGAATCATGAGAGTTAGGGTTGGTGAATGATTTGGATTTGTCCATTTTTCTTAAATTCGTTTCAACCACTGAAATTTAATATTTTTATCAATTTTCAATCACATATTTCATCGACTTTTATTAAAATTTATTAAAAAAACATATTTTTAACTAAACCAAACAAGGGTGGAATGTGACACGACTCTTTTGGCATTTGCTTACATCTGATACCCCCATCAAGAGATGTTGACTTGCCTGCAAGGGTGTGGTTTGATACAGAGAAAAATGTTCTTCTGCAGAAACCAATTATGTTATCCCCATAATCCCTCCAAAAAAATCACAAATAACAAGTGTTCTTTCATTAGCGGTGTGAATCGGATGAGGTTCTATGACCTTTTTCCACATGAGAAGACTCCATAAGCTCAATTTTCTTTGTCAGTATTATTAAATCTTCCTTACCAACCATTCACTCAGTACAAAATCTTGCAAATTACTCATATTTTCCAGTTAGTGTGTGAATTGAATCCTTCTTCAATATGGGATGAGCCTATAAGCTTAATTTTCTTCACGCATCAAATCTTCTTTGCCAAACATTGGGTTAATACCTTAAATAGTCACTAAACTTTGCTAAAAGTTCCTAGGACGTCACTGAACTTCAAAACTTCCCTAATTAGTCACTGAACTTCGCAAAAAGTTCCTAAGAGGTCACTGAACTTCCAAACTTCCCTAAATAGTCACTGTACTTTTTCAAAACTACCCTAATTAGTCACTCAACTTTGCAAAAAATTCCTAGGGGTCACTAAATCATTGATGTATGAGGTCACAATTTGCAAAGTTCGGTGACCTCCTAGGAAGTTTTAGCAAAGTTCAGTGACTATTTATGATAGTTTTGAAGTTCATTGACCTCAAAGGAACTTTTTGAAAAGTTCAGTGACTAATTAGGGAAGTTTTGAAATTCGATAACCTCCTGAAAACTTTTCGCAAATTTCGGTGACTATTTAGGGTATTAACTCCCAAACATTCACTCAAAGTTGTGTGCTATGTTAAGACATTTTCAATTTCCATCACATGTTTCACTCAAAGTTGTGTACTGTGTTAAAACGTTCATAATTTCCATCGCGTGTTCAACACGCCGATGAAAACAAAAATTTTGTGAAAGAGCAAAAATAGGAATTGCCAATTAAAATTTCTGTGATCAGTAAAAAGTTATAAGCTTTAATCCTCAGATGAGTTGAAATTTGAAAAATCATGAAAAGAAACACGTCTCCAAAAAAGTTCACATGTGAGAGAGAAACTATAATGTAAAAGCAGCAAAAGAAGCAGTAAAAGCTTGCTTAAGAATACAGACTTATTATGAGTTCCACTAAGTCATAATAATCAAGAAATATATGGATCTTACAGCATAGCAAAAAATATTTGTTTACATTGCTCCTAATAAGGTTGCTACAGACTACAGTGAACTGTCTCCTTTGTTACAATGGAGCAGATTTCGACTGCAACCTCAATCTCTATCTCAGTATCTCTATATCACATATACATTGCAGGTAAGTATAACGTACAAATCTCTGAAACGTCGTGTACAGAATAGACTTCCAGAGGACGGACAAAAATATGCATTTCACTCCACGACCACAGTGTTCTCGGCTTTCCCAAATAGTCTGTGAATTCCAGAGACTGGAGAAATTGATGCAAATCAGAAAGTTGCATTCCACAGAGTTTTCTCACCTTCCCCACATCGTCTGTGAACCTCCTTGATCCTATCGGCAGAATTGCAGATGCCACTGCAGCTCCAATCGAAGGAAGCAACACAGATGTTGCCTGCCTGAGCCTTCCACTCACAATCTGTGGTAAAATCATTATAGTTAAGGAAATTAGCAATCATACACTATTATTTGTTTCTTCTTACTTTTGGGAGTAATACATGGCTAAGAATGCTTCCGTTCATTGAATACAATCTACTATTTTTTACGACAGAATTCAGTGATTCCTTAAAACAGAGAAAAAGGACTTCAAACCCATAAAAAATGAAGTCTTAGTTAGAAATAAGATTTTAAACTTCTTCGCATCTCTATCTTGTGGTAGATGGGCCACCAAATTTTAGCCCTCGTTTGACAACCATTATTTCAAAACTCTTTTTTCTACATACTCATTTTCAACCACACATTCACAAAATAAAATATTCTACACGCAAACCAAAATTTTTCCCTACTTTTTAACCACACATTCTCAAAAAATCACTATTCAAAACTCCATTTTACCCAAATAATGATTGTCAAACAAGGCTTAGCATTTAAATATTTTTAGTCCGCATTCCTTCTTATTAGCGACTGCTGATTTCTTTACAACCTATGAGTGAAAGAACCATTATAGGAACTCAGCCCACTGGCATCCCAGAAGATCGAAGAATATTTGACAGGCAACGAGATTCAGCAACAGGATCCAAGCAGCTCCGTAACAGTACCGAAGTACACATTTGTTGACTGAAGAATTTTGACTAACAACAAAAGTTCACAAGTTCTAATGGCTCACATGGATGTATGGGGTTGAGATTATCTAGGTGCAAGAGGATACATGTTGGGTAACAGTTAAAAAACAAAAAGATGATGAATCTTCTAGTAGATTCTGAAGTTCAAGTGGAGGGCCAGGTATTTGGTTGTTTTGCGGACGATATCTCAAACATTAAGTATGCCATGGCATAATCAAGTTTGGCTAGTATCCATGAGATGGATATGCAGTGAACTATATGCCTCTGTAAAGAGATCTTCTCCAAAGAAGACGTTCATAGATTGGAAAATTCATTCCCTTAAAAGAGTCATACAGCTGTTCTAATATAGACAAACTTTTAACACAAAGTATTCTTGGAAGCTGATGTCTCAGAATTTGGGGTTTTTTCCCTTCTTTCTTAGTTTTTCTCTTATCTTTTCATTTTTTTTTTTTAAAGGGTGGGAGGTGAGTTAGAGTAAGTTAATTTTACCCGGGGGTGTTCCACAACATAATCTCCTGTCATCTATATGCTCCACGTCTAATCCAATGAACCAAGATCCCAGTGAAACATCCTCATTTGCGTACTTGTGCAGAAGGTGCCTAGGATGAGTAAAATTACAAATCAATAAGACAATAAAGAGAAGCATAGAAAGAAACAAAAAATCCCTGGAAAGCTAACACTCACTGGTTTATTGATATATAAGTAGCCAAATCTTTTGAAATGGCATATAATTGTCCTGTAGCATGACGAAAATATTTATTTCCTGGCACACCAAATTTCCAGGACTCCGGTTCATGATATCTTACACCCCTGTTAATAAATGGCAAAAATGAAGAGTAAGGAATGAACCAAGAAAGAAATATAAGGCGAATTGCATCTCCATGGTATTTACAAAGAGACGAACTTTTAGGAAGTTTATACTTACTTTTGAGCAAGTACAGGACCAGATTTCATGCATCCAATATACACTCTTGGTTTTGAGCGATGCCAAGCTAGAGTTGCTCCTAATGTTGCTACAGTTCATTTCCACAAATCGTTTAAGCAAGTGTTCTAAGAAGCATGTACACGGAGCAGAATACAAAAAAATCTTTTATCCGTTTTGGTGATTGAAACGTAACAAAAATACATGGTTGGTATGTGCTAAAAAGTACACAAAAAAAAAAATATATATATATATATATATATATATATATATATATATATATATATATATATATATATATATACAGGGCCAAATATAGCTAAAACAATAGCAACAAGAGGGAAAGTTACTGTCCTGCTGGGTGATTTCTTTAACCAGACAAGCAAGCAAAAAGGCACCATAAAGAAAAAAGCAAAGAAAAAAGAGAAACTAAGATTTATTATCCTAGATGGAATTCATGTAAGATTAAATTCGAAATATCGACAAGATAACTTTAAAAGGAAGAATATTATATCAGCATTACCTATATTTACGTGGACGTCATCATCAACTTTGACATAGAAATCTGCATCCCAAAGAGCAACCGCAGTAGTAAAATAGGCCTTTGTCTTGGCAGATAGTTCTAGGTACCCCTCAACATGTTCCTAGACAATAAAGTATTAATAAGACAGGACACACTTCATTGTATTTTTAACAGTGCCATGCAACATGTGGGTAGGGGGATTTAATGTAAACGTGTAGGCTTTCCACACAAGATGGTGCATGAAGATTTGGGACATCTATTTTCTCATCAGACTATTTAGAGAAAAAAAAAGGCAAGTGAAACCAGAAGTCATGACAATACCAGTCTCAAAAAGTCACCATGTTTCCTATCTTCTGCTTCAATAGCTCTATCAAGAATGCCACCTGATGTTGCACTGTTAACCAGAGGTTAAAGTATGAAAGGGAAGGGAAATTAGATACTGTTCCTCGTTACGCTGTCATTATATTAAAATGAGCGTGTATGACCCTAAAGAAAATTCTAATGAAAGTTCATTATGATCAAATGCTGTGAAATAAAAGTTTGCACATGTTAAAATACTCTTCTAAGCTCCTGAGGTAATTCAATTCTATTATAACAATGTGATCTATGTATCCAATCCATCTAGAAGTAGAATCGGTTCCCAAAAAACAACATGAAGAAAAGAAAAGGTACAAATACCAACCAATACATATGTTAGACATATATTTTAGGTTGTGGAGTTGCACAAACAAAGTATCTCAGTCAACTGACAATCAACATATATATAAAATTATCGCGTGCAAATGACGTGGTTAACAAATATTAGAAGGGAAAGCACCATATATAAAAAGCAACAGTTAACGTGAATTCCAAATATCTGCATCCCACCTGTGTCCAATCACGAAGCGAATTATAATGCCCTTTTCTTCCTCCAGCTTTTTGCGTTTATCACCTACTTAGTCCAACAAATAAGAATATTCATTACAGTAAGCAGAGAAAAATATTCCTGGAGGGGACAGGCATACTAAAGTGAGACACACCTTGTGGCATCCAAGTAGCACGGACAGAGTCTCTCCTCTTTCGGCTGTTAAAAGCAGTGTTTATACCTATTACCATCAAATATTTTCTTTTTTTAATCAATTCTGGAATCTTGACGTCTTCAGATATGGGGGAACCACTAAGTAAGGAGTCTTGCACAGCCCTTGCTGCAGCTAATTCCATCTCCAAATTCGAAATAGTCTTATCCAGGGTCCTGCGTGTGTTATGGCCATGAATTTGAAAATTTGACTGATAAGTAAACTGAAATATAACCTACTTCAAGACAAGAGGCTTACTGTATCGCATCGTGTGTTTTTGAAACTTCACCTAATATATCTTTGGGTCCTCCTTTTACATCCTTCTAACAAAAGAAAAACGAATAAATTAATTTTCTCTGAAACTCTACCCAGGTTTCTTTTCATATGCATTAAGTCTATAGCAGTGTAGCACTTAGGCTGATTCGTGCTGATGGAAGTGAAGATAATATTATTGGAATTGGTTACCAGTACTCACCAATCTTGGATTGCATCCATCTGAAACCAACTTATCAACTGTAACTTCTGTTGGCCTAGACGTATCTTTAGCTTCTGGCAGTGTCCACATCCTATTAGAAATACATTCAAATCAAGTAGTTATGCGTGTAAGAATCTCTATGAAGCAAGTTGAGCAGACAGGACAAATTGCTGACAGAAAATTTGCCAGGGGCCAAATGCAGAACTCGGGGGGTACAATCGAGAAATACTGTGATAAGCTTATCTTTTGTCTAGTTCTTTAGGTGCTGTTAAGATTTTATGTCTGCTTTTGCAGTTTTACATGATCCTAGTTTGGGTAATACCATTAGGAGAAATTCTAATGGGGGAATAAAAATTTAACCAAGAAACCACAATTTTAATCGAAGGAGTTAGGACCCCAGCTAAATCAAATTTCAAGTTTCCCAAACAGAACCCGAAAAGGGGAACTTTTCCAGCATAAGCAAACTTATGAATTTATCATTTGAATTATAAACCATAACCTAATCCATTACATTGAACACCAGCATTTCTTTGATAACCAATTACATAATTTGACTATCATGAACATCATAAGTGCCAATTATCAAAACACAGACCTATATCAAGAACCTACATTAAATTAAAGTCGATTAAATTCGAGTAATTCGCTAAGAATTCCAATGGCCCGATTATCAAAATGAACTAATTGACCAAGAAATTGAAAGGAAAATGAAGAAATCAAACCTGTCAGTGAAGAGCATCCCAGCACAGAAGCATCCAATACAGAGAAAAATAGTGAATTTTCTTGGAACAACATTCATCGAAGTTGACTCTACTCCTCTACTCTTCCAGGACATTCTGCTCTTATTTAGCTTAAAAGTTGCTTAATTAAAGCAAAATCCATTACAATCTCCACACAACTCAGATCCAACAGATCAAATCTTTCACTTCGCAAGCACCAGTTGGCTGATTCAAATAACCCAAAATTCAATAAAACAGTAATCAAAACAAGATAAAAGATAAGAAATATTAATGTGTACAATTCATATCATACAACCCAATTACACCTCTCTCTTTTCTCTGTGAAAATTCACCCAGATTTTTTCAATAAACCTTTAATCAAGTCGACCAACTTTTCGTATAAATCTCTCTCTTTTCCAATCTGAGAAAAAGAAGAATGGGGGAGTTGGGGTGTGGAATTTGAGAAGAATATAAGACAGCCACCGGCTACCCAACTGCTGTCTGTCCCATTTCCAAAGACTTGATTTTTAGTATTAATAATACCTGAGAATTTTTATATGGACTTTTCTTAAACAAACTTCCCATTTTGTCTGACTGTCGGTGAGCCCTTCTTTCATTCTCTCTTTTTTTTTTTTACATTTTTTCAATTCGAACATTTTTCTCTTGAACAGTAATTAATTTCACATTTCTTAAGTTAAATTAGAGGGTATTAGAAAAATCCAACTGCAATAATAAAGAATCCATTTTTAGTCAGAGAGAGAGATTGAAACTTTGTTCAATATTTTCTTGATGTGATTTATTAATTTATGTCATTGGATCTCATAATTTAATGATTAAAAAATGCAATCAACATTACAATGATAGGTAGAGAGTAGGTTTAAGGAATATGGTTGTCCCTTAATGATGAATTTTATAGGTCATTGGCCAATTTCAACTATTTACAAAAGGGAAATTGATGTAAATGATCTCAAATCTTTGTTCATATTGTATTTTTAGTTCAAATTTTTAAAAATGATGTAAATGGTTTTAAACCTTTACATTTTCGGCACGAATTATCATTTTCGATGGATTCCATCCAAAAAGACGGGTAGATTTGTGTGTGTAGTGCAATTGTCTTTTTTCTTATATTTGAATAGACAATTTCGCCAGAGGATTGTAAAATAAAGTCTTGGTTGATTTTGCTAAAAATTATATTTTTAGTAAATTTTGATAGAAAATGATAAAATATGTGATTGAAAAGTTGGTAATAGTTGTAAATTTCATAAAATAATTAGTTAAAATTAATTGTTGACTTTGATTTATATTTTTATCAACTTTTTTAGTTAAATAAAAACATAACAAAATAAGTGAAAAATAAAATATGATCATCGTCTTCTTCTTCCCTTCCCTTCCCTTCCCATCCCACCACACCATACTACAACTGCGCTCCACTACCCCGCACTGACAACGCCACTCTTTATGCATGACAAAATGAAAACAAAAAATTCTCAAATTTTTTCAATAAGCAAATAAATATTTCAAAATTTTCGGGCATTGTTGTTCTCAAAGTACATCCGCTTATTGAGTTTCAGACGGTAGTTCTACATTAACTATAAAAGCTTGCAGTGGTGAAGTTCTTGACATCTTATTTATGGAGCTTTCAATTTTATTGCTAAAATATCCCGCAGGACCCTCAAATGCCTTGCACTTGAATTTGGGAGTTTTCATCTCGTACTTTAGTAAAGAACATGTAGAAGCGATATTAATCTTTTAGCAAAAGAATCATGACGAACTTTCAACTCAAAATTACCACTATTCTCGCTGTTTCCAGAAAAATTGAACGAAATTTCCCCATCATCCATAATCATCTAGTCTTTCGATAGCACCTTTTTAGGGCTATCACTCGATTTTGAACCGAACATAATAAAGTTATTCCAATCTCACTTCTTATCAACCAAACTCCAGTAATGAAGATTTATTTTCTCGATCACTTAAAAAATAGCTCTACCATAATTCACTCAATGAAGAAAATGGTTCTTGAGTACAAGTTTGCAAAACAATGGTGTCATTTCAGATTATTGCGTCCAGAAATGTTGTCTTTTCCTTCGTCATTAATGGAGGTCAAAAGGGGAAACTTTGGATGTGAGATTTCCTCGTTGGTGATTTGTTGTTTCCTACGATGAATTTTAATCATGGTTTGTCGGTGGCGACACTCCACGCACAAAACTAGTTGCCTTTTTAGATGGGATCCATCCAAAAGGACTATGCGCCAAAAATGATAAACTTTGAGATCATTTGCACAAACTTTTTAAAGGCCTGGACCAAAAATGTAATGTGAACAATGGTTTGGGAGGATTAGTGCCAATTTCCCTTTACTAAATGATTGACCTTCTGCACTTTGTAAAATTATGGGGATTTTCTTAATTTCATACTTTCGGGTGGTTCCTAGCGTACTAAGCCTCTGTTCAAGTGTTTAGCAAACTTTGTAAATTATTTATAAATATTGAAATTTCATTTTAACTGTACATTTCAATAGATTTCATACTATTCAGTATTCACTTATCAATCACTCATTTCCATTTTTTCGTAAATTAAACAGTTTAAAAATCTTTCCAATGGGATGCTAAATTCAAAGCAATCCATGTATTTTATGACTAAATTATTTGTATGTTTACCCTCTTTAAACATTTACATTTTCTTAACCAACGTGTCTAAAACATAAGGGCAGTTGTTTTCGTTCGATTGTCTCTATGATTTCATTTCATTCGGAAGGAATAATAATTCTATCGTTGTTTTTTCATCTTTTCTTATCGAAATCTTTGCTTGCTTTCCAATAAATGAAATGCCATCTTAACTCAACGGTCATTTTGTTTGGACTTGTGGAGTTATTAAAAACATAAGATACCTAGTACATTTGATCGTAAATCATTTTACAATAATTAATGATATTTAGCCCCTGTTTGGCACCCATTTTAGATTTGTGTGTAATATTATTTTATTTGATGAATGTGTGGTTAAAACAAAGAGAGAGAAAAAATTAATGTAATGTAATAGAAAAAAATGAGGGCCAAACGGGTGCTTATCGTTTTTGTGAATTTCAATGAATTTTCATTTTAATATGCTACCTTAATTCGTCCCATCTTGTCAAGTTGGTGGACGGTGTGCATCATGTTACATCTCACCAAACTCCCTCTATCATAATAATCACAACTCTTAAAAATCAATCATGCTACGTGTACATATTTTTTAAATCATTCTTTATACTTTATCACATGACAACACATCACTGAACAATTTAAAAAATAAATAATTTTCCCTCAAATCCTTTTTTTAACAACACATCAAATGTCAAACTAGATGTACACCTAGAGTGTAGATTAAGCATTTTTTGCAGTTTCTCATAATCCCAGTATGTGAACTTACAATATAAATACGAGAATAATTTTAATGAGTACTTTATTTTTTTAGAGAATTAATAAACTTATAATTAAAATTTAAAATTAAATAAATTTTTAGTTTTTTTTTTCTTTTTATACATCATGAAAATGCAAGCCTAGCATGTGAAGAGAGATGGTTTGTTTTGGTTGATGGAGCAGTGGGCAAATGGATGTGCCTTTACTATTCGCTTGTACTGAATTTAAACATTAGTTACAACCAAAAGTCTGAAGACATCGAAATACAACAACAATAATAATAATAACTCAAAATTTTTTCGTTAACTCCTACGTTTTTTTTAAAATGTGTTTATACATGAACGTCATAAAAATGATATTCAAATTTAAGGAGTTGATACGAATATAGCTAACAGTTGATTATCAAAATTTGAATGAAAATATATTATTTTGTTATGTTTTTGTCCCGTTACTAATAGGTAATCAAAATGTCAGACAAACACTTCTTCCACAAGAAAAGTAGCAACTCGAAAGTCGGGGGTATTTATTTTTGATTTGAGAATTGATTCTCAAATCAATTCTCATTTTCAACCACACATTTTTCAATAAAATAATATTTTCCATCACATCAATAATTTATTATCTTTTTCAACCACACATTTCCCATCATATCACTATTCAAAAATCAATTCTTCCCCCAAAAAATCCCTACCAAACAAGCATTCAATCTCTTCCATCTTCTCATCCTAGGCAATGACCACACGTGTACCTTAAGCACATACCTGTCACATTCACCTGTACACGTGGTTTGATTTCCATATATTAATGGCACGTATATGCATACCGTTAGAATTTGGGTGTCACCCGAATTTCTTGTTGAAGTAATTGAAGTGCACGTCAAGAGAAATTCAATTTGAAATGTTATTGGAGTCTTATTCAAATTGAAATTTTATTTGGAAGTTCTATTGAGAGTTGGAATTTGTATTGGAATTGAACATATTGAAATTATGGAACAGAAAGAAAATTCGTCGCATTTTCGCTAGTCTACCGCTAATTGACCGCTCGAGCAATACCTGCAGGTTTTCTCCCAAGACTTGGTCACTTGCTTGTCGCTCGACAGGGTTATCTGGCCTAGGCTCATTTCACGTTTTAACACATTTTTGATAATATACTTTAACTACAGTTCATCTATTAAGGGTTGACTATAAAATATTAAGCTCTTCTATACAATTTTATGGAGTGAGAAAAGTGATTACTTGCTTTTAGGATCATTGTAATATTTCTCCATCTTCATTATTTGTGGTGCAATGAAATTTCCTAATTCTTTTACCATATATTTTTGTCTTCTTTTATTCTTTTATTTGTGATCAAATATTTCATTATTTTGTCATATAATTTCAACATCTCAATCCAATTGTTGGTTTCATATCAAGTGGTATCGAGTAATACGTGATCCTTGAATTCCCAACAATTGATATTAAAGATTTTGAGCATAATTAACACAACAAGTAGTATCAGAGCGAAACTAGTATTTTGTTTGTCTTACAAAAAGTGGTATCAGAGCCTAGGTTCAGAAGTTCCTCAAGAGCGTATAGTTTGATTTGTTCGAGGTTTTTTTTCGTGATGGCTTCCATGAAATATGACATTTCGATTTTGGATTAGAGCACTAAATTTTCACTATGACGGATTAAAATGCGTGCAGTACTCACACATTAGGATTTAGATAATACGTTATTGGGAATTGACAAGATGCCCACAACTTTAACAGCGGATGAGAAATTACGGAAGGATAAAAAGATAGTTTCTCACATTCATCTTCATCTATCGAATACCCTTTTCTTGGACGTTTTGAATTAGGGTTCAACTGCTGCTTTATGGTTAAAGCAGGAGCAATTGTACATGACTAAAAGTTAGATAAGCATGTTGCACCTCAAGCAGCATTTAGTGTTTGTTTGGTATGGATTTTTGGGGGAAGAATTGATTTTTGAATAGTGATATGATGGGAAATGTGTGGTTGAAAAAGAAAAAAAATTATTGATGTGATAGAAAATATTATTTTATTGAAAAATGTGTGGTTGAAAATGAGAATTGATTTGAAAATCAATTCTCAAATCAAAAACAAACACCCCCTTATAATCTCATCGAATGGCAGAAGAATGATTATTGGAAGATCACCACCTATATTTAAGGAAGTAGTCGTTGATCTGGAAACTTTGGAAGTAAAATATGACGAAAAAGATTTGGCATTGATCATTTTTATGTTTGTTGTTCGCTTCATTTTCTTTATTTAGAGACAGGATCTTGTATAGTTGTGATACTTTCACTATAGAGGAGGTGTATGATGATTTATTTTCAAAAGAGAAGATGAAGTATTTGGTATCTGAGGCTAGTGATGGATAAACCTTATTGCTCATTGATAAATGTGTTTTTACATACTTATTTTACTGTCAAAACATGAGCAATTGTTGATTAAAATGTTGGAATATAACTTAATTCTATGCAATTTATGTTTTGCAGGACAAAGTGATGAATGTAACGCAATTGAGGTGAACCAAGCAAAAAAGGACCAAATTGGAAGAAAGTGGAAGTTCAGGGACTAAAGTGCAAATACTCTAAACCTATTTCTAACCTTTTGATGAACATTCAAGAGTGTCGATTGGATGAAGTAAGGAGTCAAATGGGTGAAAGATAGCCAAAACATCATCAAATATCAACTTTCAAGCCGAAAAGTTTCACATCGGTTTTCAGCCTCGTATTGGGACCGATTTTTGACACAGAAAACGATCGAATTTCAAGATTGTATCTGAATCAAAGTTGTAGGTCTTTGATTTAGCTTTTCAACGCATCTTGAATCACCTCAATCGGACATCGGACAGGAAAGTTATGACCAAAATACTAAAAACTATCCGACTGAATTTTATCAAAACCATGCGATCGCATGGTGTTTTTGCTCTGCGGTCGCACAGAGACGTTCAGCGATCTCCAGACCTCATTTCAATTGTTTCTTGCGACCGCAAGGAATTGTACCTTGCGATTGCAAGGAACATTCCGAAACCCGAATTTTCCACTTTCCTTCTATGACTCAAACTCTTTTGGTAACATATCTTGCACGACTTTTCAACCCTAAAAAGATCCCAGAACGCCTCCTAACCATTCAATTTTCATTCTACACCATTCTTTCATTGATTTTGGCTCAAGAAACTTATGAAGAACTAAACTAAAGGTGAAGTAAGGGAGGAACTCAATTGGATTCGGGGATTTCAACATCATTTATTCATGCTCTTTGGTATTTATTTTGCTAAATATTTTTAGATCTAAATTTTCATATTTATGAATTAATTTTGAAATTGATTTAACATATATTAAGTTTTTCATAGAATCAATCTTGTTTTTTCTATCGAACAATTGAACTATGTGTTGAATCTTTATTTCATTAAATCTATTGGTGTGATTATTTACTTTCTTATGCTACATGTATATGAACGATTTATAATCTGATTTCAATAGATGATTGTGATACTTGTTAAGGAGATCTAGAATTTAGGATGTGTTTTTCATTGTTTAAATAATTATAGGGTTTATGTTTTCCCGTATTTTGAATTAGATTTGAGTTAGATTTAACATTTATTCAGATTTTCGTGGATTTAATCATGTTTCTTCCATTGAATAATTAAAATATTTGTTCAAGTTTGATTTTCAAATCATTTATTGGTGTGATTTAATTACTGCTATATGTTAGAGATATATAGTCGCTCTTTAAGTTTGATTTCAATAAATTGATGTATGATTATGTTTTGAGAAACATAAATTCAGGATTACATGTGCAATTAAATTGGTTTGTATCGTTTAAATCATCCGATTAGAAAGTTAGGACAAAAACTTCTAATTGAGTAGAGAATGCATGAATTGTTGATGTTAATTGATCCAATCTAATTGAGGGAACCCCGAAACTTCACTATTTTACATATTATATTAAATTTTATCATTATTTCTGGTGACATTTACATTTGAATGCAATAAACAAATTCCCTTCATCAAATTCACGAGAACCCAAAGTTATTGAACCCCTTAAATCAATATGACACCCCAAAGCTATACTACAACACCGCGTAACACTTTGGGCGTAACCACTCATGATAATTCTGGACGGGGTAAATCAAAGTCTAAGTTTAGTAATCAAATTCATAACTTCTACAAGAAGAAAGGACACATGAAGAATGATTGCTACAAATTGCAAAATAAAGATAGGTTGGCTGCAAGTCGATATGAGAAGTAGTCAGAGATTTCGGGTGAAGCAGACAGAGAACATTGTAGGTAAGGAAGATCTTGACTATTTCTGACATCGAGTCTAAACCAGATGAGGATTGTATTCTGGATTCAGTGTGTGTGTGTTTTATATGTGTCCTAATAATGACTTGTTTACTGTAAACATACGAAATCGTTTCCAAAGGTGTCGTGGTTATGGAAAATAACACACTCTGTCGGGTTGCTAGAATTGGTATGGTCAAATTGAAGCTATGGATGTGACAATTAGAACACTTGACCATGTTCGACATGTTTCAGATTTGAAAAAGAATCTCATCTCGTTGTCTATCATTAATTCAAAGGGATATTAGTTCTTTGGTAGATGTGTAGTTTTGAAGGTTTGTAAAGGTGCTCAAGTTGTATTGGAGGGACAGAAAATGTCTCAATTATACTTATGGCATGGTTGTGCATAATTTAGAAGAGTCAATCAGCACAAATTCAGTACCGTGGTGGATATTCAATTTGGTACAATACCTTTAGGAGCTCATAAATTGTCGAATTTGAAGAATATAGTTCGGTGGAATTCAGGAGATATGGATAATATCGCTTTGCCACCATCACCTAAGGTGTCATTGTGTTCAATTATTAGGGACGGACCCAGTGGAAAAAGGTATGTAAATGCTTATTTTGTTGAGCATACTTTCAAAGTAGTAGAATATATACAATCTAACAATGAGCCTTCTATAAAAGCATTTTAGTTTGATTCTGCTTTGGAGTGCGTTATAGCCCAAATTGGTGAATTTTAAAATCATTATTATTTTTTGGGAATTTGAGGTAATTTTGCAGAGTAGTACTTCGATTCATTGGAATGGGGTGGAGTATTTTATGTTTGGTTAGAGAAATCATTTTTGATTATTGTTGAAGAGTCGTTCATTCCTTACATACAGATTTTCTTCTCCAAGTGGGGAAAATTTTGGAGATTTGTTCGTTGCAGTGAAATTCGTGTCAATGTGAAGATTGTTAGAATTTAGATGTGACCCGAATTCCTTATTGAAATAATTGAAGTGCACGTCAAAAGGAATTCAATTTAGAATGATATTTGAGTTTTATCCAAGTTGAAATTTTATTTGAAAACCCTATTGGGAGTTGTAAATTGTATTGAACTTGAAAATGTTGAAATTATGGACCGAAAAAAAAAGTCGCCACATTTTCGCTAGCTTACCGTTGGCTGGCCGCTCGAGCAACACTTGCAGGTTTTCTCCCGAGACTTGGTCGCCCGTCTAACGCTTGAACAACGGATTGTCGCTCAACAGGGTTATCGGCTCAGGCCTGTTTCGCGCGTTAACAATTTTTGACATTCTACTTCAACTATAATTCATCTATTAGGGTTTGAATGTCGCCCTACATAGTTGCCTATAAATATTAGGCTCTTTTATACAATTTTATGGAGTGAGAAAAGTGATTGTTAGCTTTTAGGATCATTGTAATATTTCTTTATCTTCATTATTTGTGGTGCAATAAAATTTTCTAATTCTTTTGCCATATTTTCTTGTCTTCTTTTATTCTTTTACTCGTGATCAAATACTTAATTATTTTGTCATATAATTTCAACAACTCAATCTAATGGTTGATTTCATATCAAGTGGTATCGAGCAATACGCTATCCTTGAATTCTCAACAATTGGTATCAGAGATTATGAGCATAATTAACACAACAAGTGGTATCAAAGAGATTATAATATCTTGTTTATTTTACAATACATATGAGTGTGGTTTTCTCTGTTATTTTGAATAGTGCTATTGTAGCAACATACATTTTTAGCATCAATATAGATAATAGTGGAGTCTAGAGCCTCATTATTCGTTGATTTATCTGACAATTAAACTATCATACTGTCATCTAAATTGATGCTAAACACTAATGGTATTATATAGTATTACTCAATGAGTTTCACCAAATTTCAATACAATTTTTTTTGTACAATTAATGGCTCTCAAACATTAATGGGACAATGATACTCCTTGTTCGAGCCTCATTTTTTGGGGAGGATAGATTTTGTCATAATATTTTTTTGAAAATTTTGTGGTTAAAAGAGTAATTTTTTTCTATACCATTAGTGTTAAGCATCGCTTTAGGTGATAATTGCATATCATTGAATGATGTATTCACTTGAATACAATATCACGTAATTAATTTAATTGAATATATCAAAGGTGGCTAGGGATGGGCGCGAGTCGGTTCGGTTCGATTTTTTTCGGTTCCAGAAATTTTCGGATATTTAGTAAATGGAACCGTCAGTTCCAAATATAATTTTGGAACCGTTTGGGTTCGGTTTAATTCGGTTCCGTACTATAATTAAATTTTTTAACATTTAAAATAATATTCCATAAATACATATGAAAGTAGATACTAATATTAATAATAAAAAGTAGATATAAATACCAAGTTCAATTTTAATTTTTACAAATTAACGTTATCTAATTTAATAATATATAAATAATAAGTTGTCAAATACAAATACGAAAAAGTAAATATTACTAATAAAATTTCGATAATTCATTTGCTTCAAATATCTAAGTCTACATAAAAATGAAATATAAATTAAAAGTAATAAAGATAAAATATTTTAAAGTATTGATAATACTTACCAACTATTTAATATAATAATCAGTTGTTTGACTTTCCATACTAACTACTAAGAGACTATAGAAGAAAAAATTGAAAAAAACACAACTAACAAATATAAATAAACTCTAAATTGTTCAACTAATAAGATTTAATAAGAAAAAAATTATTAATTTATTTAGAAAAAATAAAAGAAATTGATTTATCCAATATAAAAAAAAATTCGGTTCTTCGGTTCTGGGTCTAGAACCAATAACCGAACGAAACCATTCGATTCTCGATTTGGATACCCGTTCGGGTATTTCATTTAAAAAAACCCGCTCGATTCGATTCGATTCGGTTCGGTTCCGGTTCGATTCGGACATTTTGCCCATCCCTAAAGGTGGCTATATAGGCTGGAGTTCTTGCATCATTGATACTAAATAATATTATTTGTGAATAAAACGTGGGAAAAAAATCGAATTTACGCGCAAAATTATTATTATTTTTTAAAAATTATTTTCAATTTGATTGCAAGTGAATAACACAATAGTCATTTATGGCCACAAATTTTGATTTCAAATGGCATAACATCTACCAATGTGTTCGAAATCTTCATGCATATAGAGAGAGTCGAAAAGTGGCTTCACTACACACACAATCGAGTCGAATAAATTATCAACTAAATTTTTAGCGAAATTTTATATGAGTTGCTAACTTTCGTTTCTTCCAAATTTATCATCAATTTAAAACTTCATTGAGTTGATATTTGCACATGTAACATTTATTATAATTTGATTATTATGTCCGAATTCAATAGCTTGAACTTACACGTTTATTTAGTTGGTAATCCAAATCATAAATATCTAAGTCGTCACATCCTATTTTCAATTATAGTCCATTAATAGACATGGCTAAAGTGACGAACTTGAAAGAACCATTAACATTAAGTCCATGTGTAGTTCCTCCTCTTGAAAGAACTAACTTGCAATTACGAATTCTTTCAATAAATAATTTTGCATGTAAATTCATAACTTTTCATATTTTCTAACTAATCCTAAAAAAAATCAATGTTACAAAATATATTTTCTCAAAAAAAGACTCAAACAAAGTCAGGTCGTGTTCGATCGTACTTAAAATCCAATTAAAATTGAAAATATAACTGTTATTGGGTCTCACTCGTCTAATAAAAGTTAACAATAACTGTTAGTTTTTCAATTTTAATCTCTACCGAACACACCCTAAATTTATCTAAATGTGTATTTTAACGATGGTTGTCAAATCCAACCAACCTATACATCACCCCCAAAAAACTTTCTTTTTCTGGACGGGATCCAATTTTTAAAACTTCAGCCCTGTTGGACACCAATTCTCATCTCATTTTCATTTTTTTTTTCTTTATTTCAACCATACATTCTCCAAATAAAATAATATTATACACAATTTAAAATTTTTCATAATTTTTTCACTACACATTCTCCTGTCAATCACTATTTTAAAAATTATATTCCCTAAGAAATGGGTGTCAAACCCACCCCTCTCAGTCTATCCAAGAACGGCTAGGATAAAAATAATCTTTTTAATAAATTGACTCTCCTCTTGACATTGACTTGTAAGTACGACCCTTACGTAAAAAGGGCGTTGAAACAATTTAGCTGATCATAAATTGATCTCCTGCCCCAACCCTAGAACAAAATGAAGTTCTAGAGCTCACGGTAAGGACAATTTGGAAGCTCAATCTTCGCGATTCTATACATTTTGGTCTCAATTCTCAACCTCGATGGAGCTTTGACCCCTCGACAAGGTGGAGGAAGAGTTTCATTTTTCAGACTACTGTTTTAGGTAGCCATTGAAGTTTTCTGAAAAACAGGAAAAGTTTGGTGGACGAGTCCTTGAAGATGATTTCCGACATGGGTTTTGAGCCACTTGATAAATCTTCTGGTGAGGAATATCGCCGTGCTGTATTTTCGAATTAGTTTCTGTTGTAATAACAATATGGTTCTCTTCAATTTTTAGATGAACAGAATATTGTGCTTTTTTTTTTTTTGCGTAATTGAAGAGATTCATCAGTTCTCTTCAAATTAAACCACTTTCTTTCCTTAGCCTAACGCCGTAACTTTCACTTTTATAATATTTTTATGTTGTTTCTCTCTCTTGTTGCCCGGAAAACAGAAATTCAATCAAAGGAGATAGGGGAGGTACTATCTTCAGATGTTAGGGCTGCCGAGATTGATCCTAATTGTAATGCTGCTAGCTTTTTGTCTCCTTTGGACACCAAGGACCGTGCTAGCAAATATATGTCGGGATTTGATGACGATTGGCTCGTAAATTCAAGAATTCAAGAACAAACTGCTGATATCAGACTCGATAAGCTTAAACCTGGAAGTGTCTTACCCAATGTGCAATGCGGTTCTAGCCCGGAAGCCACTTCACATGGGAATGAACAAGGAAATTGTGACTTTCTAAAGTCTTCATGCAATGTACTATAATCTTGATATCGAGACCTTTTTAGGAGAAGTGCTTCTTAAGGTTTGCTCATCTCTTTTGGAATCCATGCAGGATGAGACAATTAGTATGGTGTCAGATGCTGACGAAAGCACGATTGAAAGATCTCCTTCTGCTATTGCAGATGATGATGGTATGGTTTTTTTTGATATTCTACTATTTCTTGCTCTTATCTATTTTATCTCGGTTTTGGGGAACTGGGGATGGGGAGTTCTGGGTAATCTGGAATTCATAGTTTGATGCACGATCTTCTTACGATGAGAATTGCATTGTTTCAGCTTCTTCTGATGGACCATCGTCTGCTAACTGCTTCAGTGGCTGTAATATGGTAAGCAACTTAGCTACTTTAATTTTTTCCTTAAGATTATTCATTCTAAAGAAGTAATAACAACTTGTATTCCTTTCCTTTTCTTTCTTTGGAGTATAACCAAAATGCTTGGGATGGTTATATAGACTAGTGGAACTAGATGTACTCCCGAAAATGTCTTCAAATTAGTTAAATCTAACGTAGACCGACCAAACTAGGATGTCTCAAACCCAGTTGACATCTCAGTTTAGAAGTGATGTGCTGTTTAGGACCATATATACAGATTTACAGTGCATAACTATCCAAGCAGTACCTTTGGTTCATGGTGGGACCATATTTGGCAATCCAATTGTTAATTCTTCAGCAAGTACGTAAAACCTGTATATGACCTTTTAATCTAGAACTTGGGAAGAGTCCTAATGAACTGGGATTAGGACATAATTGTATAAGAGTTAGAAAAGAGAACAATAAGCCACTGTTTGGTCTCCATTATAATTTAATACATTTTTTCTCTCCTCATTTTAACCACGCATTCTCCAATAAAATAATATTACATGTAAATCCAAAACCTTTCTTTTTTTTTTTAACCATACATTCTTAAAAAAAAAATCACTATTCCAAAATACATTGTCCCCAAAAACTCATTATAATGGATCCCAGACAAGGGCTAAATATTAAAAACACGTGATATCCAACTCCTTGTTCCCATAATTTCTCCATGTGCGCTTGGAAATCTCTTTCAGTAGTAATGAGTAAGGTATATAAAAAAAAATCTAGGCCAAACAACTATTAATGAAAGAAAGCTATTATACTTGAGATACCTTCATCGTGAGAGAAGGCTAAAGCGAATCTCTTAACGTCTAATGACTGGATCCCTCTTCATGAAAGAAAGCTACTATACTTGAGATACCTTCATCTTGAGAGAAGGCTACAGCGAATCTCTTAACGTCTAATGACTCGATCCCTCTTCGTGAGTTATTAGAGGAACAACCTAAGTGCTCTTAGAAGTTTTGATAATGAAACAAGTCCTCAAAAAAAAAAAAAAAAAAAAAAAGAAATAGATTTTTTAAATCCAAATTCAATAGCGAAGCATGTAAAACGGCCCACATCCAAGAATAACATAGAGAAGCTGATTAGATTTGGACCTTAAGCAAATTGGAGGACGGGAAAGGCCAAAAGGAGGACTAATCGTGGGAAATGAATTGGTGAATGTACTAATTGAACAGACTTAACAACCAATTGGTCACATGCAATCACTGAAGGAAGATGTAGAGGATCAACATCAAGCTTTTGACAAGATCTATCTTTTCTCTGGTTGGCAGGTCAGGGCACGACGTTTCTGTTATGTTCATAATAAGACACTTTAATCAAGAATTTCAACACATAAAACTAAGAATAGCTTGGATCACGCTCAGACTTTTTGTTATTCACAATTAATGGCTTTAAAAGATTGTTTCTTTTGATTTACTATAGAAAGGGACTCTCCATTTGGTTTTGACTTTCAAAACCATTTTAGATTTTTGTTAACAGATGTCAAACTTTTAGTTGTTGACATGAGATTTCTACAATGATGTCGAGCGACAAAGTCAGTATTAACATCTTTACTCATCTCATCCACATCACAAAGTGCCATAAGATAACGCCATTGATCTAAATACTCTGCCATGCTTAAATTATGTTGTTTCAAGGCTAGACAACTGAGAAAATGATTCAACCGAACTAAGTAACATTTATTTCTCAAAATTTGTTTTCAAACAGTAAGCAATGGTTTTACGAAATGACCTTTTTCAGTCTCAGTTAGACGTCAGTACTGCTTTGCCGTGATACAAAAAATTATTTAAACTAAATTTACAGATTGATGATTGAACGTTTTATGCCACCTCCATCTTAACAAACCACTCTTAAGAATATAGCGTTTTCTTATATATTGTGACTTGGATCAGAAAATAACTAAATGAGCTTTAGTTCTAGAACTGGGATAATCAAGTGACTAGGAGTCCTAGAACTACGAAAAGTCATAAATAAATATTGTAATATATATGAAAACTTAAAATTTACTAAATAATTGTAACATGTTCTACCCCTTGTTTCTCCGGCGATCTGGGGGTAATTGCTTGTTATGAGTCCTGATTTCAAATTGATTCTCACCTTGTTGATTGACATGATGTAGTTTTAAGTAACAGGGTTTCAATTTGTACCTATCCAAATTTTATTTACCAAATAAGAAAATGCTTGGATCAAAAAACGGTTGAGGCATCCTGAGTTGAGACTTGTTGAATCATGAAAATATGTTTACTTTGGAAGTTGCCACTTGCACTATTGATTTCAGATGATGCTGTACAAGCTTCATATCTTGTTAGAGAATTAAATGAGATTGAGATATCATTCACTCAAAGATCCATGGCTTTGCTAGATAGAGTTATAAATATGCTCAGTGTTAGCTGAATTGTTTAAATTCTGATGAGAATATGGCATGCACACTGTTCTTGCTATTTGACTATATTTTTTGCTTTTCAATTGGCAGGATGATGGAAGAATGGAAATTGTTCTGTATGCTGATTACATCAATTATCGTGGTGTACATTATGTGGACTCCATGGTGACATTTTCCAGAAGTTCTGTTATAGTTAAAAGCAAAACTGTCAATGGGAACCCAGGGACTTTTCATATTCAGGTGGAAGTTGAGGATATCATTAAAATAGAGTCTCAATGGTCTGATCGTGTAAGTTTCTGTATGCTACTATTCTGCATGTATGTTTTTCGGTGTTTTTATATAAATGAGACTGTAAAATTGATAGTATCATTTATGACATTATCCAGTACGAGTTTGGCTCCATAAGTGTCCACTTCATCTCAAACAATGCAGTAGGAGACGAGATTGATAACAATACTTCAGGTTAGTTAAGTCTACACAGACTTTAACATAAATTTCTTGTTGCTATATGAAGAAGACTGATCACGTATCTTTCTTTATAGTATGTCGTGATTATGTTTGTTTCACTTTTGAACTATTTGTAGTTTTCTAGTGCCTTTTTTGGATAAAATTAGAAGCTTTTTCTGATTGGTTTCCTATGAGCAATGAGGATTTCTGTTACTGTCTGCATCGAGTCGAACCTTTGTCATCTTTTCAAATACTGTCAATTAGAAATATCGCCCCTCTCTATTATCTGTCTGGAATTGTGGTTTTGCATTTTATGGAATACTAATTACTGAAAACTGAAAAGTTTGTGCAGTGCATCTTGGTGTACCATCTTCAACAATAGACCTTCCTGATATAGTGAATTGCAACTTAAGATTAAATTATGACGTTTCCACTAGTAGTATTGCTGTGGTTTTTGTTTTCTAATATATAAAGCTGCTGCATATGTTTTAAACTATATTAATTAGGAATGTGCACACTAAGGTGTTGCAGTGTAATCTTGAATAAAAAAGATTAAGATCGACAAAACTGGTCTGTAAAAAATACAGTGAAGGTAATAAAAGACCCAGATACATCAGTTTGGTACCTCAGTTTACGGTTCACACTTCAGAAAAGAAGATGAATAGTTACACATCTTTCCTGAAGAAACAGACTCCATAGGACGCTCATTTCTGCAAAAACTGGAATAATAATCATTCCCACTCCCAATTTTTCTGTTTTTGCGTTGATATTTTTCTTAATTGGAAGAGAACTTCACAATGTCGTAAAATGCAAATCAGGAATCACTATAACCTCCATTTTTTGTTGTTTTCTTTGGTGAAATTCTTGCTTCTTTTGGTCAGTCATGTCTTTTGAATATTACCTCTTCTATAATTAAAGGTACTTACTTGATCCATCAAGTTTCAAACTATTACCTAGCTCTAATAATCTTTGCAATTGACTTGGTATGGATAATTATTTATAATTTCCACTTTTTTGATAAATATCATTCTTTGCAATTGACTTGGTATGGATAATTATTTATAATTTCCACTTTTTTGATAAAGATCATTCTTTTTACGTTCTTGTATTTACAGTACCTGGAATTCAGGAGTTGAATTTTCCAGCAGTTGACTCTAACTGGTATGAAAAACAGGAAGCAATTGGATCTTTGAATGTGAGATATAAGGAACTATGGAAAGTCCTGCTCAAGTGAGTCTAAACTGACCGACCTTTGTGTTTTCATGTGTATGCTTTCCCTTTTCGCTAACAACTTTCTGTATAATGGTTTATATTGGGCAATATTATGGTTTTTGAAGTTAAACAAAGCTCATCTCTAGATTTCATTTGTTTTATGTATGGTTTTCTACAATGTAACTCAGCTGGGGTATAGGTGTGCATCTGAGTATTAGAATTGTGAGCTCTGAGCTGTCAAATTTTAGGACCTAAGGACTCAGTAAAAAAATGTGTTGACTTTGAATATTGTATGTGGATAAGATATTCACAATATAAGCAGGCTAACATTAGAATACTCAAGACATTCTACATAATTTTTTTTTTTGATAGATAATCAGGAAATTTCATTAATAAAAAAAGAATACACAGGAAGTGTATTATCAGTTTAAATAAGAAATAAAAAAAATGAAGCTAGGCAGCCCCTCTATAGGATTACTAGTCGCTGCATTAAACCAATTATACAAAGTCAAATAAAATAATTTTTTAAATTGCTGTGTGGTCCGTATTTGGTCTTCAAAGCATCAGTTGTTTCTTTCCTTCCACACACACCATATAATGCATCCTGGAATAAGATTCCATACTAGCTTGCTATCCTTATCACGAAATTTCCTCTTCCATGCCCGCAGCACGTCCTCTATATGTCTAGGCAACTCCCAATCTATATGCTGAGAAGCCAGAATACTATTCCACAGCCAACGGACACCGTCACAGTGAATGAACAAAGTGGTAATGCGTCTCCCTATCGCTCCTACACATATAGCACCACTCGGTAATGCCTTTTTTTCGGAGATTATCCATCGTTAATGCTTGTCCCCTCACAACCGTCCACAGTAAAAAGGCCATCCGTGGAGACAATTTGCAATGCCACACCATCATTCAGGGGAATGAACTCTCCACAGGTTCCAGAGAGATCTAAAATAAGAGCGAACTAAAAAAATGCCATTCCGTGCCAACCTCCATCGGCTACAATCATCCTCTCCTACTCGAATTTGCACCTCATACAAATCCGTTAGAAACAATGCATAGTCGTCCAATTCCCAATCCTGCAAACCCCTCTGAAAAGTGATATTCCAACTGTATGTGGATGGCTAAAACGTCATTCACCATAGCATTATGCATCATAGTAATGCGATGCAAGGGAGGAAACCCCAACTTTAGCTGTATATCTCCATACCAACAATCATCCTAAAATCTGATATTAGTACCATTCCCCACCACAAAAGTCCACACCAACAATCATCCCAAAATCTGATATTAGTACCATTTCCCACCACAAAAGTTAAGCTATTTCGAAAGTTGTTCCATCATCGTCAAATATACATCCATAGACTCACCCCATAAGACCCACGACCTTCACCCAAACACCATCCCCCCTCCATCACGCCATACTTTGCCCCAATGATTTCTCTCCAAAAACTATCCCTCTCCACACCAAACTACCACAGCCATTTTCCTAATAATGCCTTATGAGACAAAGTAAGTTTCCTCAATCCGATACCCCCCATCCTCATAGGAGAGCAGACAACTCCCCATTTAACCAAATGAAGTTTCCTCTCCTCTCCTAACCCTGCCCAAAGGAATTCCCTTTGAATCCTCTCTAATCTGTTAGTCACTGCCGCAGGAATAGGAAACGGTGACATAAAATAAGTAGGGATATTTGATAGAGTAGATTTGACGAGAGTAAGACGGCCACCCTTCGAGAGATGCATACGCTTCCATCCTGCTAACCTCCTTTCCACATTCTCCACAATAGCATTCCAAATATTAATACTTTTAAACCGCGCCCCTAAACATTCTACATAAATTTGACAGTAGAAAGAAAATTATTGCACTTTATGTTTAATGTATGTGATAAATGATAAAAGATGTTAATGAAGGAAATTTTTAATTAATTTGTTGGTATATTATACCTTATGCTTGGATCTTTTATAAGATGCCAAGGAGTCATCTCTGAATTGAGTACCAGGACCATGTCGTGTCTTATGCTCTGTTTTGACACGTGTACTAACACAATAAGCTAAATGTTGTGAATGAACATGTTCTGTTTTGAACTTACCATCCCTTTGTTATTGTTAGCATCAGAATACTGCTAAATGCGTTTTAGTTTTTTGTCCTGCAAACTACATAGAAGTCTTGTGTGGAACCTTTTTAACAACCAAATATTCTTCAACACTACTGAATTTCTCCTTTTAATGTTCTTCAATCAAACATACAACGAAAATTATGTTCAACCTCCGTCATCCAGCATTTACCTTTCTCAAATTTTTCCTGGTATTTAAACAAAACCACTACGAGACTACCGTTTCCATACTGAATGCATATTCTCGAATAATCGTCTCCTGAAAGATATTTTCTGTAACGTCTCTTTTTTCTTTTCTTCCTCATTTCCTTTGCATTCGTTCTCAGAGATGTCCACAGCTCAACCGTGCTTGAAAACCAGTGTAGAAGTTGTGAAAATATTATGCCAACCACTGAGTAACTTATACCGCATCACAGACTCAATTTTTTGGATATATGACATCAAAGTTAAATATATGGTAGACTGTGTTCAACTCTACATAAAAGGAAAAAAAAAGAAAAGAAAATTGGTCTGTAACAGGTTATTGTGTTGAGACCTTTCATATTTTAGTTTGATTTGACCGACTTCTTTTTTTACTTTGAAATCTCTGGAAGATGATTATATGTACCCTTTGCACATAGTTCTTGATGATCTTTATTAATAAAAATATGTTAATTTGTATGAATTGTGATGATGTAACTTGGTCTTTTTTTGTTGTCTGAAGTGTTGAAATAGAAGATTGTACAGAAGCCACACGTGAAGAGAAAGCTTTACTGCTGTCAAGAAGCTATTTCCCCAAGTGAGTGAATGAGTTCCTTGAATTATTTATTACAAATTCAATTGCTTCTTCTGGCATGCACTTCTAGTTCGTCTACCAGCTGTACTTGGCCTCTTTAAATTTTACTCCCTTGATCGTTCTTTATTTGTCACACTAGGCAAAAACAATGAAAAGATGCAATTTATATTCTACTCTTTGCCAACATTACGTTTCATTTAAAAACACAGGTCAACTTCTGAATATATATTCTGAAATGAGTTTCAATGTGTAGTCATCACTTTTTCTTACTCTTTTGCACCAATAATGAATGGACATCTTTATATTCTAAATGCAATTGTGCTATTAGTGTAGCAAGTGGCATTCTTTATGGAGACAACCCTAACTTATAAGTGTGCAACATATAACAAGGGACCAAGATGGATACATTCTTTTGGTTAATGAGTGGGATTTTTTAAACCGTAAAGCCACCTCTATCATAATAAATAAACAATAAGGGTGTGTTTGAGCCACATTATTTTGAAAGAAAGTCTTTTGAAATAGTAGATTGATGGAAAATTTGTGGTTGAAAAAGAAGGAAAAGTTGTTGATGTGATGAAAAATATTATTTTATTGAAGATTGTGTGGTTTAAGATGAGTAGAAAAGTTAAAATGAAAATTTTAATGTATCTCAAACAGGGGCTAAGAAAGGAAGGAAAAACAGAAACATAGAAAGATAAAAACAAGTCTGCAGCACAATGAAAATGGAAACAGAAAAAGTAAAGATTTGTAGAAAGAAATGTGATGACAACAAACAACTGCGTTCTAAATGATAACCAGTACTAGTAGCCTGCTCGAAGCCCTTGTTTGAGCCTCATTTTTTGGGGATAATAGATTTTGAAATAGAGATTTTTTAGAGAATGTGAGGTTAAAAAGTAAGGAAAAGTTCTAGGTTTTAAGCGTAAAATTATTTTATTAGGAATTTGTATGATTAAACATGAGTTTTGGAAAAATGGGGCTCCAACAAGGGCTAAGGAAGTTAACTACTGAAACTATGCCCACAAAGACCAAAATATATATTTCTTCCTGTCTAAATAATATTGCTTATGTTTAGAGCTTGTTTTGGAGGAATTTTAATCCAATTAAAATTGAAAATAAAAGTCAACAATAACGACTAGTTTTTCAATTTTAATCCAATTTTAATCTCTACCAAACAAGCTCTTAGTATGTTTAGAATAGAACCAAGATATTGCGGTTTTCTTTTTCATGACACTATTGGTAGTGGTGAACTTCCTTATGATTGCCTCGTGACATTTTTGATGACTTCTATAGAGACTGACATCACTTCTCATCCTTTAATCTCAACTATCAAGTATCTACTTGCTTTTGATATAAAAATTCTCTTTGAGAAGATTTTTAAAATAAATATTCTCACTGGAGGGTGAATTCAAAGATGATCCAGTTGGTTCAACTATAACAATCTGTTCCCAGCTGTGCTGCCTCTAAAGAAGTTAGTGGACGCTTGTGCATTTGGCCTTGTTATACCTTGTTCATGGATTTTTGTGGCCATCAATAAAGAAATTTTTTGTGTTCAGTAAAAATTGTTAACCCACGTAAGCTAAATATGAAAATAATTTCCAATAATAAGGCATTGAGCTACTTCTCTTAATAAGGTATGTTTGACGTTTTTAAGATGGGACCTCAAGATCCAATATAGTATCAAAGCTAATTAAGCTCAAACGAACAATTTGGTCCATCTAAAGTTCAAACGAACAATTTGGTCCATCTTGTGGATACTTTAGCAACATTTGTTATTATTATTTTTTTTATTTCAACTTCACAAAGTGCCAGTTCACATGGGAGAATGTGCAAACAGAATTATTCTCCGTACTTCGACTGTGCAGACTGAGTTAGTTTCATATTTTGCAGTTTTCATGGGTCCTTTCAAGAAGTTATTTATCCCAAAGGGGATCCTGATGCGGTTTCCATGAGTTTAAGGGACATAGATCTACTAAGGCCAGATACATTTCTCAATGATACAATCATAGACTTCTACATCAAGTAAGTTTATCTGGACATAAAATACTCAGTCTTCATTGAGGCAGGGAACTTATAAGAAGACGAGGTCCCCTTTATTTTGTATATTGCCTCTTATCACTTCAGACTTGAGATTGATATTGTAAGACATCTTTGGTTATCTCCACTTATTAAGAATTATAAAGGTAACATAGAAACTAAGAAAAAAGAAGGAAAGTTGAATTTGGCATGTTGCTGTTTCTTCCATTAAATTCATTTCGCCTCCTAAATAATGGTGGTGTATGAACAGATTAGATATGCTCTCTTAGCGTACCCTTTTTGGAGGGGGAGTGAGATATTGGGAACTTGGGATAATGCTGATAGTTCCAAAATGTGTTGTCTTGCCTTAGCTTTTTGTTGGTTGTATTTTGCTATTATCCCTTTTTTCTTGCTTGGTTTTAATGAAACTTACATCTTATGACAGATATTTGAAAAATAAACAAAACCCCGATGAGAGGCTTAGGTTTCACTTTTTCAACAGCTTCTTCTTTCGAAAGCTGGCCGACATGGACAAAGACCCATCTAGTGCCTTTGATGGCAAGGCCGCTTTCCAGCGTGTTCAGAAATGGACTAGAAAAGTAAACTTACTAGACAAGGACTTCATAGTCATTCCTGTAAACTACAAGTGAGAAGTTCAATAACAAGTTTAATTTAAGCCCGCTCCCCCCCAACAAAACCCCTTGGCTCCAGAATACTGGGTTCTGGTATCAAGAAATGGAGTGTGATTTCTGATAAGTTCCTTACTATGCTTGTTGTGACAGTTATCACTGGAGTCTTATAGTAATATGCTATTTTGGCAAAGTGGCCGACTACGAAGGTAAGTTGTATCCAAATGCATGCTGTTTTTTGCAAATAAGTTTTTCAATGCTACCAACATTTTTTTCCCCATGTTTTAGATCTTGATGCAAACAAATTAGCCAGAGTACCTTGCATATTGCATATGGATTCAATAAAAGGAAGTCATGCAGGCCTCAAAGATCTTATGCAAAGGTATATATTTTCTTTGCAGTTATTATTAATGTAAGTACTTTTGTAGAGCTGTTGCGTATAAGCTTAGTGGTATCCTGGCAATTTGTATGGGGTTTGATGCATGTGAGAATGGAGGAAGAATCTGCTATTGTAAGAATACGAGCCAAGTCCGTCTCTAGGCCAAAGTGAGAGTGCAGTAGTTGCTTTTTCTTTTCCTTTTTGGACTGGGTGGCTTACATCAACTTTTTTTTATCTTCCTTCTATCCCGACAACGTAGAATGAAACTCCATTGAATAAGACCATGATATTAGGGAAATTCCATCCAAAAAATACTTGTTTGAAACCCTGTACCCTCTCATTTATGATTCACGAACTATTATACGTACCAAATACTTATCCATGAACCATGAGAACTCTTCACTGAAATCACTTGTAACAAGTTAAAATGGATGTGGCCGTGCATCAGATTGGAGCACTCGACGCTTTCTGTATAAGTTTCGACATGTTGGTCACTTCTGTATTTTATCATTTGATTCTTCAGATTTTCCTTTTTCTTCCAAATCTAGAAAGGTTTATATTGAATTTGATGTGTCTTACCTGTCAATTAATAACTTGAAATGCAGTTATCTATGGGAGGAGTGGAAAGAAAGGCGGAAGGAAACACATGAGGATTTGTACTCGAAATTTAGAAACTTAAAATTCATTTCACTTGAGGTACTATTTTGGTCTCTGTTTATTGTTACGTATATTATTTTTTCAATATATATATATATATATAGACACTTATTCTAGCCCCTGTTTGACACCCATTTTTGGCAAAAAATAAATTCTGGAATAGTGATTGATGGAAGAATGTGGGGTTAAAAAGTAATGAGAATTTTCGGGTTTATGTATAGTATTATTTTATTGATAGAATGTATGGTTGAAATGAAGAAAGAGAAAAAAAATGAGAATGAGAATGAGAAAAAATGGGTGTCAAACAGGGGTCTAATATCCACCAAATTGACATTCCTTATCTTTCAATATGGTTGGATGTCAACTAGTTTGTCCAGAGGAAGGCTTCTGTTTCTGCCTATCCATAACTCCAGTTTTTCCAAAAGTTGACCTTGTTCCACTACTTCAAAAATTGATAACACGCATTGTCTGTGCATTCTACTTGTGTGCATACTTCTCAATAACTTCGTAGACAAAGAGTTCTGAGCGCTGGGACCCCCTACAATTTTCTCCTATGGTTTTTCTGTTGTCTTCAACAATCTTACTGAATTGTGAAATATTTATGGAGCTTCTATAGAATTTCTTCAAAAAACATTTTGGTTCAATCTGATAATGATATTAATCCAGAAAACGCGGCATGACGTAAAACCTATAAAGAAGGTTTAATCCATTTCAGCATGCCTCTCTTAGATAAATATACTGTATTTAGCTTGCCAGCTTTCTCTCAACTCTTTGTATGACAGAATTGCATAGTTTGTTCATGTAGTGATAGGGAGTTGAGCAATCACGCACCCCAAGATCTGCTGACAGCTTGCAACTTGATCTTCTCTTCTACTGTGCTAATCTTGCAGGATCGTTCTGGTATTTCACGAGTGGTTCTTTGTTTGTTCCCAAAAAAGATAAAATTGAAAATGGCTAACTCAGCCCACACTCATTAAACTCTCCCTGCCCTCTTAATCACACATGCCTTGCTCTGTTATTATTTATTAAAGAACCCATATATCAGAGAAAAAGGAAGATTATAGAATGCCATTTCTCAACCCACTGATATTGGGATTTTATCTTGGATTTCGTAAACGATGTGATTGCTTTATTGGAGCCCATTTTCGCTGCTTCAAATCTTCAATAGTGTGGAAAGTTAAATATGCTAGTAAAACATAATTTTTCGTTTAATATGGATTATGATTTCCTTTGATCTGGGCACAAAGAAATATTGTGAGTGGTCTTTGGAAATTGTAATGGAAACCTGTCTTTGGCAAGTATGGTAAAGCATTATAAAGTGTTCCGTGTATAAAGAAATAGATCAAACTGAGTATGTCTTATCCTTTATATAATATGACCCTGTATATAACATATTTTAGTAGAAAATACAGAAAATCCCATGGTGTGACTGGCGGTGTGAACAAGGCCTGGGATTTATGTTATATTTTTTCCTTTTTGTTTGTTGTCTACTTGTCTTGTCCCCCGGGACCTCGAGAACCTTAGTTTTCTCTATAAATACCAGATTTTAGATTATTTAAAATAGTGGAAATGTGTTCCATTAAATAAGCACGGTACATTCTAACAATGCATGAATCTGTTTGATTTCATATTCATGAAATGTGTACGAGTCTATTATTTTTATGTTTGGGCAATTTTTATTTTCTCCAGCTGATATATTCAAATTGAAAATTTTCCATTACCTTTTGGTTTCTGGTTGATTTTTTAGTTACTGTATAGCACAGTTCTGTTTTTGGCGTTGCTTCGTGTCTCAGCATGCATTTTGTGCAGCTACCTCAGCAGCAAAACTCATATGATTGTGGCCTCTTCTTGCTTCACTATGTAGAGCTTTTTCTCGAGGAAGTTCCCGTTGACTTTAGCATACATAAGATAACGTCATTGAGCAACTTTGTAAGTATTTTGCTTTATTTTATATAGAGATGCAAGCTTCACATTTTTTCTTTAAATTTCAAAATTATTGGAAAATAACTGTTAAAAAATGCATCCTAAAATTGATAAACGGTGCTATCATAAAGATGGATCAACCTTGAGCTTTTTGTTTCCTCCCAATTTTATTAAACTTATGTGATACCAAATTTCCTTGCATGCTCAACTGCCATTGATGTCAACGTGCTAGATGGAATTAACTAATGATTACTGTATAGAAATATGCATTTGTATCTTACGAATGCGGTAGGTCTCATATTGCTAGATATACGTCTTTTTCTCTCAAATTGATGCAAATTCAGATGTAGGGAGAGTAGATCAATTAGCTTCCAGTTAAGGTGACAGGATTATTCGGAGTTCTCCATTGATGAGAAGCTCACTATTTATGGAGTGCCATGTTTTACGTTAGGAATTAAATAGGCTTTATCAAGGTCATAGGAAAATATTGTTATTTAAGCTAGTGAAAGGTAGGGAAAATAAGTATGATCAAGAGCTGATAGGCTTGATTCCATAGGATTAATATGAGCCAAAAGGCATTAGATCACGAGTCTTGACTTTATACAAGTACAGAAGAAGTGATCAAGCAATAATTTGAGTTGATATAAACAATTTGCTAAATAAGCTTCCAATAGGTGGCGTCTCATACTTCCTTGGTCAGTTTTTAATCCTTAAGGGTGCATTTGGTACACCGCATTGGATTAGAGGATGTGATTAGGAGGGATAGGATTAGGGGTTGTATTTTAAGGTGGTTGAGTGTACTGTTCAAATGCCGCAATTGGTGCTACACCGTATTAGAAAAACATACAAGTATTAAAATAAGAAATTTAAGAATATATGTTTGTCTAAGCTTAAAAAAAAAGGTTTTAGTTATTTTTAATAACATTTTTTCTACAAATAGGTATGACTAGCCTAATTTCTTTTACTTTTAAGTAAGAAAATTACTTTATTTAAACATAATTATTATGCTTGTGTCAAAATAAGTAACATTTTTTTTTTTTTTTGACATTGATCTTTTTAAAAAAAAGGCTATTTTTTTAAAACTTATTTACTTCCAAGTAAAATTACTTTTTGTCAACAAGTGTGGATTGCATTTAAGGAAAAAGATATATTTCTAAAAGTAACTCTTACATTACATATTTTAATTTAATTAATAAAAATAGTTATTTATTTTAGAACTTACTTATTTTCTTTTTCTACTTATAAGTAAAAGAATTTCTTATAATTAAAAAGCTATTTTTACATAAATTTTCTTGTAGTTAAATTCACTTGTATATAAACTTATTTACTTGTTAAGTAAATTTATATATTTCAATTAAACTAATTTTTTGCATATTATTTTTCATCATTGGTAAATGGATAGTCCAGTCTAAACCCATCATATGGAGCTTTTTATTTTATCTGGTTGACTAAAGGAGGATAAGTGTCCTGATTAATGTAGGTGTTATTTGCACCAAACACTGGATCCGGTCTAATATGGCACACCAAACATGCCCCCAAGTGCTTTAGTGGTTCTTTAAGAGTTCTAATTAACCATCTCATCCTTTGGAGTAAAATATCTCAAAAAATTTAAATTCTAACTTGCTACTGAAAACTTGAACTAGATTAACAAAAGTAAAAAATAATAAATATCAAAGTACTGATGACCATTGATTCTCTACTAGTACTAAAATTTCAGACAAATGAAACATCTGTGTGGCTATTTAAGAATAGTAGAAAGAAGTTCAATGTCCTGTCATTTGTCATGTGCTGCTAAAGAGTTGCAACTTCACTTATTGCAATTCATTTGCAGTAGTGTAGGGCATGCCTATTCTTTTTCTAATTTTTGAAAAAATCAATCCCGAAAGTTGAAGTGATAAATAGCCTAGAAAAACCAGCTATAATCGAGTGCACATCTCAGACGCCTCAAGGCTTGTGCCCTGAGGTGTTCACTTAAGTAAGTCGTGGTGTAAACCTTAACAATTGATACTCAATGCATAAGTTTTGAGGCACTTGATGAAGGCCTCATGTGAGGCATGTCTCAAGGCATAAACTTCGGCATTTTTTAAACAATCCTTTAAGCTGTTGGTTGCAATCTACAACACCTTTTAGAAAGAAAAGAACTTAAATCAAAATACTTAATAGCATGGCGATACATTTATACAAAACTTCTACCCCGAGCACACGCAAATCCTTCACGGGTTTGCTGTTTTATTAGCTTAGCAGGATATTAAGGAAAGATCAGTGAGGGATTTTCCAAGATTCGGTTTATGTGGCAATTTAGTAATTGAGAGCATATAAGGCCATTTATTAATGCCAATAAGTGCAAGAATATTATTGGACGGTAAGCATGAAGAGGCTTGGTTATTCACTTGGTCTCACTGGTTTTCATTGCCTTACACTTAAATAACCTTGTCATTCATTACACAATATTTAGGGTCTAGTAAGCGACGATGTGCTTCCGCCGCCTGCAAACCGGTGTCCAACATGTATTGGACACGGGCACTTGTCTGATACACCAGGTGGTGTGTCCATGTGGACATCTCCCCAATACGGCGCCAACACGCCGTGGATGTTTAGAAGTAATTGGAAAAAAGGGGAACTAACCTAGTGTATATTCATCTCCATTTCTGCAACCAAGCTTTGTTTCATCAGCGTCATGAGTTGGCAGCAATCTGCCAACTGGTGTTGGATTTCACGGGTTCTTCGATCAGCGTAGATGGAAGAAAACAAATCTGAAACCCCAGATTTCTTTTCGTTTTACTTGCCAAACCCAGCTTTCTTTTTCTTTTTTCTTTTTCCCTTTTGAACAGCAAGACAGTTTTCCTTATTAAAAGTCTTATTTACCCATTGAATAAACCATTGGGTTTTTTACTCACTAAAACTATTATGCTTTTTGATCGTTCAGTAGAACAATTTGGCTTTTTAACCATTGAATAAAACAATTGGCCTGCCTTTGTGATAAAGGAATAAAGCAATTGACTTCTTTTATCCCTACTTTTCTGCCTTTCCAGAATATAGAACTAATAGTTTGATGCTATGTAAAAATAACAAAATTTACGCAACAAGTTCACGCTATTTTTCTGTTTAACACCATAAAATTACCCCCTAAAAAATTTATTTTAACCAGTGTGTTGGTGTCTGTGTAGGTGCTTCCTAGGTAGGGGTGTTATCTGCATTCTGATTTTTGCAAGAAATTTGAAAATCTTCTTTTTTATGTTTTCTTCTACAAAATAAAGCACATGTCATGAGTCTTTATGCGGAAGTGACAGTCTATCTTTCAGCTTACTGCAGATTGGTTTCCACCTGGTGAAGCTTCCATCAAGAGAGCACATATTGAGAGATTAATTTATGACCTATGTGAGAATCATACTGGAGAATGTTCACTATCTGTTGGCATTGACATGCATTGTTATCCTAATGGTACCAAGACTACTAATGAATATGGAAATGCCACGCATATTGTTTCAGAAAAATCCTGTCCTTCGAAGGATTGTCAGGAGAGTTCACTAGTTGGGTCTGAAGTTGAGATTACTTTATTACCAACTTCGTCTTCGAGGAGTATTCAATGTGCCAACAATACAGGATTAGTTTTAAGGGAATTTTTTGAGCCAGGATCTGCTTCGGGATTATTTAGTGATGCACAATCTCAAGCCTTCAAGCAGCGATCATCTCTCAATGGGCTTACGAGATCTATTCCTCCAATTCAGGTAATTCAAGCATTGTCACTTTAGTTGCAGGTGCTCAGGAACAATTATCATTGAATCTCAGAAGTTAGAATATTGATTAACATAAGAAATGGGGTTTGCTTATTTTACCTTTTCATTAGTTACTCCTTTTCTTTTAAAAAGAACTGTTATCCCTCCTTTTCTTTTTGGGCCTGTTTTCCTCTTTTCTTTTGGGTTTGGTGTGGGTTGGGGCTTCGAAGGTGTACCCGTTGTATTGCCTATCTGCTTTTATTTTATTGTAATATGCTAGTCAGGACAGAACTGGACTCACAATGGTGGCATCAATCACACAAAACATATATATTTATGTGTATATACATAGATACACAATTTTTTTGGTCTGTGTTTACTCTTGATTTATGAACAGTAGGAATCTAGGTTTAGAAGGCCGTAGGGAGATGAACATATATTAAGTGATCTGGGAAGTTTGATTTATATTTACATAGATATGCATTTTTTTGAACTTTACTTGCTTTCCACTGCAAGCATATGGACAATTCAAAACCTAGTCAGAGTGAGGTTACCAACCATTTAATGTTGGGAAAAACCTAATGGAATACAAAGTATTTGGCTCCCCTTCGTGGTCTAGCATTGAATTTCAAATGTTATCACCTGAACTCTTTTAAGTTAGATACATGAAACAAACTTCTTTGGACTCTGAACTTAGAGAGCAGAAAGACAGATTATATTTGGATAAAACAAGATGGCTTTATGTTGGACCCCCATGTTAGTGTAATTGTGCACAGGCATACACCCTGCTCATATCCATCGATTGTGGTCCCCTCTTTCTCTTCCCCTACACACACAGCACATTAAAACAGAGAGACAGATCGTGTTCAATTGGAGGTTACATTGGGGTTTTCCTATAAATATTCTAACATAGTGACATTTAAGTTGAAAACTAGTTTTTTAGGAGTATAGATGATATTTCTTGCGTCTAGTTCCGTTCAAATATTGACAACATAGATTTTAACCACCATTTTTTGTTCAATCTCTTTCTCCTGGCAGATAAACTAGACTTTTCCAAGTTAAAAGTCTATTCTAGGATCAAACAGAGTTAACTAGATTAACTCTTTTTTTTAATGCAATTGAAGACAATATTAGATTTTATTTCCTCGTGTTGTTTCCTATCTAAACTGGTTGTGTTAAAGAGGGCTAGTGCTTTTTATTAATAATTGAATACTAAACTGTCTTTCTCACTCTCTCTCTGTTATATTCTTGTTCCCCTGCTTTCCTTCCTGTCTTCTCTCTTTCTTCTCAGTTTGTATAAAATTGTGATTGCATCGACCCATCCCTCATCAGTTCCCACCTCACTCTCACACCGCCTCATTTTTTCTCCCGGCATGAAATTTTTCTGCCCAGCCACTAAATTTCACTTCAGCAAGTCTTGATTTAACTTCATTCCAACCACTCTTCCTGAAGAAGTGATCCCATTTTTTTTATCGGGTCCGGGTATAGACCAAAGATCTTGAGCAACCGATCCGGAACAACTCAAAAGATAAAGAAGTATCATTAAGAGGTGGAGAAATAGATTCACCATTCCACCCAATCGATTCAAGAACGTAAGAACGAACTAATGCCATTTGAAACTTAAGGAAATTGTTGAAATTGGAACGTGAGGGACTAAATTGAGATTGCTTTAGCTTTAGAGAACATATGTATGATTTTACTAAAAGTTATCCTTAAATGTCGATTGTGTTTGATAAATTCGAAAACTAAGAATAAAGTCTGTTCTTACTTATTTATTTTTGCCTGTGCGTCTTCACCAGTCGAACTTTTTTCATTTCAAGTATGTTTTTTGATAGGATGAGGTGGAAGCTAATGGGCACTTTGTCTACACTACATCAACAGAAGTTGCCAATCAACATCTAGATGTAATCAGAGCTGAAGCATCTCTCTTTCCTTATTCATGTGGAGATTTTAGATTAGAGTCTATTGCCCAAGCTGCATTAGAGGATTCTGACTCATCTCTGGCAGCATCAGTTTGTGATTCAGATAATTTTTTAGAAATGAAGGATGCTGAAAAATGTCAATCTGCTGGAGACATCTACTTAGACGATAAAATACAGGAGCCAACATGTATATCACCAGAAAATTTAGAGCACTTAGCTGATTGCTTTGGTTCGGCTTCTGGCGAAATGCCAAATGTTGCAGAATCTCGTTGCCATGCTCAGACAAGTGACCACAATGATAATGCACATTCGGCAATCTCTTCCTCAAAGAATTTACAGGAAATTTATCAAGGAAATGAGTTATTGAGTGATGGTGGCATGAATCGCGAATGCTTCACTGATTGCCCTGCCTCTGCTTCTGCTTCTGGTGACATTTTGTTGGATGTTTCGGACTCTGAAAGCCCAATTCGGATACTGGACCCAAATGATCATGTGGATGCACTTGAGCTATCTTTGAAGAATTCACCACAATCTTCTCATCACGATAATGATATTTTACTTGATGATGTTGGCATTGGTGGTCATCCAGTATTGGAATCCGACATGAAGCGTGCTGCAAAGAGGATGCGGCTTGAGCCAGTTTCTCTAGAGGAAGAATTAACAACTAACTTATCCAAGGATCTACCTTTGTGAATTGAATGCTGGATTATTTTTCTCCATATCAGTATTTTCTGGTGTCAAAAAATGCAAGTTGCTGCTTTGTCAGGTATGGGAATTAACGATCTTCCTTTACCGTTGACTGAATAAGTTGATGGAGATTAACATGTTTCTTGCGTCATCCACTTGCTGCTGAAGGTAGTGTGAGATTATGATATGAAAAATGTGCTCTCCGAGAAAGTTCGTATTTTATAAGATTTGGCTATACTTTCTATGATCAAGTAGAAACGGAAGATGAAAACTTTCAGGGCAGTAAGATTTGATCAGAAACTTGTGTTTTTTTACCGTATATTGTTTGTAGTTTTGGGTTCTTGGTCGATCCGTTGTAGTTTACCAGTAGTATAAAATTATGTGCAAAATTAGGTGATGATTTACCATTTTATTGACTGAAGGTATTTAAATGTAGGTTCATTTTACTTAAAAACTTGTTGGTTTTTCATTTTATCAGTCCTTGTTATGCATATATTCATGCCTATCTTATGGTTCGTTTGACAAGGCTGCTTTTACTTTGCTTTTCGTAGAAAAACTATCTTAATTAGCGTTTGAAAACTAATTTATGAAAAAGTCTTCTTTTTCGAAAGAGCTTTTAGAGAAAGTCACGCTGGACCACCCTACTCTAAAAACTTTTATAATTAGAAGTGCTTTTTATAATATTAGTTAAGGCTTGTTTGCTATGACTTTTGAAATAACGAAAATGAGTTTTTGAGACCCAAAAGTTGCTAGTGAACCCGTTTGACTAATTTTATAAAAGTGATTTTTTTAATCGGAAGAATTTTTAGAGGAAGTTGATTCAATGAGTTTCTCTGAGGGCAATTTTAAAAGAATCATGCTACAAATACATAATCATTTACATAATACATTGCATAATTGACATGTGGCGTGCATTCATCTGTAGTTTACAATTTTTGATTTTTCCATACTTCATATCAACGGTTCAATTTCTTCCACATGGGTCTATGTAATCCATCATGTACAGTAATTATGTATATATAGATTTATCCAATTTAAGATAGGAAGTTTTTTTAAAAAATTAGTTTTCGAACGAAAATGAAGGTAACTTTTCTCGAAAGTTCTTTTATAGAAAACAAATAAATATCATGCCAAATATGCCCTTAAATGGATCTAAAAGTTGCTTTTGGATTCTCGAAGTCCATGCCAAACAAGCCCTAACTACGTCTAAAATTGTTAATGTATCAAATTTTCAACTTTATAACTTTGTGATGGGCATAATTTATTTGAAACCACCTATTTATTTTCACATTTATAATCCGGAAAAAAATATTTTAAGAATTTTGTTTGTCCTTTGGTTAGAATTCGCTCATTTGTCAAAAAAATTTATGCACGCTACTCTGACGATTTTTCAATTTTATTTTAAAAATATTTTTACTACCATAAATATTTTGTGAATATGAATAGCGAGGACTTTTCAATTTTTAGTTAGGTCGTCTTTTTTCAATAGATCTAAATAAAGGAGTTCTCTCGTTTAGTACAAATAAAACGACTGATCATGATGTTTATTGCTGCTATTGCAACAGTAGTCATTTCGAAATGATCTATTATTATAAGGGAAGAATACATAAATAAGGTGTTTACTTTTACACATTTCAAAAATGCCAAAACATGTTCTAAATTTCAAAAATCAGGTTTCTTTAAAATTTTAATTATGAAATAATAATTATTAAATTAATTTATAATTAATATTTAATTCAACTATAAAATAATTAACCCACCCCCACCTCCACCACCCCTACCTCCACCACCCCTATAACTCCGGGACTATTCCGACGACCGTTCCGGTCACCACTCTTTTCCGGCGACCGTTCCGACGACTTTTCCGATTCCGGCGAATATGTTAAGGTCACAAATCTATACGATTTGGTCACAATTTAAAATTTTTTAGGTCACAATTCAAAATTTTCGTAGGTCACACTTCGTTCATCGATCACAACTTAAAAATTTAAAAGTCACAATTTATTAATCGGTCACAAATCACAAAATTTATAAGTCACAACACTTATTTCGATCACAATTTATCAATTTATTGGTCACAATTAATAATTTTTAGGTCACAAATTAATAGTTTAGGTCACAATTAATAATTTTTTGAGTCACAAGAGTATTTCTTAGTCACAATTTATTATTATTGGTCACACATCAACGAATTTATTGGTCACAATTTGTGACCACCACCATCACAACACCACCGTCGTCATCACCAACACCACTACGTCCCAGCAACAAAAATCCCCATTCCAATGCCGACATTTTTACCACCACACCTTCACCGCCACCGCCACGACACAGCATCACCGTAAAAAAAACCAACTGCACATCCACCTCCACCGCACCACAAAGCACCCACCGCCGCACAACTCACGCCACTACCTCCACCGCACACAACAGCACATCACCGCCGCACCCACCACCGCACAACTCACGCCACCACCTCCACCGCACACAGCAGCACATCACCGTCGCACCCACCGCCGCACAACTCACGCCACCACCTCCACCGCACACAGCAGCACATCACCGCCGCACCCACCACCGCACAACTCCGCACACAGCAACACACCATTCACTGCACCACCACCGCACAACTCCCACCACCGCCGCACCCACTACCGCAAAGCACATCTCCACCACCGAATCGTCATCACCACACCACTCAAAAAATAAAAATAAAAAGGGGGAAGAAAGTAGCAGATCGCAGTGGGGCTACAGATCGCGAGCGGGGCTTCCGTGTGCAGTGGATGACTGTGCTTCAGATCGCGAGCGGGGCTTCAAATCGCAGCAGATTGCACCAGATCGCACCAGATCGCGAGCGGGGCTTCAGATCTGGATCGCCTTCGTCGGAGTGGAGAGGGAGAAGAAATTAGAAAGAGAGAGAGATACTTGTTGACAGAGACGGGGAGGAGAGAACGGCGGTGGGGAGGGGAGGAAAGAACAGCGGTGGGCAGGAGGGGCGAACGGCGGTGGGCAGTGGAGGAGAGAACGGCGTTGGATCGGGAGGAGAGAATGGCGTTGGAGAGGTTAATTGAATTTTAGGGTTGGTAGGTTTATTTTAATTGGGATGAAAATAATATAATTAATATTAAATTAAATATGAAAAACCTGATTTATGAAAAATTAAACTTAATATGTGGTTTATGAAAATGGAAATCTAAAGGTAGGGCTGGCTGTAATTTCTTCTTATTATAACTTGACGTGCTACTAATGGATTCTATAAAAATCTACAAATAAAAAATTATCTCTCGTAATGTCAAATTCGAAAAAATTGGTACGATCAAATACCGTCTCAAACATCTGCAGTGACATCCTCAACAAACGCCAAACGATAAAATATTACTAAACACGATGAAATATTACTAAACTTTTTTCAATGTTTTGATTCGAGAATTACACAAAAAAGGGGGAAAAAAAAAGAAAAGAAATATCGCATGAAACACGAGTTGTTTTTTTTTTTCCTTATTTTAATAATACCTAATTATTGTGATCTACGTGGGGTGCCACAATTTTATATGAAACAGTACCACTCGTGGAAAATGCACCATTAAAAAACTAGTCACTGTACAACCAAATAGGTTAATTACATTGATGGTCACTGAACTTTTCACTTAATGTTTCATTGGTTACTAAACTTTAATTTATTTTTGATTCATAATTAAACTATACTAATGAGTTCATTTTTGACGGAATATTTTACGAGTTTGTGCGTCATGTCATAGGATTTAATTGCCGACTCTAAATAGTTGGAATTAAAGAAATTTCAAAAACGTAGAAAAGGGGCTACTGATCCGATAAATAGATAAATCAATAAATTGGACTTCGAAAAATAATATTATTCTTGAATCTGTTTGAACCTATACATAGTTTCACCTAAATTTCAATCCGATTGTGGATAGATCACCTAAATTTGGATCCATAAGCCGTGAAAATTGCTATGTGGAAATCCTAACAATTTGATGACTTGGCAAACAGAGACGGGGGATTTTCAGTTTTAGAGTGTGTTTGGTAGGGACTTTTAGAGGAAAAATTGATTTTTGAATAGTGATATGATGAGAAATGTGTGGTTGAAAAAGAAGAAAAAAGTATTGATGTGATGGAAAATATTATTTTATTGAAAAATGTATGGTTGAAAATGAGAATTGATTTACTGTAGAAAATGAAAATCTGTACCAAACAGGGCCTTAAAAAATAAATGTCAAATTGAATAGGTGGCTGTAAAATTGTGATGAGTTTGAAATAAATTTAAGTTCAGTGGTCAAAGTTACACCAAGTGCAAAGTTCAGTGGCCATTATTAAAAAAAATGGCACCAATATTTCCCCACCTATAATTGAGGGAGGACGCTCTCTACTCACTTCAAATTCCTGCTTCAACATTTTCTTTTATTACAAATTTTCTGCGAATTTCATCTCACTGTTGCTTCCAGAGACTAAAAATGGCAACTGGGATCTCCCAATTCAAGGCTAAAACGAGTCTTTTAACCCACACCAGAAGACAGAGGCCGGGGGTTCACCGGGCGGTGGTGGTTTCAATGGACCGGAACCAAACTTATTGGGCCACCATTGAAGCCGATATTGAAGCTTATTTGAAGAAGGCTATCCCAATTCGGCCGCCGGTAACTGTCTTTGAGCCTATGCACTACCTCACTTTCGCCGCTCCACGGACGACGGCACCGGCTTTGTGCATTGCGGCGTGCGAGCTTATGGGCCGCGACCGCGGCGAAGCTATGGCCGCGGCGTCCGCTATTCATCTGATGCACGCGGCGTATTATGCTCACGAACACCTGCCAATCACAGACCGGCCCAATAACAAGCCTAAAATCCAACACAAATTCGAGCCCAGTATTGAGCTTCTTACGGGAGATGGTATGGTTCCATTTGGGCTGGAGCTTTTGTCCAGGTCCATGGACCTGGCCGAAAACCACAACCCGGATAAGATCCTCCGGGTTATTATAGAAATAACCCGGCTCACTGGCTCACAGGGGATGGTGGACGGCTTGTACCGTGAATTGGAACTTAATGGCTCAAATATTGAATACGTTTGCAAGAAAAAGGAAGGCGAGCTGCATGCATGTGGAGCCGCTTGTGGAGCTATATTGGGAGGCGGAGCCGAGGACGAAATTGAGAAATTGAGAAAATATGGTCTCTATGTTGGAATGATACAAGGAATGCAAAATGGAGTGGGAAAAGATAATAAGGGAATAGAAGAAAAGATTGAGAAATTGAAATTATTTGCCCTTAAGGAATTGGAAAGCTTAAAGGGAAAGAAGATTGAGCCGATTTCTAGCATTGTTGAGCCTAGTCTTGTTGTCGTCTAGAGTCGTGATAAAAGATTTGTATATCATGTACAAGAGGGAAGTCGATCGTGGAACTTTGGTGGCTTGTTCGGTAATATGAATTGCACAGTATTGACTAATATGTATTTGTAGAAAATAAGACGGTAAGAAAGTGGTACACACGTTCGTGTGATTATCACCGTCTCTAATATATCTTATTTCATGATATTTGGAAATATGGGATGGACAATAATATTGTTAGAATAAATCAATTATAAAAGTTCATTAGAAAAGATTATAAAAGTATATTATCTTTCTTTACTTATAATTTTTCATACTTATAGTTGTAATTGTCCTATATATATATATATATATATATATGGCTATTTATTGTAACATATACACAAGGACATATATTGTTTTTTCCTCTCTCTTTTTTTTATTTAATCATAGCAATAGCAATTCAATTTGATAAAGATTAAAAAATGAACATACGGATTTCAGAAGCAATTTGCTCATTCGAGCCACCATTTTGTAAGTCACGCTAAAGAATAAATCTCATATTGAGAGTGTGTTTGAGACACATTCTTTTGAAGGAATGTATTATTGAATAGTAGATTGATAGAGAATGTGTAGTTAAAAATGAAGGAAAAGTTATTGATGTGATGAAAAATATTATTTTATTGAAGAATGTGTGGTTGAAAATGAATAGAAAAATGAGAATGAAAAAAATAATGTGTACCAAACAGAGCCCGAATAATGATGAAAATACTAACCAATGTATGAGTTTTAATTACTTCTCTTAATAAAGTTGACATTTTAATAAGAAACTTCAAATCTTAATAGAGTATGAGAGCCCTAGTTGCAAAGAAAATATGATTTTTCTCCTTGTATCGGGGGTAGGGGGCCGGTAGGGGGGTTGTACACCCCCCGGTACGAATAGTGCGGTTCAAGAAAATATTCGTGGTTGTTACTGGCTCAAGTTGTGGGTGACTATTATGTCATAGCTATGTCAACAGCCCTGAATTTGAACTCGACATTGCTTGATTGCCGTGGCAGGCAAGGGCAAGCCTGAATCGTCCTTTCACCACCTCCAGTACTGCAAAATCAACAATCTAAAAAACCTCCATTTTTGTGGAGGTATGAAAGAATAAGTGCCTGTTTGATACAACTGCTGATTTTGCCAAAGCTTCTTTTGGAAGAGATGCCTAAAGAAATTTCCCAAGCAAACTTTCTCAAAAAGAGCTTTTAGCCGGACAAATCACTTCCAAAAAATTATCAAATAGGTTCAAAAGCAATTTTTTGGTCTCCGAAATAACTTTTGACCTTTCAAAAGCCTCGTCAAATGGAGGCTAAGTCTTCTCTTGTCTCTCCCAAGCATAAACTAGATCCATGGTGTGTGTCAGGATTCCTTTGCTAATATCTTCGTTAAAGAATTTTCGTCTACCAGATGAATATACACTGCAAATCTCATGTTTCTCGTAATGGCCCTAGGATCAAAAGATCAAGATCCAACAGAATTTACATGCAATCCTTCGATACACGAAGCAATTTCATAACTGGAAAGAAAGACTTTACAGGATCAGTCCCGTCCCTAGCTGCAGTAGTCAATCAGCAGGACATTCGAAGGGGTTGAAGGAAGATTTGTTATCGCTCCATAATAACATGACTACGGGTTCTTTTCACAATAGAACATATCACACTAATTTAAGAAAGCCTTATACGATGGGCCAAGACTGGTGGGTGACAGACGAAAATCATTCCAAGATCAAAACAACTCTGTCCATCCATGTCGATTTTAGGTTCCATCAGTTAATTTTCACGAGACAAGTATTTCACACAACTGAAGGTTGTCCATACAGCAGATTACCTATTTGGATTTGTCAGCCAGTGAGAAGAGTCAAATGATTATTGCTTTCGCTCTGCATTACTGGAACAAGAACAAAGATCCATAATAACATCGAGACATATTTGGAACATAAATAAACCGCGATGACACAGAGATATGAAAGCAGAGAAGTCAGCACAAAGAATCTATTGCTGCAGGTAAATTAAGTCTATAGTACTTAAAAATAAGTTAGAAACATCATTTTATTCAATAGAAAAAGAAATATGAGTTGATAAACTATGCAACACAAAAAATTTCAACTAGCTTTCCCCCAGTTATAGTTTCTCCAAGCAATCATTAGGAATGCTGAGAAAAAATAATACGGGGGATCAGAGATTCGAACCAAAAAAAGAAGAGCCAAACTCATTGTATATTAGTGCCTCTGCTGCATCATCCCCAACATCTCGTTGGTATTAAGCAAGATTCAGACTTAGACTGGAAGGAATCTTGCTTAATTTCTTCAATGAAGGGACCTCAACGAATTATAAACGTTTTCATCAAAAGGCAACAAAAAGGAGAGTGAAACCATTCAATAGTGACAAGCCAAAACCAATTGAAACTACTTAAGAGCCTCTGCCCCAGCAATTATCTCCAATATCTCACCAGTGATCTTCGCCTGCCTTTCGCGGTTATAAGCAATTGAAAGATTCTTCTTCAATTCAACTGCATTATCCGTAGCATTACTCATAGCATTCATTCTTGCTGCAAGCTCACTCGCGTATGACTCCTGCAGTGCCCTCAAAATCTGACTATTCAAGTATAGTGGCATCAATGCATCAAGAATTTGTGCAGGATGCTGCTCAAACTGATAATTTGGGGAAAAAATCGACCTTTTCAAACGGATAGTGTGATCTCTCTCCACCGTCAATTTCCCCTCCCTAGTCGTTAGCCTAAAGAAC
>JAVHZT010000046.1:345000-400000 GCA_035079005.1 Fraxinus americana
ATTCTCTGCGGAGAGCTTGAAGATGAGACCTCTTGACCCTCGCATTTCCTTCGAATTTTTTTCTCATGGAGTCCCATATATCTTTGGCAGTATCCTTCTTGAGAATGGTGTCAAGAATGGTTCGGTCGATCGCCTGAAAGAGATAGTTCTTCACTTTCAGGTCCTTCAGCTTCATGTCATCATTCTTCCTTCGTTGTGCATCGATTCATTGTCTGGCTCGATATAGCCAGGCTCCACCAGCCCCCAGAATTCCTTAGATCGGAGAAAATTTTCCATTAGCATGCTCCAATGGTCATAGTGACCATCAAAGCGAGGAATGGCTGGCTGTATGAAACTCCCTTCCGTAGTCATCTTCTGTGCTGCTGCAAGAACTTCAAAGACTGCTACTTTGATTTATCAGGCCAGTGGGGCTCTGATACCAAATTGTTAGGAACTTTGATCCAAAAAGAAACTAAGAACAAGAACACTACAAATTGGAACGAATGACTTAGTTTTATTAACAATAAACTTGGCTTAAATAGCCAATCACACGATTACACGATCTTGAAAGAAACAGAAAAATAGCCCACTCAGCAGAAATAAAGCCAAGTGGTAACAGAAACTTGGAATGGTTCAAATACACGTAGATGTCCCTAAAGACCAGGACTTTATTCTAACAGAAAAACAGCAATAAACTCCTTCACTTCGATCGTCTGCTCTCCAGTGGAGTCACAATGTTGACTGGCGATCGCCGGTCAGTCTTAGAGCTCAAACCAAAACCGCTACTCCCGTCCTCGAACGCTATCGCATCCATGGGTATGATTCGCTTTGTTTTGTTTTGTTTTGTTTCGTGTGCGATTGAATTAGAATTTGTTGAGGATTGGATGTGATCTGTTTTCTTTTGTGCTATCTGACTTGGTTTGAGTTTGATTTATTTTTGGTTTATGCGAGACTGCTGTGTACTTGTTCAGTGCTTATTAATTGTTATGACATTCGAGTTTATTGTTCATTTGTTTACCTGTCAACTTTCAAAAATCGTAGTTCAACCAATGTTTTTCAGTCCGATCAATTGATATATGTTGACCGTGCTTGTGCTAGCCTTCAATGGCAGATGAACATTGCTTGCCTCCTGCACACACTCTTATATACAGAATCAGTTGGTTTTGCATTAATGCATTATAGTTAAATTATGGCGCTGTTGAGATTGTTGTGCAAATTGGTTCTCCAAAATGTACACCCTGAATTATTCTACTATTACCTATGAGGGTGATGGAGAAGACAGTTCTTTTGTTTATCAAGTTTTAATTATGAACTATTTCTTTTTATTATATCAAAGAGGCTAAAGTGGACGATAGCGAATTGTTCTCTTTGGGGTGTCTTTGTAAATCGTAATGCTCTCATTAATAAACATAATGGACAGGCCATGTTGATGTTATTTTTCTCGTTTTCTTGTTTTAAATTAAAAAGCTGCATGTAGGTATACGTCTGGAAAAAAAAATTGATGAGGAAGGAATGCGTGGAGAGATGTGCTAGGTTTCAATTCAGTCCTCTTTATTTCAATTTTGTGATTATACAAGGGAAGTGATACAATTTTTATGTTAATGTAGATTAAGCCCCTGTTTGGTCGGAATTCAAATCAAGCTTTTTAATCTAAGTCAAAGTCAATAATTAATTTGAGCCACATTTAAAGGCCACAACTTTTCAACCACTCATTTCGTCAATTTTTATCAAAATTTACTAAAAATCTAATTTTAATCCTTGTCAAAATAGGGGCTAAGAATCAGAGGTTGACCACCTTCTCTCTCCTCTTCCCCATATTTTTTGAAATTTCTATCTCATTTTTCTGTTTTGGTTTTTCTTCCTCTATCTTGTTTATCACATAATGAATTTTATTAGGCGTGTTGTGCTTGTATGTGTGAAAGAGTTGGAGGCTTTCCAATTGCCATTTGATGTTAATATTTGTTCACTTCCCTTTGACGAGTCCTGACAGAGTGCATTTTGATTATTGAAGTTGCTCCCAGCCTCCCCTACCCATTTGATATTACACTCCCAATAATTATACAATCATGTTTATCTTGAATTGCTTTATTGTTGTTTATTTATTAATGAATCTCTTCAATTCAAGCAGCTTCTGAAAATCCTCTGTTTCTGAAATCCTTTCAAGGGAATTTTTGCCGCTCTTCCCAAGCCTGGAGGAGGCGAATTTGGAAAGTTTTATAGCCTTCCTGCTTTGAAGATCCTAGAATTGGTATGTGAGGAATTTTTGCTTCACTTCATTTCTAGTTTTCGTTTTTTGATCTGTGTATGTTTAAATGTAGACCAATTACACTTTACATTGGCCTTTTTCAAAGAAATGTTTTTTTTGTCCACAATTTCAGCCTGTCTGTTGCATCTCCTCCTCTAATTGATATCATGTGTTTTTGTCGTAGTTGGAGACATAATTCAGGCCATTCATTAGATGTCTAGATAACTTTCATCATATTGAGTCTTTATGTATATGTTTATTGATTACTTCTACCTCAGAACGAATCTTACATTCCTTATCTGCGATATCCCTTCTTGCAGACAAACTTCCATATTCAATCGGGATACTTTTAGAATCCGCCATACAAAATTGTGACAACTTCCAAGTAACCAAGGAAGATGTTGAAAAGATCATCGGATTGGGAAAATACTGCCCCCAAGCAAGTAGAAATTCCCTTTAAGCCAGCCCGTGTTCTGTTACAGGTGAGAGGTGTAGCATTGTGTTAAACTGATAATTATAGAATAAATTCCTAACAGCTTGTAAAGGTCTTACTTTTCTTTTATAGGATTTTACTGGAGTTCCAGCTGTGGTTGACCTCGCTTCAATGCGGGATGTGATGAAGAACCTTGGCAGTGACCCTGACAAGATCAATCCCTTGGTACCTTGCTTTTCCTTTGCACTATAATTTCCTTATAATGTGTTTTTGTTAGTAACTAAAACTTCTTAATTAATACTTTATGTTGTCAACATAAAGTATTACTTAAAAATTGAAAATCTTTTGTTTAATTGATTTTCGGCAGTGTTTTCAAGCGTTAATTGTTATTTTTTGGGCAATTATGTTTGTGGATCAAGCTTACAGGAGGATGGGATGGGTTACTAGAACTTCTGGGTTAATACTTTATGTTGTCAACTTATAATTTGGGTGTTCAGGTCCATTCTTTGAGGAGGGATTCTATGGTTTTTTTTTTTTTTTTGTGGGTTGTCATTAAAAACTTTGCAGTCTCAGTTGCAAGAATGGACTTTGTGTAATTGCAACTCTACTTGTATTTGTAGGTTGACATTGACCTGTGTCTGTCTTATGCTGTGTTTTCTAGGTTGACATTAATTTTGAGAAAGAGCCGATTGGAACTCGCAAAGATGGGAAAAGTGTTTACTTCAAGGATATCTGGCCTAGCAGCGCAGAAATAGCAGAGGTAGTTGGATGTTTCTTCACTTGTCTAATCTCGAATTTTGCTATTCTCATGTTTCTGTCAGACAAAAATCAAGTTAAAAAAATAATGCTCGTGCAGGCTGTTCAATCTAGTGTGCTCCCCGATATGTTCAAGAGCAAGTATGAAGCCATTACGAAGGGCAACCCGTTCTGGAATCAATTATCAGTTCCTCCCTCGAGTCTTTATTCGTGGGATCCAAACTCAACATACATCCATAAGCCTCCATATTTCTGTGGCATGACAATGGACCCACCCGGTGCTCGTGGAGTGAAGGATGCTTATTGCTTGCTGTTGTTTGGGGACAGTATCACTACAGATCATCTCTCTCCTGCTGGCAGTATTCACAAGGATGGCCCTGCTGCAAAATACTTCGTGGGGTTGATAGGAAGGATTTTAATTCTTACAGTAGCCGTCATGGCAATGATGAGGTGATGGCTAGAGGTACATTTTCCAACATTCGGATAGTAAATAAACTATTAAATGGAGAAGTGGGCCCAAAGACTATTCACATTCCAACAGGGGAGAAACTAGGGGTGTAAGCAAAAATCGCCAAACCGGAAAACCGAACCGAAACCGCAATTTCGAAACCGGTGGTTTAGTGCCACGTGGACCCGTCAACGAAATGGTTTTGAACCAAACCAAACCGGTCAAAAACGGTTTGGTTTAGGTTTGAGAATTTTAATTATGGTTTAAAACCAAACCGGACCGGCGAAAAATATATAAAATAAAAAAATAAAAAATTGATTTTTTTTGAAAATTTATCCAAAATTTCAATTTTGTAAAATTGAATAATTTTGTCATTTTATAGGTATTTTTGTCAATTTCTAATTTCCTATTAATTATTAAGATTTACGACCCGCCCAAGCCTAATTATATATAAAAAAAAGGCCCAAATTTGAAAGAAGTAGCACTAAACAGCTCAACCCAAGTCCATATACTCACAAGTCACAACCCTAATCTTCCAATTTCCATTTCTCTCACTCGCAACTCGCTCGTCGCAGCCTCGCTCCCCGCGGCGCCTCTTGGTTTTCCCCAAATCGTCAACGCCCTCGAAATCTGGAACCTCCCAGTCGCCGGTAGTGTACGTTCGCCGATATTATTAGACTATTTCAGGTTCTTGCATATTTATTTGATCGCGAGTAAGGCTTAAAATTGAAATTTTGTCACTTTCAAGTTGAAATTTGTTTACATATTTATTGATCGTGAGTAAGGCTTAAAGTTGAAATTCGGGCTATCAGGTGCGCAAAAGACATTTGTTTACATATGAGAGAATATGTATAACTCCGTTTTAAATTGCAGAAGATGAAGGTGGGTATATATAGTGGAATGGGGGAGAAAAAATATTTGCAGCTTGTCTTTTGGAAGCTATTATTAGATGGATTGGATCCGTATCTTAATTCTTTTTTTTTCCAATTTGCTAATTAATTTTTTTTTTGTGTATGAAGGACAAAATTGATCATGAGTTCTGTGGCTTCTTGAGTATGTGAATGTTTCTTCCTTTTGCTAGTTCTGTGACAAAATTTGATATTTCTTGAGTTCTGTGACAAAATTAATTCGTTTATTCCTTTTGCTAGTTGAAAAGGGACATTATTATTTTTTTTTGGACCTTATATTTATTTTAGTGGACTTGTATTGTATTTTTATCGTAACGTACTATCCTAAAACGTCAAAAGGGCGAATAACTATACTTTAGTTTATTGTGATTTTACTTTTATTTTGTTGGTATTTAAATTTATAGTAAATATATTTAGTTTGTTTTAGATTTATTTCTAGTAAGCTATAAATATATATTGAATTAATGACATAAAAGTAGATACTAGACAGGAAAAAAAAAATATACGTGAAACCGGCGGTTTAAAACCGGACCAAACCGTTAGGTTTAGGTTTGAGTTTTTTTCAAACCGGTCAAAACGGTTTGGTTTAGGTTTGAGTTTTTCTCAAACCGGTCAAAACGGTTTGGTTTGAAAATTTGTCAAAAATCGCAAAAACCGGACCGCTTACGCCCCTAGGAGAAACTTTGTGTACGACGCAGCAATGATAAGTTTCGGTTCTTTAGCATTCAAATCCACCCACCCAAAGGGACTTGCGCACACGCAAAAAAAAAAAAAAGAAATTAGATCTTGTATGAAAAATCGACACCTCTGCTGCTCGTATTACTTCTTCTTCGCTGTTAATTGTTGTCTATTATACTTAAATTATAATATTTTTCCCATAGATACAAGGCAGATGGGCAGGACACCATTGTTCTGGCTGGAGCATATAGTATGGAAGTCGTAGTTCTGGTGACTGGGCTGTCGAGGGACTGATGCCAGAGGCAAGTGGAATTTCAAATTTGGTACTCTGTGCATTGTGCGATTGCTTTGTATTGTGTGACCAATCTCTAAATCTCTTTTCTGTTTGCTATTCCACGTTATCACGTCAGGGTGTAAAAGCAGTGATTGCCAAAAGTTCCGAGAGGATTCAACGCAGTAACTTGGTCGGGATGGGTATAATTCTACTTTGCTTCAAGTCTGGTGAAGATGCAGATACCCTAGGTTAGTAGGTTTAACTGGTCGTGATCGTTACACCATAGACCTTCCAGCAAAAGTAAGTGATATAAGGCTGGTACATGATATTACTGTCACGACAGATAATGGAAAATCCTTCGCTTGTACTGTCTGCTCTGACACAGAGGTACGTGTGACTTCCTTCTTTCTGCATTAGTTCTCCTTGTCATTGTACATGTTTAATTGAGATTTCAGTTAGAAATAATTTCAGGCAAACTCTTTGTCAGGTAAACTTGGGATATATGCCTTCGATGCAATTTGGCAATATAATTCATCGTATCGGAAATAATACCTGTTTGTATGAGAAATCCCCATGAACCGTGGTTGGTTAGAATGATCAACTGGCCTGTTTCAATGGTTTCGACAGGTTAACTGTTGCCCAATAGGCGATCAATTAATTGAATGACAAGCCATAATCTTAAAACACAGGCACAATCAAAGTCTCACTGCTTGATGAATTAATTTTTCATAGACAAAAGGAATAATTGCTTGGTGTTATTTCAATTGCTTATGCACAGGTTGAACTGGCATCCTTCAGTACGTCCTTCGGAATCTAACCAAACAGTGAACTCTGTGAAGAAATAACTCGTCTTGTTGTAGGCCAATTTCGTCACCATGCAGGTGTACATCGGGTTATATACATGGTTTGCTTTCTTGATATTGAGATGTTGTATGAATAAACGCTTGCAAAGCTATGTTTTTCCGCTTCCATGCATGGTTTCAATAATATCGGGAAATTTTAAGTTATTTTTTCCGTATAGTCAAATCCATTGTATTTGTAGGCAGAAGAGTCGTGATGCGTAGTTGTTCACACTTGATAGTTAGAAATCAGTTTACTGAAAATGCATTTTTCTTCATTGTAATATTGCTGTTTTTCATTCACTCCGATGCCAAATTCGACAGTCGTGAATGGTTAAAAACAGTTGTTCAATCACATATCAAGTTCAGCACGTTTTCACTCCCTATAAATCTGTCTCTTAATCCTAATACTAGTCGATTTATCGATGATTGTCATAACATTTTAACTTCCAAGCACGCCCTACTAATCCGAGTGTTAGTGCTGATTGAGTACTTCACAGCACACACTCCTCTTGAGATCCGACGGAAATTTAAACCCTTAGAAAATCGATTATAAAACAAGAAAAATGCCAAGGCAAGGCAAGGCAAAAATAAAATCAACAAAGAAAGTCCATAATTTTGGGTCTAATGAACAGAGAACAAGTTCCACTCCCTATCATTTTCCAGGACTACGAAGTATTGTCCAGAAAGAGCAGTGTGAAAGATGTAAATGATCAGTTTCTAAGAAGGATAACTTGTTGACAAATTCTCTGAACTTGGTATAACGTACAAGAGTACATCAGATAAAAAATAGTCATACTCGACAGAATATATATTCTACCGTCACATGGAGAATGCAGGACAGTTATAAACGACAACAGTGAAAATCTGGCCCTTCGATCTCTGAAGTAAGGAGATATATGTAAAGATTTTCCTCATAACAGCGAGAATACAATTTTCCTCACGAGTTCTTAGGCTGTAAAGATTTGCTTGCCGTTGAGGCAAGCACTAGTGCTTTTGCTCTTGTATCTGTCATTACCCATTCCCTCTCTGAACGTCGTCGATGTTGTCTTGCATTCTTTGCTCTCTTTGGCGCTAAACGAGTATCTCTCTCTACGAATGCAAGCCTAAATTTTTCAGCAATGGATAGTTCATTAGGACTTGAAACTGATGGAAGTGTAGTTTTAGATAAAAATCCAGTAACTGCCCAAGTTTTTGGATCAATATCTTTAACAATGGGGTCATCCAACACAACTTGCAGTATTGCTTCTCGCGGAACTTCAGAGCCCCTGAAACCCAAAGGTGATGGCTTCGGATTTATAATTATGCGAGGGCATTCAACAGATAAGCTCTCCAATGAATCCTTGTCAATTTTTGGCTGCAAGAAAAAAATATATCTTGTTAGGATAAAAATACGATGGTAGAACTTCCTATTTACAGAGTTTTATCTAACATAATGATGTGTATTACTGCAAGCCCAGAGAGCACGTTTGGCTAAAAGCTCACAAGAAGGTAAAAGTGCTCTTCTGAAAAGAATAGAAAAACTCACGTCTAGAAAAGTTTCTGAACAAAAATCTAGAAAAAAGAATTAATTTCAAAAGAAGCTCAACGTATTTGTATTTGGCAAACAAAGTTAAACTTAATTTTTTTTTAAGCTGGGGCAAATATACTCTTAAAACATGCATGTTGGTGAAAAGCATACCCAAACTAGCCAGCGCAGCGACTGTGCACCATGAGTGAATTCTGTAACGTCGAGTTCCTCCCATGATTCTCCACCCAAGTCATTAAGGTTTGGTTTTAAAAGACTTGAGCATCTGCGAGCAGTATAGTCACTCCTGGGGCAACCTCTGCAACATTAACTTTGGTTCATATCCTGTTATGAGGTTTATCCCCCATGTCAAACACAAAAACTTTGCCACATCATAGAACAGCCAACACTCAACGTAATCCACCAAGGGAGTCAGAGTAGTGAATAATTTTCAGAAGAACATAAATTATGTGACTATTTAGTGCAGGCGCATTGCAATATAGAAGCAAAATAAAGATTTAAACAGACTTCGGCACAAATAAAACCACCTTTAGGATTGCCTTAGTTTCATTTGCCTCATTCTACATGCTAATGCATTTATATTTGAGTTCATTTAAATGAAGTGAAATGACAAAAAATTCAATCCATTTAAATATTGCAAAACTTGTTCTTGCACAAAATTTAGAACCCTAAAAACTTGTTCTTGCACAAAATTTAGAACCCTAAAAATTGTTAAGATCTGTTCTCATGCCAAAACCAAAGCATTTTCACTTTTAAGATGAAAATTTGTGTCGTTATCTCCCTGTTAACATTGTTTTAAAAGGCTATGTAAGGCTTACACCTGGAGGCACGCCTCACATGAAGCATTCATTAAATGCCTGGAAGCTTACACATAAGGGCCATTTCAAAATCAACGCATCGATTTAGAAGTTGTCTGGTATAAATTTTTAGCACAAATTCTACCGTTTAGCCGCAAATATTGACCTTAGTTGTGAGATGTGGGCCCCACAAATTTGAGTAAAAACGATACAAAAATTGATTATAAGGTGAAAAAAAAATTTTAGCAGACAGGCTCTTAATGAGACTTACGCCACAAAGCTAAGCCTCAGGGCTGTTAAACTATGCACTCCCTTGTATTGCCTTTACTAGGCCTTTCACTATTAGCCTCACTGCCTAAGCCTTTTGAACTATTTTTTTCTGAACGTAGAACATATCGCAGGTTGTTTGTTATCCTTTTTTATATCTTTACATTGAAGGGAAAGGAAAAAGTACCATTGCAAGTATACTAAAATTTAGTTATGTGACTACTAGTTTGAGAATTCAGGAGGTGTTTGTTTCTGATTTTTGATTTTCCATTACATCAATAATTTTTTCTTCTTTTTCAACCACACATTTCCCATCATATCACTATTCAAAATCAATTCTTCCCCCAAAAATCCCTACCAAACAAGCACTCAATATTTGCTACTTTTTCATCTATTTTAAGCCTATGTTTGGCTCATGCTTATAAACTCTTTATAAAAATTTTAAGGCAGGCCCGCCTTATCTAACTGCACGCTGGCAGGTAGGGGCTTATCCATGTGATTCGCTAAGCTTGCTCTCAAAGGTTTTTTTTTTCAAAAAGTAGTAATAACAACTCAAATGTTTTGTAAGTAAAGCCTTCAGGCTCAAGTCATACTTTTGGCTTGCTACAAGCTGGGCTCAGAGACCCCACAGAATATCTGCCATCAAATCACCTTCAAAGAGTTGGCTTCCAACTGAAGCACCTTAAGAAGCTGGGCTGCCTGTAATTCAATATAGACTCACAAGTACTAACCATTTAGCCACCATTCATTTCTATCTATTCATAATTGAACAATTTATAAACAATTCTCAAACATGTTCTTATATTTGTCAGCATGATAGATTTTAATTTTGTCAAGTTGTATCGTTATCGATTTTCAAAATTGCTTATGGTTTATATTTTGTATTTTATATCTTTTAATTGTTTTATTGGTTAATTACGAGGCTCATAGCTCAAAATGCCTTGCCTCCCAATTCCAATTGAGCCTTTTTAAACAATGGTTGTTGAGACAAATTAACACACAGTAACCAATTCTAGATGCACAATCAACTTATGCCATAGAATTGATAAGTCCACCTCATTACATTTCAGCTACAGATGCTTAAATCGTGCCATAATAGGTTAAATACCATAATGATGAAATCTATGCGTAGATCAATTACAAGTTACTAAAATTAACTTCAATAAAATTGAACAATACTGAAACAAATCTTGTTAACTATGAACCACGTCAAGCTCATCCTGCTTAATCTATCTCAATGAATTTAACCGTCTCTACAACTTCCATGTCTTCTCATTCTGCTTAGGCAACTTATAACCATTTCGTGCACTTCAATTTCTTATTTTTCAATGCTATTATTGCTAATCAAACAACAAACTATGCAGTATTTAAACTCCACAAAAGCAATGGAACATGAACAACAATTGCATTACTTCAAGATTTCAACAAGCATGAACAACAAAAAATTAATTGAATGGGAAGAAAGTGTACCCCCATCTCAGTATGGAACATGAACAACAATTGTATTACTTCAAGATTTCAACAAGCATGAACAACAAAAAATTAATTGAATGGGAAGAAAGTGTACCCCCATCTCAGTATCTCAAGTGAATGACAATTTTGAAGAAGTTCGGAAACACCAGTTGATGTGAGTCTGCTGCAACGACTGCATAAATAATATACTCGGTGAAAATAAAGATTTCAAAACCAATCTTATAAATTATAACAAACAAACCGTAACAAGTCACGCCAATGAAACTACTGACTATGCTTATCCAATTGAATGGACCTCATCATTATCAACACTGAAAAAGTCTCACTTTTCAATTCTTAAAAGATTAATCTATCTATGCTTACCTACATTGAATATTAACTCGAATTTTCTTAATTCTACCTTATATCCACTGCTCTCAGATTCTTGCATAGCTTTACAACATGACAAAGCCCAAAGTCGGAAACATCTGAACCAGATATATCAAATATCTCCCATGAACTGTCGGCCAGAGCAACGATAATGTCATCATTCAGTAACTTTCTTCTTCTTGCAATTGCCACCAGTGCCATCTATTTATAATTTCAAAAGAAGTAAGACAACCACAAATTTGGCTGAGCTTAAAAGGCTTGCTTGTAAGCTGAAAACAACTGAACTAAGCATTGAATCTTGCAAAATTCTTGAAAAAGAAAATGAAGAAAATATTGAAATCGTTTACTTTAATATCGGAGGGAAAAGTAGAGGCAATCTCAGCCAAGTCATCAATGATGTCTTCAAGATGCCTACCCACCACTCCAATACACAAGCTCACCAAGCTAGGTGGACACTCTCGCTTCACCAAAAACGAAAAATCTGCAAGCCCAATAATTTCAACTAGTTCAATTCACACCCCAAATATATAGCTACCGATAAATTTCATAAGAATAAAAATAAATCCCAGATGGACTTACCAAATGACTGAAGTGTGGGGGCATGAGATTTGTGGGTGGATTTTGTTTTATCGGAATTGGGGTTCAATTGAAGATTGTGCAAATACGTGTTTACGCTTCCTACAGAATCCGCCGCTTCTCTTTTTTCCATCAACGATGAAAGAGAGAAAATATCGACGGCGATGTAATTCCCGATATGTACAGTCCAGACTGCGGGAAAAAGCTTGAAATCCGGCGAATTTCCGTTTCCGATGCCTGTTCTACGATCGTTTAGTTTGGATTTAGGAATTTGGTTTTAATTAAAAGTTTGAGATTTGGCTCGGCGGCTGGCTCGGCTCCACCGCCTTAATCAAAGCAACAAATATTGTAATGAATTTTTATATTTATTTTTTAATAAAAAGCTGTCCCGATCCTTACACCGCCGTGTCGGAAATAATGCTTTGTGAGTTGAATGTACGCGTCTCCTTATCTTAATCAAACCGACCCATCAAAGAGTACGGTTAATCTAAGCCGTTGAATTGTAAGTAACCCTGGTTAGAGTTTAGTATAACCGGGGTTAGAGCCACCGCCTTCCCCTTCTTCCTATAAATTAATTCCCCCCAACGTCTATTTCTCATATTTCAGTTCTTGAAGATTAGAGTTCTCAGGTGCGTTTCTCATGATATCTTCTCTTTCATTTTTTCTTAACGTTTGTTGGGTTGGATCATCTTTGATCAATTTTACACGTCTATTCTTGATGGGTTTTTGAAGTTTATGTCTTGCGTAAATCTCATTTTGTTTCTTGAAATCAATTGTGATCAATTTTTGATTTCTATGCTCGATGGGTTTTTATGCAGTCAATTATTGATTAATTGGGATTTTGTTTCTTGTAATCATCTGCGATCAATTTCTTCTATTCTTGATGGGGTCTTTTAGTTAATTATTATAAAATTAAATCTTAATAATTGGGGCTTCTTTTCTTGTATGATCACACATATAATTAATTTCTGACTTCTATTCCTGATGAGTTTTTGATCTAATTAATTGAATATGTAATTATTAATTGGGGTATAAACATGATTTTGAACGTTTATATATATTCACAGAAATGGTTTTGATTATGGTTTTTCTTTTTTTTCAAATGATTTGTCTGTCAACGTTATTGGTGTTGGCTTTCCCAATTCTTCTTTTGCTCTATACTGTGTATGTAAAGATTGCATCATTTAATAATGTGAATGAAAAATCATATGCAGCTCTTGCACAGTTACACGCATCCAATCTCCTTTTAGTCCAACAAGTTACATGGTTGAGCTAGACCTACAAGTTCCTACCGCTTTTGATCCATTTGCTGAGGCAAAAGATTCAGGTGACCCTGGTGCACAGGAGTATGTGCATATAAGAATACAACAGAGGAACGGAAGGAAAAGTCTGACTACAGTCCAGGGGCTGAGGAAGGAATTCAGCTACGAGAAGATCCTCAAAGACCTCAAGAAAGAATTCTGCTGTAATGGTAATGTTGTACAAGACAAAGAGCTCGGGAAGGTGATCCAACTCCAGGGCGATCAACGTAAGAATGTTTCACAGTTTCTGGTTAGTGCTGGACTTGTGAAGAAGGATCAGATCAAGATTCATGGTTTCTAAGCCTTTGTAATTCTTATTAATAGCTAATATATTGCGTACCGTGAGTCGTGTGTGGTTAGTAGAGAAGCCTATTATTATATTTATGTGTGTGATTTCTTAATCTTTGAGAACAACTGTTTTGGTTTTCCTGATTTATGTTCAACCCTTTGATCATCAGATCATCTCATGGGGTATCCAGTAGATTGTAATTGCTCCTTTATTAATGAAGTTCGTATCTATTTAGCTAAAAAAATTTGTCAATGCCCTTTCCCCTTTCTTCAACACTCCCAAGTGTTTATTCATCATTATTTTAGTCGTGTTCTGCCGCTTGAATGTCGGGGTGAATATGCCCCCTATGTATCTAACTTTTTGTGTAGTAGTGACAAATAATATTTTGTATGTGCTGAATGTATATTCTTGCGGAGGTTTAGGACGCTTCAGGTTTAGAAAAAGACGGTGAAGCCCTCTTTCTGCTGGCTGCAAAGTGGGAGGGGGGTTGCCACTTTAGTCCTTGAAAATTTTAGTTGTCATATATATTTTTCAATCTGTCTAAAGCTACTGGCATTGATATGCTGCCTGCTGGGGGCTTTCTTGGGTGTATTATTGGTAATTGCACAAGAACAAAGTGGGAATTCATATATCATGGTTTGATATCTGTGCTGATTTTCAAAGCTCTACCATGGTGTGTGAATATGGGGACTAATACTTGGAAACAATAATGCTTCGTAACTATTAAGTAGAGCCATCAAATGAGTTGATCTAAGCTATTATAACATCAGAATGGAAATCCCTTGAGAGCAGAATTTTGGCATGTTACCAGCAGGATGCAAATACTGCTGCAAATAAATGATGAAATCAACATGCTAGCTATGGCTGGAGGTGTGTGGAAAGTGAAAATTGTTGTATCAGGATTATTTCTTGTCTGCAGATTCATAACAAAATCGCAAGGATTCTAATATATTCTGAACATATTTAAAACTTCAATAAGACCATTCCTTTGGCTAGGCACAGGCAGTACAATAACTACTGTGTGTTACTTCTTATACGATGCTGATAGCTCACTCAGAAGAAATGGTGATGAGATTTTGATTTCTCCATGAGCATGATCCTTCCATGCCACTTGGTCTTGTCAATGGCTCTAGTTGTAGCATCTGCAGCACATTATCCCCTTTTTGAACTTCATTTGTATGGGAAAGAAGCCATAAGTTTCTCCATACGGAGATGGGGGAAGGAGTGTAAAAAATCTACCTAGAATGTGAAGAAATTTGTCCTAATAAATTAGGACAAAACCTTCTGAACTGAGTGAAGGGAAAAAAGGGCACGTAGGCAGCAATCCTTTAGAATTTTTTACAAGTGGCTTTTGGCTTTTCAAACTTTCTGCCAAATGGGCTTTTAGGCTTTTCATGTCTGCATTCTGGGATCTTAGTTTTCATCGCAAAATACGATTCTTAAGCTCTCACAAAAACACTATTATGTGTAATAGGCTAATAGCTGTAAACAAAAACATTTATTCAGGGTCAATGAAGTTTATGACAACTGGGGAGTGAGTATTTCACTTCATCCTCTGTGTGTATTCAAATCATATTGTGATATTTATTTATCAAACTATATATAGTGACTGGGAAAGGCAGGTTGGAACCACGTTGCGGAGGGAGGAGCTTTGTGATATTGCTTATGCACTCTCTTCAGAACCCAGCCTCAGCTCTATTTCATCAGATTGCAGTTGCAGATTCAGTTTCGGGACCCTGAAGGTGCCTCTTTTTATGCTTTTGCTTTTGTATGATAAAGGAAGTAATTAGGATTCCATGTGTTCTTTTGATGCTATATCAATTATTAGGTCGAGGATTGTAACAAATTGCTATTTATCTGTGGATTATATTGCTATTCACTCTTCTCTTTCAATATTGCTTCCTTTTTACTTCAGTTGATTGTGAAGTTATGGAGTTTGGCAGTTGGCACTAATTTTTGCTTGCAAAACAGTGATCTTTATGTTGGTTCTTCTTTGAATGAAAACATTTACCTCTTGTTTTGAACTAAAATAATAATTTCCTAATGTACAATTTTCTTATGGGCCAATTGGGTTTTTTAAGGGAAGATTTCATAATTAAGTGGTTTAGTTTTACTAATTTCAAATTTAAGAGATTAAGTTTAAAATTTCAAATTTCAGGGTTTTTTAAATTTTATTTATAAATTAATTAATTAAACATATATTTTATTAATTAAATATATTAAGGTCACAAATTCCATATAATTGGTCACAAATCACAATTTTCATATGTCACAAATTATTTTACGGTCACAATTTAAAATTTTATAGATCACAATTTGTTCATGGTCATAACTCAAAAATTTGTACGTCACAATTTATTCATCGATCACAAATCTATCAAATTAATAATCACATATTATTTATTGGTTATAAGTCACAAAACATCAAATTAATTGATCACAAACTATATTTAGGTCACAATTTATCAAATTATTGGTCACAAATTAATAATTTTTTATGTCTACAGTATGTAATGGTTACAATTTATCTGTTTCATTGGTCACACCAACCAATTTATTGATCACAATCAACCAAATCATTTGTGACCACCACCAACGCTTGTGGCCACACCACACCACTCTCTCCAGCAGCACCACCGCCATCACCTTCGCCTCCAGTCACACCACTACCGCCGTCGATCGTCATTTTCAACTACAAAATTATCACTATCATCATTAGATCGACCACTACTAAATCCAAACAAAAATCACCGCAACCGCTAGATTCACCACCAATGCCGACAACAAAAACAACAGCCTCTTAACATATCAAAACCATCACAACTGCCACCCCAAACACACCAAAATTGCCAGCATCCTACACCACGACCAGCACCCTACAGCACCTCCAGCATCACACCCCACCACCACCACCACCTCCACATCACATCCCACTACCATCGCCACCACGATCACCACCAACATCACCACGACCACCACCAACACCAACACCATAGCCACATCCTGCCCAGACCGCTAACTTCACCATCGCAGCCAAAAAATCAGATCCCAAACCGGACTTAAAAGCAACCTGGATGCCGCACTACAACCACCACTAAATCACCAGACCGCCACATCACAACCACCGCCGCCACTAGTTAGAGGAGATTGGTAATGAATTTTCGGGGTCAGATTCAATAGGAAATAGAGTTACTCGGATGGCACTCCTTGCTAAAGGCTCAACTTTCTGGGAAGAGGATATTAAGGTGTTGGGGCAGTGGTGGAAGCTGTACTAAGGGACAAACAATTGAAGACGTGAAGGACAAAATCGGGAAGATATTACAGGAGTACGAGTGCGCAATGGCGAACTGAACGGTCGGAGCAACGACGATCTGAGCCGTTCTGACGCCGCAGCATCGGTCGGAGCAGCGTCTGATGCCGCAGCATCGATCGGAGTATCTCCTTCGTCGCCAGTTGTCGGAGTTTGAATGGGTCGGTTGAGAGAGAGAGAGAGAGAGATAAGGGAAAGAAATGAAGAAGGTGAAGAGGAAGAGAAATGAAGAGAGAGAAGGGAGAGAAATGAAATAAAATTAGGGTTTGGGTGGGTATAATATTCAATATCTGATTTTTGAAAAGTTATATCTGAAATTTGAAATTGAATTTTGAAAACTCTTGTTTTGTGTAATTTCCACTTTTTTAAGCCACGTTCTATATATTTTCTCGGCTTCCATCTTACGGTTTTATGTGTTAGGTTTTGCGGTTTTGTCTTGAGTGTTAGATGTAGGCTTACTAAGAATCCTGCATTTTCTGTCTATTTTCTTTAGGGTGATTAGTTTGTACTGAATCTTTTGGTTAATTGCCACTTTGCTTGATTACTAGAAAGTGAAAGCATGTTTGGTAAGTGTTTATAAGTTGTTTTAAATTATAAATAGATAGAAATGATTGGTGGATGTAGTACAAGCATTTCCTATTGAACTTCATTAGTTAAAAAAATTCTCAGCAAATTCAACAATTCTTCAGCTCCTTCCAGCTCGAGCGTCCTGATTTTTGGTACAAAAAATGGGTGAGAACCTTCCTACGTCAAGATGTGACGAAGGGATATTGCAGTTGCCTAATGGTAAAGCCCATTTCATACAAAGAATTAAAGAATGCGACTGCAAATTTTCAACATGACAGTAGCAATTGGTTCCTTTTCAACAGACGAGCACTCTCTTACTGCTGCAAAGCCAGGATCTGGAATGGCCATTGCCGTCAAGAAGTGGAACACGAGTGGATATTGGTTGGTAGATTATTCGACCTTGTTGTGATTCTTGTGGCTTAGTCCTGCTAACTTTTTGATAAGCTCTTGCAGGAACCACTCAATATTTTGCAGACGGAGCACTTCGTTATCCAATCCTGATTAAACTTGTTGGGGTGACACCTGCTTGTGGTGTATGAGTTCATGCCAAAAGGAGGCTTAGACAATTACATGTTCAGAAGTAGGTGGCATAGCTACTTAATGTCATATTAGTTACTTCAGTAATCCATGAAAATACTCTGTTTCTTCTGGAATCTTACATAGGATCTCACTTCATTCCTCATCACTCTATCTTGTCCTGGAAATCTCCTTCAAAGAAGTGTTCGACTGAGCCCCTTTTACATGTCCCGCCTAAAACAAGGTCTCGAGAATTCTTTTGTGGATCGATCACTTCATTTTACGTTCTCCAGGAACCCGAGTGGTTCGTGTTTGATGTATGTATGTACATGCTCCACATCACCAATGATGTTCTGCCTATCGTATTTGTGATGCTGAGATAATAAAGTCCTCCTTCCAGTCCAAGCCATGGGGATTACGTCCAAATCCGACAGCAAGTAACAATGACTGAAATCTGGAAGATCATTTCGAAAGTTTCAAACATGAAAGACCTCTAAGCAAGGATCCCGAACTTTCGAAATGCTGTTTTTATACCGTTGACAAGGTTAAGAGCATCGCCAATGCTTACTGTGGATTGTATCGAGTACAATAGATTGCATTTATCTCCTAAATACAACGTAAGTGAGATTCTGTCTAGCTGACATAGCGAGGAAAAAATAAGGAGAGTATTTAGATGTAGTGGCGCTATTTAAAAGAATGCTTGAATACACGTCATCGGTCCAGTTTGGTTTTGACCCTAGCTGAGTTGTTTGTGGTTTAAGAAAATAAGTTCTCAAAATTAAAATAGAAAATGGTCGGTTTAATTTTTTAAGCCCCCGTTTGGTGCACATTTTTGGAAAAAGAATGCATTTTTACTGTTGATGTGATAAGAAATATGTGGTTGAAAAAGAAGGAAAAGTTATTGATGTGATGGAAAATATTATTTTATTAAAGAATGTGTAGTTGAAAATGAGTAGAAGAATGAGAATGAAAAAATTAATGTGGGTCAAATATTGCGTAAATGTGGAGTTGTCTTCGTCTGTTTTACAATTAAACGTATTTGGATATTCCCGAATAAGTCTCCGTTTGACCTCCATTATTTCTAATTATAATTTTTGGAATAATATTTTTTTTTTTTTGAAGAATTTGTTGTTAAACTTTGAGGAATTGCTCAACTGGTCAAGCATTCGGTTTGTTCAACAATAGTCACCAATTCGAATCCCCTCAGAGCCACTGAGGTGAGTACCAGATCGTAAACTTAATGGCCTCATGGGATTAGTCGAAGTGGGCGCAAGTTGGCCTGGACATCTACTGTTATAAAAAAAAAAAAAAGAATTTGTGGTTAAAAAAGATGAAAAAATTCGTTTATGTGTAATATTATTTTATGAAAAATTGTTTAATTGAAAATGAGAGAGTAATAAATTTTTGGAATAATGAGAGCCAAACGGAGAGTAAATTTAGTATCGTTACTTCTCCTATACGTGTAGTTAATTTTAGAAAAGTTGTCGAGCCTACGAAAATTCTGCTACTAGGCAGCCCAACAAATGAGATGGATGTTGTAAGCCATTGTTCGACATCCATTAAAATTTAGATTTTAATAAAAATTGTGGGTCTCGTAAAATAATTAAAAATAAAATTGAGAAAAAAATTGGGAAAAATACTCACAAAATATCAATAATAAAAACGAAAGGCCCATATCTACTCTACTCAGCAGTTAATATTCATATTTATTTTCTTGTCAGTTGAGTATGAGCATGGGGCACTCCATTTCCCGATGGAGCTACATTTTTGCTGGCGTTAATGGCTTGACCACTACACGAACAATCACGTGAGAGGTAGCTCCATTCCAACCAACATAAATGCGCTCTCTCTTCTTCCATTCTTGTGCTATAAATGCTCCTGCAATTTCACACTTGCACGTACTTGTACTGATTATCTTCCTTTTTTGGCTCCTATTAGTTCAACAACTCAAAATCGACAAGGAATTGTTCAAGAATATTACAGGGTTTTCTGCACTCATGTTGATCTCATATACAGTGATGAAGAATTGGCTTTCTCGAATTTTCTCTTGGGTTTCGACGGAACCGATTGTTTCCGAATCTGGGCTTCTCTTTTCAGTGATGAAGAAAGTCACTATGGCTCTACTCACTTGCATTTTTGCTTTAGGTATGTTCAATTTGATCCTGTTAATTACCGCACGCTACTTGGTGTTTTCGATCTGTAAAATTTCAAATTGTGTCTATTTTTTCTATTTATTTGTGAATTAATAATTCTCAAATTGTGATTTTTTTTAGGTGGAGCTACAGTTGGAGCAATCACCGGAGGACTCAAAGGACAAACTACAGAAACTGGTTTTTCACGTGGGGTGGGTGTTGGTACGGTGGCGGGGGCCATCACCGGCGTCCAATTGATGGAACTTATAGTTAATGGAGAGCCATTTTCTAAGGTGATACATGCAATACATAAAACTGGGTAGAAATAGAATGCTGAATTTAATATATATCGCTTTCATGATTAAAAATTCACCAGCAAACTGCAGTAATTTATATTTGTGGGGTAGCTGAATACTTACATTAATGTCCCCTTTGATTTTTCCATTATAGGGACCAGGTTATCATCGTTACAAGAAACGTATCTTTTATGTCAATGTTAGGATAATGTGCCTAAAATGATTTTGTGATTGTATGAATGGGAGTAGTTCTTGATATTTCAAAGCGTCGATTTTTTGTCCAACATCGAGATAACTGCTCGGTTTTGCGCTGATATATGGTTTGGTGAAACCATTAGTGATCATTCAGGTTGCACTAGTTTAGTCTGTCGTTGAACATTGGGATTTGGGATAATCTTTCGGGTTGTGCTGATATGTTGTTTGGTGAAACCATTCATGATCTTTCAGGTTGCTCTGTTATAATTTGTCGTTGAACATTGCGATAATCTTTCGGTTTGCGCTGACATGTTTGGTGAAATTAATGATCTTTGAGGTTGCACTAATATGTGGATTTCTTGTATGAACATACAATTGCTTTTTTGATTAATGAATGGGAATAGTTTTTGATACTTTGAAAGCGTTGAACATTGGGTTAACCTTTCCGGCGGCGCTAATATGGTGAAACCATTAATAACCTTTCAGGTTGCACTAATATGTAGTCTTGTAAACGGGAAGATATTTATGGAATGGGTGAGTCCTGCCGTGCTAAAAGCTTATCAATGGCAGGTGAGTAATAAATTTATTATCTAACATGTTTAGTGTTGTGTTCCTCGGATTTTAGAATTGTTAGCTGAGCGGTCGAGCTTATTATTCCATTTAATTGCTGATAATTAAGACCGCTGCTTGGATGTTCTAGATTAGCACTATGGAAACAAGTTTGAGGGAGATTTCAGACATTTTTGACGTCAATACAACTAGAGGATTATCTCAAGATACAATTCAGAAGCTACCAATTTACGAATTCTATTCCCCAAGGACGACATCTTGTCACGAGACAAATTGTACGATTTGCTTACAGGTGAGTTCTCTATTGATCTATTGAGCGACATTACGAGAAGAGGTGATTTTGAGGGTTGTGATTGAACTATACATCCAATGTCGGGACCTAAATTATGAGGGGAGGGGACCTAAATCGTATGTACTACCAAAGACGATTGAACTATCTAATCCACCTGATTTAGACAGGAAGATGGTTTGTGAGTCGTCTCAACGACTCGTAACTCATTTTCCTCCAATTACATAAAATAGACCATTTTGGATATATATAGCACATATAAACCTACCATTCTCAACCTTCTGGAAACCAACCCAAGTTGCCATTTGCTCTCCTAATTACTCTTACAAGCCTTTTATTTTTATTTTTGTTTATCAGTTTTTTACTGTTGTCACTTTCTTTACTGGTAGGACTTTAAGAACGGAGAATCTGCAAAGATGCTACCGAGCTGTAGACATTTCTTTCATGTGCACTGCATAGACGAATGGCTTCTCCGGCAGGGAACCTGCCCAATGTGTAGAAGAGATATCTGAAAGGAACTGGATGACGAGGAGAAAACGGGTGGTGCAAGTTTGTAAAACAACCAGTAGGGAAGAAATAGGAAATAGGTCAGATCCTAATGAAAATGTCCCAGTAGTGCTTCTATCCTTAACTTTGTTGTAGATAAATTTTCAAAGAAAGAACTTTGAAGAAGTGCTCTATGAATATATATAATCTCTCACTACTGTAGATTGTTTCTTTTAAATTCTCTCCCCCCTTATTTTCATCAAAGTTACTGCTTTGTGTAGCTAAATTAACCACAACTACATTGAATCATTGGATGGGAATCTTTCATGCATAAAATTTGAAAGAATGTGTCCCATGAAAAATGAATTTTTTTTTTTTATAACCGTGGATGTTCGGACCAGCTTACGCGCATCTCGACTAATCACACGAGATCCTGAAGTTTACGGTCAGTACTCACCTCAATGACCTTGAGGGGACTCGAACTAATGATCACTGGGGAGCAAAGAAAATATTTTGATGGAATACTGTTTTTAAGGGATGGGTTGGAGTCTAATGGTGTGATTTTTTATAAGAAATTATTATGCCTATTTGAATATAATGTGACTACTAATACTATGAGGCTGCATCAATGATTTTCGTTACTTGGAGATTTAGGTTCATACATTTAAATTAGGGAAAAATTCATAAGTAAGAGGATAAGTATCCCCTATTTCAAAATTAAGAAAACAAGTTTAAAATTTCAAAAATCAGATTTTTATTAAATTTTATTATGATTTAATTAATTAATTATGATTTAATTAATTACATATAATGATGTCATAATTATACAATTAATGGTCACATGTACATAATTAATTGGTCACGGATGATTTTTTTTACAAATCAAAAATTTTATAGGTCACAATTTGTTTATCGGTCACATATCAAAATTTTTGGAGGTCACGGATTATTTCAAGGTCACAAATCAATAATTTTTTAGGTCACAAATTATTTTATTGGTCACGGATCAAAAAAATTACAGGTCAATGATTAATTTTTAGTCACAAATTGTCGCTTTTTAAGATCACAAATAGTCCATTATGTGGTCACAGCTAGTCTAATCTATGACTACCGTCAACAGTTGTGACCACCAGTTCAACGCTGTCTCTATCAGCACCACCACCACCGTCCACCGCCACCACTACACCAACAGCACCCATGCAACCACCAGATCCACCACCATCACCCACCTCCACCGCCAGAGGCACTGCACACCAACAGAGCGGCCACCATCACCACGGTACCCACCACCACCACCACCGTCGACCGCCACAAGTACCACCACTATCTATATTAACAAAATCACCGCCAACAACCGCCACCAAAATACTGCACCATCACCGCCAACAACCGCCACCAAAACACTGCACCATCACCGCACACAAACAACTAGTCACCGCACACAACCACTGATCCACCGCGCAACCACCATATCACACCCACTGGTCAATAGCACCGTACCCAACCACTCATCAACCTCTCGCACACCACCGCACCAACAAAAACCCCCCAACCGCAAAATCATCAACAAAAAATACACCCAAACTCCAATAACGCAACAGATCAGAAAAACCACCACACAATATTGCGGCGACTGCGACACAACGTCCCGACCAAAGCAAATCTGGTTTTGAGATCCAGTGGTGGTGGATCATAATCTTTGCACAGAATTCGTTTCTCCTCAATGTCCTCATCGCCGCCGCCTTCTTCATCAACGACCATTTCCGGCGGATTCAGTGACAAAAATGGAGACAGAAGAAAGGCGTGGAGATGGTAGAGAGAGAGAGAGAGAGAGAGAGAGAGAGAGAGAGAGAGAGAGAGAGAGAGAGGCGTGGAGATGATAGAGAGAGAGAGGCGGCGAGGTTGGGACAAAAATGGAGAGAGAGAGGGGTTAGGGTTGGTAAATATAATTATTTTATAAAAATATTAATTAAAATAAAACTTCTGATTTTTGAAAGAAAAAGTATCCCACCTGATTTTAGAATTGATATCTCCAAAGAAATTAACTGGGGATTCAAAGCCTCACTTTTTGAATGTTGAAGGCCCAATCCTGATTTACCACTATCTTTATGTTTTGAAGTTTTGCTCTTATTATTTAAAAATAATTTTAAATACGGTTCATGGGTTTTCTACATAGGCTTCTTATAAAACAAATGGGCTTTGATAGATTTAAATGGACTATTCACTTTTTAATGGGCCAAGTCCATTTATGTTATTTTTATGAATTTATGATGATGAAACATTCGTGATTTGATAGTTTATGTGGAATAATGAAATTGAATAATTCAATTTTTATGCGATGAAGGGAGAGGGAGAGAAATGTAAGAGATAATGAGTTGTCACGTCACTGATATTCCATCGTCATGATTAAAAATATCATTACTCTTTTTTTATTTCTACGAGCAGTTAAATTTCAACTTCCATCTTATCTTTTGAATTCTATATATTATGCTTATTTTTAGGGTTGGACATGATCCGATTCGATTCGATTATCTCTAGATCCAAATTGAACAAAAAATTTCGAGTATTCAATAAATGGAACGTCGAGTCCAAATATAATTATAGGATCGTTCGAGTTCGGTTCCGTACCATAATTAAATTTTTTAATAGATTTCTAATGGTCAACGATTGGTGATCGTGGTTGGAGGTCGGGACTTCGATGGGCATATAGATGTACGTTTTCAATTTATCAAATGATTTGGAGTCAGCGACTCAGTGGTTATCGAATGAAAGTGTGAAATTGGAAAGAGAATGATAAAAACTTAAAAAAGCCTAGATCTTAGGTTAAGAATGAAATTAACAATAAGATCAAAAAATTAAATCAAAAAATTAGGTTGGACTGGATTAGTTAGGCATGGACTTAGCTTGAGAATTAGAACATTAATCACTAAAATAGTAATTTTCTAATTTGTTTAGAAAAAATTAAAAAATAATTAATTTAATAGAAAAAATTAAAAAATATATTTAAATTCGGTTCTTCGATTTTGGGTCTAGAATCGAACAAAACTCGTTAGTTCTCGATTCAGATACCCGTTCGGATATTTAATTTATGAAGAACCGTTCAAGTTCTGTTCGATTCGAGAGTTTTGTCCAGCCCTACTTATTTTGATGATTAGCAAGAACAACAACGTTGGAGGAAAGGGACGGATATGAAATAATCTTGAAAATTTAGGGTATTAAGTGCTTTTTTTCTTTAATGGAGGGTGCAAATCGGCAATATTGAAATATTACTAGGAATAAGAAGGCAAGAAATGTTCATACAAATGAGTCTGACAAATCTTTTAGGCACTCTCAGTTGCTAGCTCCACTCACTCCAAACACAGTCACAATAGAGACTTATGGCGTGGTGCGGCGACTCAAGGAGCTTCCATTTGCCGGCAATCGATGTCGGCGCGCTACGTAATCGGGCGCCACAGACGGCGGCTTTCGGCTGCGTATCATTTGCTGGCGCTAACCTCCGCCGCCCTTCGTCATCTAGATCATCGCCGCAACCGTTTGCTTCCTTGAGCATTTCTACTGATGCCACATCCGGTGAGTGCCCCTATTGAACTTCCGTTCAATTGCTGCAATAAAGAATTTTACTTTAAGCATTACTTTGGGATTCCTTGAAACTTTCTATACAAAGCAGTTTGTAAAAATATATAAATTAAAAACTTTTTATGTCTAAATTTTACACAAAAGTGCAGTTTATATGATATGAATCCAGTGATGAAGAATGTGAAACATAAGGTTGCGTTTGGTTGCTGTTTTGAAGCTGTATTCAGTTTTTAATTTTGCAAAATACTAAAAACGTGTTAGGTTTGATATTTCTGAAAATGCAATTTCGAAAATAAGAGAAAATTGATAACGTATATTTGACATGTTGAGTGAAAACAAACATTTAAATAAAATTTTAAAGACTAAAAATTTTAAAAAATAAAAATATTAAATTTCAACAAATAAAATTTTAAAAATAAAAATCAATAAAAATAAAATCATAAAAACTTCTAGAAAAATAAAAAATAAAAATAGTTCAAGTTATTAACGATTATTTACATAAAAATTCTAAAAAAAATTAAGTGAATACAGATAAAAATATCCTCAATCCACATCATTAATTTTTATTTTTATTTCTATATTTTTAACTCAATTTATTATTTGTTTTTATTTTACTTTTGTAGGCGGCAGTGAGAAAAAATATTGTAAAATTTATCAACTTCAAAAAATATATATATTACATGATAATATATTAGCATAAAGTTATTCTATTTTTACAGAATGATCAAATTTCATAGAATAAAATGTTATAAAACAATTTTTCAAAATTTATTTTTAGTAATCTTAAAACAGAGCCTCAAAACAGAAAACTAAAAATGAACTCAAAAGTGAAAACAGAAACACACCAAACGGACTCTAATTTTTGTAATTAATTGTCAAGATGAATTTATTTTAGTATTCCCTGGTTAGAGAACATAATGTACGACTTTAACTTGCACTTAAGAAAGTTGGATCCTTTGTGATTAGTGAAAATATCTACCCTTTAAACTAGTATATTGAAGTTTTAGTACAGGAAGTAGAACATTGGTACTATACTAATACTCATGTATCTTAATAGAGAAAGCAGAGTAATTCTTCACGTGAAAGGTAATGTATAGTGACAATGGATGTGAAATCATCTTGAAAGTCACAATGCTAATCACAATCTCTTGGTTAATTGTTTTTTTAGTGGTTTGTTTGATTTCTACCCAGGGTTACTCATTCATTATTGTTGTTATTGTCCATAAGTTTTTGGTTCTTCTTCTTCTTCTTCTCAATATTATTTGTAAATTTCTTTCTCCCATATGTTTCCTTGTCTCTAATTAGATGTCAAGTGACTGGAAATATTCAACGGAGGTAGGTTTATGGAGTTGACATCTTGACCCTGCTCTTAGAATTGTACTTGTAACCGGCATTTAATGTTCACAATAAGTTGAAGACACAGCAATTTTCTTTCTCCTTTTTAGCTTTCTAATTGCTTTCTTTCAAGAAGGAAGAGTTTTCAAATGCAAGTGCCTTTTGCTTTCTCAACAGTGCGATTCAATCCAGTACATCACTACTTGTGTTTGGTTAAGAACATTCTATTTTTGCTCGATTCATTTTACAATCTCCTTTGAACATCTGCTATTATTTTCTTTGTAATTTGTATTGTGATGCTCATTTGTTTTGCAACATGCAATTGAACCCAGGCATAAAGGAAGCCGTTCAGACCGAAAAGGCTCCAGCAGCATTGGGGCCATATTCTCAAGCAATCAAAGCAAATAATATGATTTTCGTGTCTGGGGCTCTTGGACTAATTCCAGAGGTTTGTGGTGTTAGCTGATCATACAATATCGAGTATTTTTTTTAAAACATCTAATCGCCATCATATCAATCTCTCTCTCTACATATGTATAGTTTTATTTACATATTAAAAACGAAAAAAGTTGTTGTGAACTTTTTTCCCCATGTCTGTATGCAGACTGGAAAATTTGTCTCGGATAACGTAGAAGATCAAACTGAGCAGGTATGCCATAATATGTGAACTCTGCTAGTAATTTTTTTTTTAGACTTGTGTTTCAAGAGAAGTGGGATACACATAAAATTCAAGCATATCGTTGCTTGAGCAAATGCATGAAGTTTACAATGCACTTTTTCGTATACTAAATGGATATACCGTTGTCTTGTTTTTCCATTGACATATAACAATCGCAGTATTTAGTTTCTGGGTGGAGAGTTAATAGCTTACTAATGTATGTTTAAATGGATATACTGTTGTCTTGTTTTTCCATTGACACATAACAACCGCAGTATTTAGTTTCTGGGTGGAGAGTTAATTGCTTACTAATGTATGTTTAAATTGCTAGGTTCTTAAGAATATGGGTGAGATACTTAAAGCGAGTGGTGCCAGCTATTCCTCAGTGGTCAAGACAACAATCATGTGCGTGATTTTGTTCAATGCCTTCTTCAAGCCTCTCTCTCTCTCTCTCTCTCTCTCTCACATACACGAAAGCCAGCTCAATCTCGTGCACACAGATGAACTAACACGCATTTCATAACTGAAAAACACTTGATTTTTGCAATTGATATTGCATTTTGTTTCTTTACAGGTTGGCTGATCTGGGAGACTTCAAGAAAGTGAATGAGATCTATGCTAAATGTGAGTTTTTAGGATTCAAGTCAACTCTTATCTGTCGACATAATTTTTTCTTTGATTCTGCATATATAAGAAGATGCAACTGATAGGACTTGATACCTGCATGCCTAGTTTTCTGCATTAACTACACGAAAACCATTTGAAGAACAAATTTCTTGGCATTGCTTTCCTTTTGTCACTTCCAATAGCAAAGGGTGTTACTCATTTCCCATGTCCATGTATCTTTAGGAAAAACTCTTGTTCCTGAAAGTCATTACGAGTCAGTTTCCTCTCTCGTTAGCTTAATGCTGATTCAGTTAGACCTCACCGTTCTGACCTCTAAATTCTATCGATACATTTTGGGACTATGTCCACCTCCCATTGTACCTTATTATGTAAAATCTGTAATGTTACAAAATGTATAATGCTGTAAATTTCCACAGTTGCATGAATTTCTACCGTAGTTGCATGGATGATAACTTGTCTTCCTAGTAAAAACTGAAAAGCTTTTGAGAATTTCCACAGTTAAATCACCATGCATTCCTGAACTTGGGAATTCATATAATGCCATCCTGACTAGTTTCTTTTCAGAACAATTCCTTGTATCTATGAATACCCAATAGACATTTTCCTACAGTCGATCAATTAATCTGTTGGGTTAAATTTAATTTGGCTTAATCCCATTGCAGATTTTCCATCGCCTGCTCCAGCTCGTTCAACTTACCAGGTGGCAGCACTACCAATGGACGCAAAGATTGAAATTGAGTGCATAGCTGCATTATAATGGCCTCTCGTTCTGTTTGCACCCCGAACTTCTTCTAAATAAGCTAGAGTGACTGAGAATTATGATTATGAGAAAACTAGAAGAGAACATTTTAAAACTAGAGGAGTCACCTCTAACGTTGTTGTTCATGTCTGTCTGATAACCGAGTCTTATGGATTGGTCATGTAATTTATTACTGTTTAGCCATGTTGACGTTTATTGAGTTCTCTTCCGTTTCATCTTGTGCTTGTTTACCATTTCTTATCTCATAATTGAGTGACGCTAATTGTGCTGCTTAACTAAGAAATCGACTCTGTTCTTGTTTCTCATTTCAAAATGCATAGAAAATGCATAACCTGCATATAAATGTGGTGGTCGTTTGATTTCATTTGATGCATCACAATGCGTTGGTGAGGTATTCTATGGTCTCACTTAGGGCGATCGGCTGGGGATTTTGTATATGAATTCGCTTCTGTTGCTGCGCCTTTGGCGATTACTTGGGATGCTTATATCGTCGAAATTAGTTTTGAAAAGGCTTTTCGATCATAAATTGTGGCTCATTATGTAAAATGGTGGATCCAAGAGTAAGAAAAATGTGGATATTTTTGTGGGACTTGGTTCTGCTAAGAAATGTGGCTTGTTTGGCATTCAAAAAAACAATGTGGCACAATTGTACAGGGATCTACCATTTGTCCCTTTTATATATGCAGGTGGACTGAAACAAACAATCCTAGATATGTCAATCTACGACTTTCTGACTTAGGAATTTGTGCAACATCCTATTTGATGAAATTTGATTGGTTGGTGAAGTCGACTGCAACATTATCATGATGACACTTGGGTTTTAAGCAGGCGTCCTACGTTGTCTTCACAATTAAGTGACGGTCTTAAATGTAGAAATTTATCATCTATGTGGCAAGAATGATAATATTCATTTAGATTATTTACATTTACCAATCTAGTTGTCAATTAAATGATATTTTAAGTGATTTGACTTCTCAAATGTAAGGATAAATGTTCGTTTAGAATAACATTATACCTAAAAACTAGAGGTGATCCCCATGCGAGGTGACATTAAATAATAGAGACGGTAAAATGGGTTTCATATCCATACATTTAATTGATTTTATCATTTCACTGCATATTACTTGTCACATCACATGAGAATGATCTCGAATTTTTATATATAACATTATTCGTTCATTTAAGATGTACAATCATTCATCAATACATAGATCTCCTATGATCAACAATCTAGATAAGTTGTATTACTCTTAAATAATAAGTTCAATAGAATGTTGAGACACGAGTTACATATTATTGAATTTATCATTCAACGTCATTTAAACATGATAACAGTCATAAATAAACAATGTTATTTATCTTCAAGAGAGATTATCACATCTGGTGCAGCTGTGACGTGCCATAAAATAATAGTATATTTTAAATGTATGAATATGAGACTTACTTTTTTGGCCTTTCAATAAAATTTATAAATGGTTAAACTTCATTTTTAACTATACATTTCAATGGATCACAAATATTATTTACTTATTTATCACTTATTTTTATCTATTTAAAAAGCTCTTGTTTGGTTCGACTAAAAAGTTGATTAAAATTTTAGTCGAAATCAACAATTAATTTTAATCACACATTCCATCAATTTTTATCAAAATTTACTAAAAATATATTTTATTCTTTTTTATCTAAATCAAATATTTGCTAAAACTAAAAAAACGTCCCCCTTTCCAAGGGTGAGTTTGAGCTCCATTAAAAGATAAATAATTCATTTTGAAATAGTAAATTGATGGAAAATGTGTTGTCAAAAAATAAGGAAAATTTTTGAATTTGCTTGTAATAGTATTTTATTGAAGAATGCGTAATTGAAAAAAATAGAAAAAAATATATTTTCAAAAAAATAGGAATCAAGATTAAATAAATAAATAAGATTATGCGAAAAATTTAAGGATTCCGATGAATATTCTGGAGCAGCCTTTGAAAAACAGAAGCACCTCACACATTGGAAAGCTCAATAAAAAAACAAATTCCCCCAACTACATGTGTGTCAGTCATTAGCCATACATTATCTCAATAGATTGTGATTGAGAGCCCTCCCTCGGTCTCTCTTTTCCACCCTTAGCTTCCCATTTCGTCTTCTTCTTCCCCACATCCCATTCCCCTCTCTAGTCTGTACTGTATGAATTGATTTCAATACTCTAATTTTCTTGAACTTGCAATCCCAGTTTCCGTGTGTCTTCGTTGTCTAGATTTCTTAAGAAATTTCATCATCGTCGCAGGTACATAAATTTCAACATGTTGCTGTCTTTGCACTGTTTTCCATGAGCAAAACGTGTACTATTATGTTTGGTTGTCTTGTCTTAAAGAAATCCCAGTTGTCTCTTCATAATAATCACTCAAAACTTTCAAACCCTCTTCAACTAATCATATGGAATTAAAAACTGAGTTCTTGTTTCGTATGTATTTTTATTATTGAACTTGTTATAATTATACAGGAAAGTTGACTTCAATATGGAGAATTCTGGGATGGGTTCTCTTATGCGGAACCGAAGGTTTGAGAGCTATGTTGATGCTAGTTCTGCAAGGCCAGCAGCGCCACGGCCGAAACCGGTGGCGAAGGTGGTGGAGCAGCCACCGCAGATGGGGGAATCCGATGAGTACGCAGCCGACGATGATGGGTGGTTTTCTTTTTTGATTTCTTGGATCAGAGTTGTTGTATGTTTTGTATCAATGATGTTTACAACATTCATATGGGCTTTGATTATGCTGGTGCTTCTGCCATGGCCTTACCAGAGAATTAGGCAGGGCAATATCTATGGACATGTCACTGGTAAAATGCTGGTAAGCCTTTTACTTTTAAGTAACTTATTTTAAAAAAAGTTTTACTTATTTGGAATTACAATCTTCACAGTTCTGGTTCAGGATTTTCTGTTGGTTGCTCGTGGCAGTTGATCCAGCGTTTTGCAATTATTTTTATTTTTTTAGTTTATTTTTGAGGAGCATGACTCGACAAGTCAATTAACAAATTTTGTCACGACCTTTTTTCGTCAACCCTTCCTTTACCCTAACCATTAAACTTTACATAACAAATGTGTGGATAGCACTGCAGGAAGACAAAACTTTCTTTGCCATGTTTGTCTCTATTGAAGAATAGGGTCTCAGTTGGAAAAATTGAATGGGGTCCCGGATGGAAAAAAATTGATTGGGGTCCCAGTAGGAAAAATTGGATGAGAATTTTCTTGTGCATATTCACAAATTTTAATATCGCAACTCACAAGAGTAGTGACATGACAGCAAAAAAAAAAAAAATCAATTCTATGGTAAATATTTCTAATCCAGGACATGAGAAAATTGTTTTTTTAGGTAATTAATGGTTTGATGAGCTCTATACAAATTCAAACACGAGCAAAGAAGCTTGTGATGTGTTGGATTTTAAACGCAAAATAATAGAGAAATCAACACAAGTATTTGATGTGGTTTGGCGATGTGCCTACGTCCAAGAGGAGCAAAGCGGAGATTTTTATTCAATATAAATAATAGGGTTACTTTATCAGTATTTTTATTAAGTCAAGCCCAAGTTCATACAAGATTTTAGGGTCCGTAAAAAAAAAAAAATGCACATGTACTGTACCGTACCATCTCTGCACCCCTCAACCTATTCAGCGTCCATGACAAACAAACAATGAATTAAACCCACAAGCTCAATGCCATCGCTCCACTCTGCTTAGGAATCGACCATTTTGATCAAATAAACCCGTTTCACTCTATATGAGTCACACATACAATATGATGTAAGTGACTATTGGTTACTCGGGGGACCTTCGAGTCATGGTAACCGTGGGATAATCGAACTTTTGTTTCTCTACTATGAATAATGCAGTAAATTTAAGTGTTAGATGATCAAAGAGTTCAGATTGTTTACTGCAGATGTGGATTTTGGGGAATCCATTAAAGATTGAAGGCGCTGAATATTCCAATGAAAGGGCGATTTATATAAGTAACCACGCTTCTCCCATCGACATCTTTCTTATAATGTGGTTGACTCCAACTGGCACAGTCGGCATTGCGAAGAAAGAGGTCGAATTATCAAATTCTCAGTTTTAGTTACAAGCATCTGTACATTTGTTAAATTTTTACCTTTTGCTGCAGCATGTGTTATAGTTTAAGATAAACTTAATAGAAGTGTCAAATTCTTCTCAGATCATATTTTATCCACTGTTTGGACAACTCTATGTTTTAGCTAACCATCTTCGTATAGATCGGTCCAATCCAACTGCAGCTATAGAGTCGATGAAAGAGGTGCCCTCGTTTTATCCTGCCAAACTTTCCTTTAAGCAAGCTGTATATGTATTTCTCGCGTTTAATCCGCTTTCTTGCAGGCGGCTAAGGCAGTTGTAAATAACAATCTATCTTTGATCATTTTCCCGGAGGGCACGAGGTCTAAGAGTGGACACTTGCTACCTTTTAAGAAGGCAAGATGCTTACTTTTTAACTGAGTATGATATATCAGTGCATCGATCATATGTAGTTAAAGTACTGGCATATTTTGGATGGTGGGACGAGCATTTATTGCATGTTTGATACGTAAAACAGTATAATTGACAAGGTTAAAGCTTCTTTTTCTCTTTATAGTGTCGCATCCACTTTACCAGCCATTCATTTGCAATCTGAGATGATCATGAATTGTGTTTCTGTTGTATATCCTGTTACTTGATCAAAGATTATCGTTTCGTGAACAGGGTTTTGTTCATTTGGCATTGCAAACACGCCGGCCTATAGTTCCAATCGTGTTGACGGGCACACATCAAGCATGGAGAAAGGGCAGCTTGCACATTAGGCCGACGCCTATAAGCGTTAAATATCTTCCACCAATTACAACCGACGACTGGACAGCAGACAAAGTCCAAGACTATGTAGAGCTTGTTCATGATGTTTATGTCAAAAATCTACCAGAATCTCAAAGGCCTCAAGCATGAGAATTCTTTCAGAACATTGATCATCCACTTGTGTATAATTTCTTACTTTTGGAGCTGAAGTATAATAATGTTATTACAAGGTTTCCAAATTGTAATATTCATTTTAGTCAAGTTTCTCCAATAAAATCACCTCCCCAATTGTTTTATACACAACCATCATGTTAAGTATTCAGTAAGTACCATTAGATAGCACAACAAGAAAATTTATGAATCGAACGTACCAAACATGTCTGACTATGTTGCTTTACATGCATGTGACTCACATTGAATTGAGATAATTATAGAAAGAATTTTTCTCTATCTGAGTTTGAGACTCTAGGGAGGTAGAAGGTTGTGGTCGATTCGGTTTCCAAAAATAGCTTGTTATGGTCCTTCATGAGGGACTCGAAGACATTGAGTTTTGAGAAGTTAGCCTTCGTTTGGAAATAATTTATAAAATCGTTTTTGTACGAATAATTGAATGATACTTGTGGATCAATTAAATTATGTTGTTAAAATCAATATTTGACTTTGATTGAATTTATAAAATTATTTATAAATTTATACACAAATTGAGGCTAAAGTTTTAAAAAATAAGATTAGTATATTAAAATAAGCAACATGCTACATGTACCGAAATTGATGACAATTTGGATGACCAAACACTCACAATAGGGGGGATCCCATTTTTTTAAAAAAATTTTAATCACAAGGGACCTACATGCATGTGAAAGGTTGTCAACGTCCATTGTCATCCATTTACGTACAAATGGAATTGCCCTAAAACAAGTTATCTAATTTCCTTTTTCCATTCTTTATGTGACACGTAATAGAGGGGACTTTGGTCGGTAAGAATTCGTCAACATAGAATCTTCTGGATAACCTTAATTTAGAATAATTTTAAAGTAATTTGTCATTGGTTGAATGTAGGGTAGGCAACTTTCAGTGTCGCGGGGCAGATATGCTAAGACGCGCTTATGTAAAAGTATATTCCATGACAGTAATAGATCACAAATTTATAAACACAATATCAATTAGGGTACGTTTGATTGTAAACATAAAATTTATATGGAAAAAAATAATTTTTAATGAATTCGATTGCCCATAAATTATTTGTATTTAAATTATTAATTAAATATGTTTGATTGATTTAGATAGTATTTGGTGGGGATTAAAATTAGATTTTTTGTGGATTGTGATAGAAGTTATTGAAATGTGTGATTGAAAAGATGCAAGACTCATGAAAGATGTGATTAATATTTGATGACCCATATTTAGCCCGACCTCGAACACAGGACCCGACCTTGGGCCTCCCCAATTATGCCAAAAAAGTTCATTGTCGAGATCGAGCTCGAGGGCCTCGCAGTCGTGCACACATCTCATATCCCCGCCATCCTAGTCATTCATGAACTCCTAATTCATTACGAACTTTCCCCTACCTCCAACTCTACAATCCTAACGCAACTCAAATACCTAAAGCAGTTCAAACTACAAGAAGTTCAATCATTTTAGGACTCCTCCGCCAGCACCTATAAATATACAACCCAACTTCGCCAATAAGGTACGCTTTTTGATTCAGTCATTCAATACAAATTTCTCTCAAGAAGTTTAACTGACTTAAGCATCGGCGGGGCAACGAGGGCACATCTCGCCGCCTTTATTTCAGGTATAGAAGACCAGACCGCTTGGAGTTCTCTCGTCTAGTTTGAATTCATCCAAGTATGAATTTTGGTAGCATCAATATTGATTGTTTGATTTTGACTTAGATTAAAATCAAATTTTAATCCGGCCCAAACAGGTCCATAGTTTTCAATCTAGAAAATATTTTACTTGTCCATTTTTTATTGGTGAATAGATGAGAGAGAAGTGATATATAAGAGAGAGAAAGAGAAAGTGAATTATCTGAAAAATAAAAACCAATCATTCATAAAGAAAATGTTTCTCTTTTTTTGAGGAAAATATGATCAAATAACTAAAAGTTGAAAAATATTTTCCGTGAAAAAATTTGTTAATCAAATACTCTAAAGGTATGAATCTTGGTTGAAAAATGACATTTTCTATAAAAAAAAAAGTTAATCAAATACACTCTTACAATTTTTATTAGGTTTTTTCATTCAATTAATTTAAAAGAAGTGACAATGATGGAGAATATATTTTTGCTTCACGGTTGAGCCTAGAGAAAAAAAATGCAATAAAATGCGTTAAGCATCTCAATATTGAAGATTTGATCTTGAGATCATATGGGAAGGGCTTTTTTGAATCAATCAAATGAGAGTTCATTCTCACCTTTTATTGAATAGGAAGAGATGTAAATGTCGGACATTCATTGTAGCCATGATGATGAGGTAAAAGCAGAAGCACATCTAAAAGTCGATACCAATAGCAATAGAGAAAGACTCCAATAGACAGAGGCATATTTGGCGAGTTGTTGATAAAGTTTTTGATGAAAGTTTCGATAGGTTTTAATAAAAGTTAACGTAATGTGTGGTTGAAAAAGTTGATAAAAATTGCGAGTTCTATCCACACTACTAATCATACATGAAATGGAAATGTTAGTATATAAATAAATAGCTTATGAAATGCCTTCTCATCATATTTTATTTTGTTTCAACGAATTTATTTGGGCCTTATTCGATTCTATGTTTTTTCAAAATACATTTTTCTCAATCTTCTTCAAGCAAGCTCTTGATTTTGAAAAATTAAAACAATCTGGATGTTCGCTTATAAAAGTCTTTATTAAAGGTAAAATTACCCCAATTCAACACACTCATTTTGACATGAAAATAAATTTGCAATAGCAGATCTAGCTAAGATTAAATAAAAAGAAATTATTTTTAAGTACTTATTTTGGCCAAACATGTTTGACTGCTTTTAAAATTCAATTATGACCTGCGTACAAGACAGTTTTTCATAGGGGCCTGTAACTTATTTTGGCCAAACATGATTGACTGCTTTTAAAATTTAATTATGACCTGCGTACATGGCAGTTTTTCATAGGGGCCTTACAGGCCCCTCGCTGTAACGATGGGCCCCACCCCATGTATTAAAAAAAATGTGGCCCCCACCCCCTCATGTGTGTAACTTGGCAGTGGCCTATCTAGCATGCCTCTGTACTTGTAGTATCTATCTTTAAAATTTACTTGTTTGAGGATAATTTTATTTCAAAAATGTATTTGCTCAATTCTTATAAAGAATAATTGTACTTTTTTCAAAAGTCAATCAAACATGCCACAAATAACCTCACTACCAGAATCCAAATCCCCCAAAATAGATACGAATATAATAATTAATAAATACTACAATTTTTTGAAATTATCTTTTTTTTTTTCATTAAAAATCAGTATTTTACATTTACCTCTTATAATTTTTAAAAATATACCTCATTTTCATTCGATAAATTATTATTTCAAATTTTCATTAAGAACTAACATTTTATTTTTTTACGAATTACATGTTAATATGTGATATTCTATGTGTTACTTGTATAGTAACGTTAAAATATTTTAATTTTTTAATTAAAAAATAACATTTTATGATAACATATATGTTACTGTATATTACTTTTTAATAGTTTTTATTAATAAGTCAACATTTTACACGAGTAACACATTATGTTACACTGTTACTTTTATATAAAAAAATTTCATGTTTTAACTAGGGAAAAATTCATATTTAAGGTGTTTTCTTTACCTCAATTCAAAAATAAGGTAAATAGTTTGAAAATTCAAAAATCAGGTATAAATTTAATTAATTAAAAATATTTATTAAATAATGATAATAAAGTCACATTTTTTGATTAATAGTCACAGATTCATAATTATAAGTTACAGATTTATTTAATGGTCACATATCGTCAAATTTGATTATTCGAGGTCACAGATCAAAAAATTTTTACGTCACATATTATTTCGAGGTCACAGATTTTAAATTAATTGGTCACATATTAATTTTGAGTCATAGATTATTAAATTTTTAGGTCACAGTTGATTGATTGGTCACAGATATTACCAAACATTTGGTCACAGACTAAATACACTACTACAAATACTTGGTCACAAGTCACAGATAGGCCAACACAAACTAACCAATCACAAAACACGGACGAAAACTGAACCGCGACGCCGCCACCACCAACAATAAGTCTGCCACCAACAACAACAAATATAAACATCCAACCACCACGCAGATCCGCCAACAAAAAACTACCGCCGCCGCCGCCGGAAGCCGTTGCAGCGACTGCCCAATCACAAAACACGGACGAAAACTGAACCGCGACGCCGCCACCACCAACAATAAGTCTGCCACCAACAACAACAAATATAAACATCCAACCACCACGCAGATCCGCCAACAAAAAACCACCGCCGCTGCCGCCGGAAGCCGTTGCAGCGGCTGCCGGTGCTCGCAGCAGCTTCCAACACAAACTAACCAATCACAAAACACGGACGAAAACTGAACCGCGACGTCGCCACCACCAACAATAAGTCTGCCACCAACAACAACAAATATAAACATCCAACCACCACGCAGATCCGCCAACAAAAATCCACCGCCGCTGCCGGAAGCCGTTGCAGCGGCTACCGGTGCTGCTGCTGCTGCTGCCCGCAGAAAGGTGGGGGGGAGGGGACGCAGAGAAGGGAGGGGGAGAGAGAGAAGGAGGGAGAAGCTGCTGCGAGCACCGGCAGCGGCCGGTGGTGGTGCTGCTACTGTCGGCAGAAAGGTCGGGGGGGAGGGGACGCAGAGAAGGGAGGGGGAGAGAGAGAGGGAGGGAGAGAGAGAGAGAGAGAGAAGAGGGGTAGGGTAAAAAATTAGGGTTAGAATGTTTATATATTACCTGATTTTTGAAAAATAAAGTTTGGTCCTGATTTTTGAATTGGTATAAATTTTACACCTGATTTTTGTAATTATGCCTTTTAACTATGTTACTCTTACTTTTTTGTTCAACCAACACATCCACATAGCACCGTATCCCGAAAATCATTACCTTCAACGGCTTTTTCTATTCACCAACGCCACAACCTATCCAGTTTCAATGAAAAATACCTTCACAAAATCATTCTTCACAAAATTAATTCTCAAAAACTCAAAATCAATATTTCTAATTTTCATTAGAAAATAACATTTTTACAAATTACAAGTTCGATAATATTTGTTACTTGTAAAGTAACATTAAAATATTTTAAATTTTTACTTAAAAAAAAATAAAATTTAGGGTAAGGACATGTTATTTGTACACAAATATATGTGCTCAAGTGTTATTTATTATTTGTAGAGTAGCATATTTATTACTTTAAACCCCAAACCTAGCAACACAACCTCTGCATCCACCCACCAACCGTTCACATCATCATCGCCACCACCAACAACAGCCATAAGCTACCATCGTCAAGTCCAACCACCTATATTAAATCAATCACTACAAATTCATTTTTTAATTATTATCGATTACATGATAAAAAATTTTCACAATGCACATAATAATAACAATAAAACAGACTTAAATTAAAGAATTAAAATTTATTGTATAACAAAAAAGGGACATAAAGGGAAGAAATTTTTGTTCAATTCCAAAATGAAAGGCAAAATAGTGCAGATGAATAGTGTTGCACCATATTCATTTACACTAGAATGGTGCAAAGCATTGAGCGAGGTTGAAGAGGATTTGCACCATGAACAAAATGGTATTTTGGGGATGGCATTGGAGATGCCCTAAATGCAAAAATATATTCTTTGTCGTAAGCATCTTGTTCAGAATCAAGGAGTACTTGAAATTTGACAAGTTGACGTTGCTTTCATAAGAGAAGCTGGAGTCCAAAGCAAAATTTGTTGTAACATTTAACTCCTAGAGTTTCCATTCAGATATGATGTCGATGGAGAAGGTGATGATTGAGGCACACTGCACACAATGGTGGTTGTGTAACATGACACGTAAGCGTTCGTCGTTCGAAGATGGTGGGAGGTGCAAATGGTGGATGTTGGGAGGATTAGAGTTAATGAGGCACACTGCACACAATGGTGGTTGTGTAACATGACACATAAGCTTTCGTCCTTCGGAGATGGTGGGAGGTGGAAATGGTGGATGTTGGGAGGATTAGAGTTAATGAGTATTTGAATTAATATTATGGTTTGTTAATTATTTATATAATATAAAAAGATGTGTTTTTCGTTAAGTACTTTTATTAAGTAGGTTAAAAATTAATTACACTAAAAAGAGAAAATATTTTGAGTCTTTTGAGAAAAAGAGGTATGCGGGCTAATTTTCCCATGCTTAGTTATAAAAATTCTTCATTTTTAAAGAGATGTATGCCCCTGCCCAGGGACAGGTTTAGGATCGAAATACAAGTCGGGCTAATACGTAGAAAAAAAATTAATTTACACATACAAAAAATAATTTTACACTAATTTTTTTTTACACTAAAAAAAAAGGGGGGCCAACTGGGCTACGAGCCAACCCTCCTAAATCCGTCTCTGGTCTACCCCTCTTATAAGCACATACATCTTCAAAAATAAATAAAGTTACTTCTTTCGTCTCTCAAGAAAATTGAACACGCTCGACTATTTTCGAAATCAATAGTAGTCAACGATTACAATAATAATTTTATGTAACATCTTATGTGACATAATTTTAAGGGTTTATCTGTACCGAGGGGGGATGACCGAATGGTGCCCCTCTCCCTCCCATGGGGCGCGGGCCCCATGTGTTTTTGAAAAGAATAATGCTAGAGGTACATAATGATACACATAATGGTGCACATAATGGTGATGTGTCAATCATCCAGTTGTTGATGTGTAAGTGTGAAATTTGAATTAAAGGTTGGATTATATGCCACGTGTAATTATGTGAACCCTTATATAAATACTTATGTACTTGCAGCATTACTCTTTTAAAAATGGTGGCTCATGGTCCCCATCTCCTAATGTGAGTGGGGTGTAAAAAATTAGGTAAAAAATTATGTACATGTAGTATAACCCTAATTTTAATAATGAATAATTTTTAATAATATTATGTCACATGTCATGTAACGTATGATGACTGTTGTAATCGCTGATTATGAATAGTAATTTTTGGTTGAAATGCACAAACCAATCTGATGAATGTTGCGGAAACAACTGGATTAATCAAAGTCGCGTTTACGCAAAGCAAAGTCGCGTTTTCTTTGGCAGAGCACCGCGACTCTATCAATTTCCGGAGTATAAGGCCCCTTCGCCTCGACTGTTTTTGTCCCTTCCGTTTCTTCAAACCCTATCGAATTAGGGTATCCTAGATCTCGTATTTTTTTCGCTTTAATTTTCATTTTCCTCATCGAATTTCCCAATATTTTTTGATTAGGGTTAAGGAATTTCAGTTTCAGTTCACAATGATGCAACAACCCGGAGGAGCTGTCCCACCACCAATGGCTATGGATCAGCAACAGCAGCACCAGCAACACCAGTACCCGCCTCAGCAATGGATGATGATGCCGCCGCAAGCTCCGCAACCCTGGGCCCAACAACCACCATTCCAACAGCAACAGCAGTACGGTGCTGCTCCAGCAAACGTTTCTGCTCCTGCAGTGGCCTCTGGTGGATCCGACGAGCTTCGGTCGCTGTGGATCGGGGACCTTCAATACTGGATGGACGAGAATTATCTCACCACTTGCTTCTACCATACTGGCGAGGTATATATTTTTTGATAAAATTTTGCTATTTATTTTTTTATTTTCTTTTCTCAAAGTTGAATTTTTATTGATCAATTTATGCACTTTGTTGTGAATCTTTTTTCTCACTCTTAGTTGTATGAATGGAAAGAAAATATTTCGCTTATTGAATAACGTGAGTAGATAATGAATCTTATTTGACAAAGTTTTGGTACCGCAATAAACATAATTTGCTTCTTTGTCTATGGAAAACTGTTCTGTTTGGTACACTGTGTACAGGTTAGTTGACCATCAATAATCAACGAGGAAAAAAGTTTTTTCTTCTGGGGGTGGGAGCAGGGTGACTTGGCATTCTTCTTAGCATTATGAATTTTATTATTCTATCCCTTGTATAAACAATTTAGTTGTTTATCTATTGTGGTTTACCTGTTGTTCTGTGATCACCAACTGCCGCCTTCTATGTTCAGCTGGTATCTGCAAAGGTAATCCGTAACAAGCAAACTGGTCAGTCTGAGCATTACGGGTTTCTGGAGTTCAGAACTCATGCTGCTGCTGAAAATATTTTACAAACTTACAATGGTGCGCTGATGCCAAATGCTGAGCAATCTTTCCGCCTGAATTGGGCTTCTCCTGGAACTGGTCAAAAGCGCACAGATGACACTCCTGACTACACTATATTTGTTGGCGATTTGGCTCCTGATGTTACAGATTATCTCCTACAAGAGACATTTTCTAGCGTGTACTCATCAGTCAAGGGTGCAAAAGTTGTTACTGATAGGAACACTGGACGTTCCAAAGGTTATGGATTCGTTAAATTTGGGGATGAGGGTGAACAACAGCGGGCCATGACCGAAATGAATGGTATTCCCTGTTCTTCTAGGCCCATGAGAATTGGCCCTGCTGCTAACAGAACACCAATGACTACTACTTCTACTGAGAAAGGTATGTTTTTAAGTAGTTCCTCCCACATCCATATGGCAATAATTTATGTTGATCTACCTCTTCAATTTGCTTGTTTTATTTTTTCAAGCTGTTTGGTGCATGCTGTAGAAAATCCAAAACACGAGTTGGTGAAGTTGTTACCCCATCCTTGATGTGCTTCTGGAGTTTATTTATGGCGTTTTTAAATTTTATCGAGCTTATAGATATGGTCTTGAAGATAAACCGGAGTTTACCAAGTCATTTCCTTCCTGTACTTTTTCTAAACTTGGGCACTGTAGTTCTGTTGAGACTTGAAAAAACTTATAAAACTCATGTTGTCTCACAGCAGGAAACAAAGAGGCTCTCATTTACGGGGGCCTGGATGATTTCAGCTGAAATGGTTCCCCTTTAATGCGTGGCCTCCTTTTAGGTCAGTTAACTTGTTTTGGCGATAAGATTCCTTTTTATCTTTTCTTTGTAGCGTTTCTTATGCTGCGATTCACTTAATTCCAGTTCCGTATTCTTTAAGTTACAAGTCAATTAAATTAAAATTCATTTTCTTTGGAGATTACATTCCATTGCCTCTACTTTTCTTGTTGATGCTAGTCCACTTCTGCGGGCATTCTGTTACATCAATTTCCTCTTGCAATTTTTATTCATTTCCCCAATGCCTTCTAGGAGACCTCTTCAAAATTTAATTTTCAGAACAGATATAGATGATTGTATTAATGGAAGTCAATAGACAAAGTTTTGAGATGTGGCTTTGGTTTTGCGTTTCCCCAAAGTCAAGCAACTTTGTTTTCTTTCTTTATTTTTAATAGCCTGTAAGAGATTTTTAAAGAAATGTTTTCTTTAACGAATTTAGAAGTATTTCTTTTAGTATATTCATTACACGAGAAGCTTTCTTTTCAATTATATAACTATAGTGATCTAGGGCTTAAGTGGAAGTGTTATTCAGCTGTTGACATTATGAACTTTGACAGCTCTCTAACACCTTTTGGGAACTTATGGAATATTCCAATTCTTGTTATAATGATTTCCAAATATTAGAAGTGGCCTTTTAGGTTCTTTATAATTCCATTGGTCACCTGTAATGTCTGAGTGCAGTTTACTGGTGAAAGGGCGGTAACCTTATCTAATCCCTTTAGCTAATGAAACCTAGCAATGCAAGCAAGTTGGGAAAGAAGAAACTCATTCCACCATCCACTTGGATTACTGAAATTGCTTAATTGGAGCCAACTACATGCAAATGAACTAATTCTTTGCCAACTTGCAATGATTTTTTGTCCATCATATCACTAGTATGATCAAGATCTTCACAAAAGGCTTTATAAAGCCTGTGCTGAATGGTGTTTTCTCATCCTTAATATCTAATACATAATTCCGTCTAAAGCTTAACTCTTCAACCATGGTATGAAAGCAAGCAATAAGTTGGTCTAGTCTCTCAACCAGCTTTTCCTTTCTTCAGTGATGAGTTAAAGCTTTTCGTAAAAATCTGCTAATTGCTTTCATCTTTTAGTATTTTACTGCTTTTTCTCCTTCTAAAGCAGTATTTCTATCAGTTAGAGATCTCTCCACTACTATCATAGTTATCAAGTCATCTTTGCAATTGGCTTGTTGGTTGGCTTAATTACGGTCGAAGGGCTTGTAGCCAAAAGTTGTCTTAATAATTTTTTTCTTCCTCTACCTTTTATTCCATCTATCCTCTACCCGGATCTGGATGATCCCACATTGAAAGGCCTTCGCAAGGACTTGGTCTCAACAGAATGGAAAAAGCCCATAATTATGTGTTATACTTAAAGAAAACCAACTTGATAGCCATGTGAGGATTGGGAGAAGTCAATACTACAACTCGTGAGACGCACATGAATGAACCATCAGTCTTCCCAATAACCAAGAGCTCCCCGACTACAGTGGAAGCCGTCAACTACTAAAAAAATATTGTCGATAGCCACACAAATCAACAGTGCTGTTGTTCTTACCGCAGCCTCATTCAATCACGCCTACAGTTGAATTGAGTGAGCAAATCAGCTTTGTGATTGACTTTTTATTTATTCAAGGTCAAGAGAAAGAAACTTATTTGCGTCTGGCTCTTGACCATAAGAATTTATGTTCGACTCCATTCATAATGAACGTCTCATTTTGGGTCAGCAAATCACCAAGTCAGCCATTTGCCTGTTGGTTCGATTCTAAGAGGTCGTGGTAACGTGAAGTAAAGTGCTGATTCACATGACATTTTAGAAACTTACGATTTTTTTTTTAAGTACGAGAACATCTAATTGTCTGCCGATCTATGTCTAAGGACATACTTGTGACTACTTGACATTGGAAGCTTCGACGAGACTCTTTTTTGAAGGTAGTGAAGGTTGTGCCGGTGGCCCGTAATGAAGGATGGGACTCCAGATTTTGCAAAGAAAATACTTATGTTTCTAATATAATTAATTCATGTATTAAGAAAATTCAACATCACTTCTTTATTTAGGAGAAAATGTGAACATTGTCTTGAACATTTTGGAGTACAATCTTCAACTTTTTCTCAGACAGGAAGAATTAATTTTGCTGATATATATCCCATAAGAGAGGTCCGGGTCCATAAATTCAATAGAATTGATAAATATATGGATCTCTTTATGTATTATAAGTGTAGATTAACATTTGCCACTTAGTCATTTGAGGCTGGTGCAGTAATATTTGCTGCTGTTGAGAGCCCGATGCAAGTCTCTTATTCATTGGAGATATCATGAATTTTGTGATCCTCTACACCTATTTTGACCATGGTGGGAGCATAATTTCAGGCCATGGTGTCATGTCTGTATGTTGTATCCAGTAATCTTCTAAGGTAAAAAGAATCTGTTGCTATAGGCGTGCATTTTTGGATAACCTCACTAGAGGCCTTGTACACAGTCACAAAAAAAAAAAACTTTAAGGTTCACGGTTTGCAAACTTGCAATATTGCAGAATGTGCCATGGTTATTGAAATCTTAGATTTGCAATACTATTCGACTTTGCAATGATGTCCCTGCATGTTATTGTTCAATCATATCTGGGGTCATCACTTTCGCTATTAAATTCTTTGACATCCTTGCTCAGTTGTGATTGTAAACACCCTGTACCCCCCTCACGAGGGAGGTAAAGCGGTCACATTTCTTTCTTGGTTGAGAAAATTTTTATTAAAATGTATGTTTTTATCACACACATGTAACAAGATGTTTTTGGACCATTTTCCTTTTCTGAGGTAGGCGACACTACTTTATGCTTGGTGAACAAAGTTCTTTTTTTTTTTTTTTGTTTTTTTGGGGTGGGGGTGGGGAACTGATTTACTCCTGTTAAATGCGATGCCCCCTGGCTAAGGTGACCAGATACATGTATTTTTTTTTCAACAATTGGTGCTTTCACATTACTATTAGGGTTCTATCCTGGTGTGGGTTTCCTTAATGATTCCTTAAAGATCTCGTGCTGGCCTTCTTCACATTCATATATCATTTGCAGTTTCTTTCCAGAATATTCAAGGAAATCAGGGCGACAGCGATCCAAATAACACCACAGTGCGTAGTTTTTTTTTTATGTTTGTATTATATATTTTCTCACCTTTATAGTAGTGACCCTTCAATTCGTGTCACAAGTGCAGATATTTGTTGGTGGTCTAGACCCCAATGTTACGGATGACCATTTGAAGCAAGTCTTTTCCCCATATGGTGAACTAGTCCATGTAAAAATACCAATAGGAAAGCGTTGCGGGTTTGTCCAGTTTGCTAATCGGTAAGCATGCACATGCCTGTGGTGTAATATAGTCTTGCAAGTTTTGTGGTTTTATATTATTCTTTGCCATGTTGTGCTCCAGGCCATCTGCTGAACAAGCTCTATCAAGCTTGAATGGTACCCAATTAGGTGGGCAAAGTATTCGCCTTTCATGGGGACGTAGTCCTTCGAACAGACAGGTTTGGGTCATAACTATACTTTGTAGTTCTAGCTTACCATTTGTGCAACTTGTATTCTGATTTCAATTTTGTCTCAGTCGGATCAGACTCAATTGGGTGGTGGTTCATATTATGGTTACACACAAGGGGGGTACGAAGCTTATGGTAGCTATGCTCCACCTCAAGATCCAAACATGTACTATGGAGGTGCGGGGTATGCAAATTATCAACAGCCACATTAGGTATTATTCCATCACAATTTTAGTTTTCTCTATGCAATGTTTACATTCACTTGATTTGTATGTGACAAATCGAAAGATTAAAATATCAACATGATGTCTAAAATCGTGGTTAATCCAAGTGAATGTGATTACTCCCAACGGTAAATTCTGATACCTGTAGTTTCTGTGGGCAGGATTGAGATTCTCATTTGCTTAGTGGTGGCTTGATCTTCTGGGAAACTATAAATTATTTTCTTAAACAAAGGGTGGATATGATTTTATTTTAATTTATTTCTGCTGGAACACAGTGCGACCGTATATCCCTAGCTAGCATATTTGACACTGATTGCTTGTTTCTCCATTGAATTCCTGGCTCACTAGTAGTGAATGGATCACTTTTGTCTCGTTTCTTCTCTCTTTTAATGTCATTGTGCTGGAGGATTCTGATTACATGCTCTAATTTTTTTTTTCAGCGATCTGCTCTGCAGAGGAATTCTTGGAGCTGTGCGAATTACCTTGGATGCGTCCCTGTGTAGCTTCATCGATTTATACAGCTAGCTTAACTGGTTGATAACATTACTGAGTTTGGTTTGTGTACTAGACGATACGTGTTCTGCCATATTACTGTGGATTCTGTTTACATTTTCCAATTTTAGCTTTCGGAGGTTTTTGAGTGTTATTTTGATTGCATATTATTATGATGATTAAATGTTTGCTTTTTTGGTGTCTTGAGTTTTCGAGATTTGAAGTTCATGGCTTGAATTTTTGATTCAAATGCCCAGAAGTGAAAGAAAATGAAAATTGAAAGATAATATGGTTTTCCCTTGCGGCACTTCAAGGATGACCCTTGTATAAGTTGGGAATGTTCAGTGGCTTCTCACGAGTTTGACAAGACTTTTGAGAAGTCAAAAGTTTTTGAACTTATTTAGATAATTTTTGAAAGTGTTTTGTCTTATTAGAAGAACTTTTCTAGAGCTTTTAGAATAAGCGGACCTAAGGTTGCTTTTTTAGGTCTCACTTTTACCAAAAAAACAAGAAGCCAAAATTTTCGTGGATTGTAACAACAATCATGCTACACTACCATCTTTGTTGACAGCTTGGTTGACATTCTCTAATAAAAAGACATAAATGCCCTACTTCTATTATCTACTCAAGTCAATGTTCTCTATTCCTATTATAGGATAAGTTTGGTTTATTTCTCCTAATAAATAAAAAAATCAATTATGCTCGTATTTATCAATATATTTTTTATTAAAACAATCGTTTAATATTCTAATTTTATTTTTATTAATTTCTTTATTAATTCTAAATATATTTTCTGTAAAATATAAAGGCACAGGTAGATTTCTACTATTTTTCAGAAAATAATCAAGCACATTATAAAATGATTTAATTTCTTCTCTTTTCCTTTCGCAATCAATTTCTAAATATTGAATGATAGTAACTAAAACTTCATAAATATCGTAAGTGCAAATATTAATGCAAGTATTCAACATAAATAAGAAAGATCTTACAGTATTGAAGCAGAAGGTAAATGCAGAGTAATATCAACGAGATTTCCCTCGAGCTTGCTCCCATATATTTGTATACTCAGATATAAGTGATCGAGGTTATTTGAGTTTAAGAAAGTGGGTTATGGTCCAACACGACTTCCGCACTCTTATTATTTTTCTCTCGACTCTTTTGCATATCTCACAATGGATCACACGGAATCACAGTTTTTCTTTCAACTCCTTGTTAAAACATCACCTTTGAAAGATAACAGGGTTCTAATGGCTTTCTCTAACAACGCCTCAAATGCCAACACACTGCTAAACGGCAACAAGATACTAGCGCAACCCTCAAGGTCCTCACCGTTGGAGTATAAGTAAGATAAGAGTTTTTGAGAAAATAACAAGAATAGAAAGACAGTATTTTCAAACAACTTGGATTTCATAAACACATCACACTAATATCTCTTATATAAGAGTATACATACATATTTCGGCTACACTCTTGGTACTTTCTCTAAAGAGATTAGAACTCCATAGAGATTACCTTATTACAAACTTCAAATGAAAGAGAGAAACTGAAATGGTTACAAGATTCGAAAAACTAGAGAGAAAAGTAGTTTTTTGCTTAAGGATGGGATGCCTTCTTCTGAGAATTAGTCTTCCTTTTATAGACTCGAAAAAGCTCTCCAGCTGGTCTTCATTATTGTGGTGTTACTGTGAAAGATAATGGGAATCTTACTGTGGCCTAAAGTTCTTTGTCTTAATATGGAAAATAATGTAGGTGAAACCCCACAGTTTTTCTTTATCAAAGTAACTTTGACAAAGTAGTGATAAAGGGGGTCCATTACTTTTCCATATGAGATTCAAACCACTCATCCGGAAATTCCTCTGGATCAAGTGAGATTGGTGAACCATCTTCTTCATTGCTACAGTACTCGCACTTATGGTTTGGATAACGCCAAAACTGTTTACACAGTTCATTTTTTGTCTTCTGTGTTCCACTAGCGTTTCCTCCAAAAATATGATCACACCAAATATCGAGATAGTGCCAATCTTCTTGTTTAGTGGGCGCCACAGCTTTACTGTAAATCAAGTGGTCTTGTGATTCATATACCCAAATATTTTGATTTTCTTCAATAACTTTCTGGATATGCTCAAATTGCTCCTTATATCCCTTGGCTCTACGGAAGGTTGTCATCTTGATAACATCTTCTGGTGTAGTTTCATGGACTTCACTCTTCTCGAGTGAAGATGCTTGGAAGTAGTGGCAATCCTTATGACATGGCTAATCGGCGTAGCCTATCTTCTTCATTATCCCATTCGGGACAGGCAGAGAAAAACCTGATATATATGTTCTTATATTTAAGAACTTGGCAATACCTTTCAATAGCTCGGACTACTTCTTTTGGTAACAAAGAAATTTCTTTTAAAGATTCTGATGGGTAAATACAAATTATATTTCCCATTTCATAAAGAGCACGAACCCAATAAGCTGGGGCTCCTGGATAGAGATTAACTTTGTTATAGGTTCCATATGTTAAGGTTTTCATCCAACCTCCAATACTGGTAAACCAAAGAACAAAGTAGATTAAACAATACATATGCCAAAATAAAATCGTTTTTACTTTTGATGTCCATAACACCATGAGTGTTGCAGGCTTTGATGATATTTGAGCTATTAAGCTCTGGTATAGAGATACTATCCTTTGTAAATATTTTCTCCCGTGAGGGAGATAAAGTAGTATTCTCTCTAACTGAAAGTTTATAAAGCTTCAATGCTTCTGGTTCAATATTGGCACCGATGCCTTCAAATTTATTGGCACTAGGGCCTTCAGATAATATAGCCATGTTGGCCTTCTCAGATACTGGCTTGACAGCAGCCATCTCCATTAGAGTTATCTTGGATTCTATTGCAGCAATCTTCATGTTCATTTCGAACTTCAATATTTCTAGCTCCTTCCTGATTGGCTCCATTCCTGGTTAAGAAATCTAAAATAAAATTGTATTTCCCTTTAATATGGACAATATCAAATTTAAATGGTGCAAACCACATTTGCATTCTAATAAGTGGTCTTTCAGCTGCACTTGTTCCAAGTTTATTTGTTAATAATGGTTTTACCTGAGTATTATCTGTCCTAATAAGAAATTTTCTAGGTAGCAAGTATGGTTCAAATTTTGCTACTCCTTTCTTAATTGCTAAACATTCTTTACGATTAATATCATACCTGGTTTCGGCATCTTTGAATGTGCCTGAAGTATAAGCAACAAGCTCTTCTGGACATTTACACAATGGATTACAAAGAAACTCTTTATGGTTTTCTTTTCTTTTAAGTATTGCTCCCCAGTGTAATAAAGAGGCATCAGTTTCCAAAATAAAGAAATCTTCTTCATTTGGAATATTTAATTCAGGTAGATTTTCACATATTTTCTTAATTTTGTTTATCATTTCTACATCTTCTTATATCCATTCCCATACAACTCCTTTCTTCAGTTTTTTGGTAAAGTGGACTTTATATTTAGCACAATTTTTTATAAATTTTTCGGAATAATTTAATAATCCAATAAAACTTTGTAATTCTTTCTTGTCTCTAATTTCTTCTGGAAATTCTATAATCTTCTTACCAATATGAGGTTGTTGAAGTATTTTTTCTTCGGTAAAAATATATCCTAAAAATTCAATTTCAGTTTTAGCTATTTTTGCTTTTCTTTCTGATAAGGCTAATCCATACTTATTAGCAATATAGTTGAACTTCTTAAGATGTTCAATATGTTCTTTTAAGTTTTTACTATGAATAAGAATATCATCTACATAAACAATGCAGAAATTCTTTATTGGTCTAATAATCTTATCCATTCTTTGTTGAAATATTGCAGTTGCATTCATTAATCCAAATGGCATAACATTCCATTCGAATTGTCCTAATGGATTAGGGGTAGTAAAACTAGTTAAAGGCTTTGAGGCTTCATCTAGTTTTATTTGCCAATATCCTGATTTACAATCAAATTTAGAATATATTTTACTTCCTTGTATTTGTTTTATTAACAAATCTTTTATTGGTAGTTTATAGCTATTTGGTATTGTTTTAGAATTTAGGTCTCTATAATCAATTACCATTCTAGCTTTTCCTCTTTTAATTTCACTATGATTTCTAACCATAAATGCTGGACTATTATATGGACTAGTTGATTCTCTTATCACTCCTAATTGTAAGAGTTCTTTAATTTGTATTTCAAATTCTTTTTTATCTTCTTCGCTATAAGGAAATTGTTTTCCTGATATCTTTGCATCTGAGTCTTTTAGTTCAATGGTTTCCATAGGTTTATCTTTATCCTATTTAGCTAAAGGATGCTCATGATAACATTCTTTTAGTTCTAATTTAACATTTTCTAATTCTTCTTCTAAATTTTCAATTCTTAATACTGGAATTTTTTGTTTTTGATTAATTTCTGTATAACATCCACCACGATATCCTCGCAACTACGATGTCTAGGTCTATGGTGAATTGGTTGATGTGCAATTCCAATAGCTTTGTAGATTTTTGGTGTTTTAATTTTGTGATTACAAGGTGTAGTAAATTCAAAACTATCTTTATATTGTGTAAATGGGCTATATGTATAGATAAAATTTTCTCCTAAAAGGATATCACATCCAATTTTATCTGTTGCATATATTCGTGGGATAAAACATTCTCTATTACCTATAATTATAGGAACATTTTCTACAAAATCTCTATAGATTTCTACAATATCGCTTGCTGTTTGGCCATAAGTTGTTTTCTTATAATCTCTTTTATAATAATGTTCTGGGAACACATTTCTTTTACATAGGCAAATACCGATCCAAAGATCAATTATGGCATGAAATTTTATCATACAATAGTCTGGTAAATTGAGAGTTATCTCAATATATGGACTAAGTATACTAGTTTTGATTGATCTGATTCCTTGTATCATATAAATTGGTTCTTTAGTTTTAGTAATTCTAGGAATCATTTTTTGTTTGCCTTCTATAGTTATTTGTAGAGTATTCTTTTGTATATGAAATTGTGAGACTTTCTCAAGAAAGTTCATTCCAAGTAATATTGGACTAGAATCCTTTCCTTTTCTATAGTCTTTATGAATTTTAAGATTTAATTTAAATTGTTCTCCTTCAATATCTGTAAAACTTAGTTCTAGATTAACAAATGTTTTAATTTCATATTTAATTCCATGATAGTCTGTAAGAGTTATTCCTTGTGGTAGGTTTTCTTCTAATAAATGATCAACTAAATCTGCTCTTATATGACTAGTACTAGCTCCTGTATTAACAAGGGCTATAATTTCTTCGTAGTTATTTTGATTATTGATATATTCTGTTAAGATAAGGAAATTATCTTCCTCACACTTTCTAAGATCAATATCAATGCTATTTCTAGGCATTATTGGGTAATTTCTACGTATAGATGTTCTACTAGAGCTTGCGAGTTCTCTAGTACTGATACTTCTTTCTATTCTTCTACTAGACATTCTGGCTATAAGTTGTCCAGAGGTATTTAAGGTAACTAATCCTTGATTTCCTACATTATTATCTATTATTCTAGATTGTTGATGATAATCAAGCAATATATCTTGTGGTAAGGAAACATTATTATTACTCAACATTCTTGGTGGAGTAAATTGTGCTAAGTCTTTAAAATCTTCATGGATTTGTATGAAGTCTCCTGAGACTTTATTGATTTCTTTTTGGTGTGTAGTAGTAAATGCATAAAGAGCTTTACAATGTAAGGTTACAGCTTTACTTCTTGGTGGCATAATTAATCTATCAATTCTATGATATAGATTTAATCCCATACTTAAATTTTCATCTAGTAAGGACATGGCAAATCCAGGTCTTATAGTAAATATAATTTTCTTATATACAAGATTTCCAGAGACTACTCCTAATAGAGCATCCATAGGATCATGAAGTATTCTGTTATCCATCAAATACATTTGTATAGGAATATCCATTCCTTCTCTAAAATATCATTTCACCATAATTTGGATTCCTCCTATCACAATATTTTTTAATCTTTCTTTAGTGGATCTATTTATTTTTGCTAATTCTCGGTTAACCCATTCTCTAGTGATTAGAGGTATAGTAGTATTGTCTTTAACATTTTCGATGTTAATAGGTACTTCATCATATTTTGCAATGTAAATTGTTTTGTTAAACCAAGATATTATTGGTCTTACAAAAACGTCTTTATCTCTTAAAGATATTTGTTTTTCTTTTATTGCTCCATATCTTTCTTCATCAAATACTACTGTTTGTGAAGTCCCTTCTTCATTATCTAAGGTAGTTTCCATAGTATCAATGATTTCTTGATTCATATAAATTTGTTCAAATTCTGGTTCTTCAATTTCTTCTATATCTAACTCATAGATTGAGTCTGTTTCAGATAATTCATCTAAATCTTCGATTATCTCATAATCTGAGTCAGATTCTATTTCTTCCATTATTCTAATAGCTTTAACATTTTCTCTTTTATTTCTATTAGGACAGTTGGGAGATATGTGCCCTATTTCATTACATGTAAAACATTTGCATTTTTTATAAAATTCTTCTTTAGATTTCTTCTGAGGTTTTTTATATTGGTTATATTCCTTTTTCCAAGGTTTTTTCTTCTTAAAATACTTCTTATGGCTCTTAAATCCTTTGTTTCTCTTCCAGGGTTTAATATATTTCTTAAATTTCTTTTTATAATATGGTTTCCTAGGTGGTTGGTGACAACCAAATTGTGGTACTGCTGCTATTTCTCCATAGCAACATAAACTTGCTTTCTTACCATGTTTCCTAAATAGGTGTTGATACATAGATTTTCTACACCATTCTGATATTTTTCTTTTAGCGAATGAAGTTCTCATTTCTAAGGTATCAGCTCTATGATTAGGATCTTCCCATTCTATTTTATTCCAATAAGTTTGGTAATCTTCAAATAATTTCTAACCCCATGGCCAAGGCAGTTTAAGAAAATATCTGTTAAGTAGTTTTTTATCTTCTTCTGATAAATTTCATTCTTTTATGGATTTAGATGCTTTGATGTATATCTTTTCGAATTTCTTAGTATATTCGTTTAATTCACACATATCACAGATTTTTAATAATTCCATTTCTCTTTCTGCTTGTAAGGCTTCTTGAGTGATCATATCTATTTTAGTTTCTGGTATAACTTCTCCTAAGAGTAAGTGTCTAAAGAAATTTTCCATTCGTTTTAAAATTTCCTTAATATTTTCAGATTCTAAACTTTCATTGTTATCTATAGTAGTTGTAGATCTATCTCCATATTTAATTTTGTTTTTTGTTTCTTCAGAAGTTCTTCTCCATATATCTGAAGTAATTCCTCTAAATGTGTGGATTATAAAGTTGTATGCTTGAGTGGTATTCCATTTATGAAAAGCAACCGCTAAATCAGTAGCTTTTGCCCATGAGTCAATAATTTCACTTTTATTATTGCTATCATCAACATCTAGCCATATTCCTGTCGTAGGAATTTGTTCAGTAAATAATTTAACTGGATTATTATCCCTAAGGTGTATAGGCTTGGTTGATGTAGTTCTAACTCATTTTCTAAAATTGTAATTTTCTTGTTCTTCTATTATTCCATGTTCTTTCATCCATTCAAAATTCCAGTTATCAGGCTCGACTTGAGTCCAATCATTACTTGTTTCTCCAACTAATGTTTGTGTTTCAACTTGTTGATTTAAAGGTGGAGTATTAATTTCAGTTGTTTCTTCTTTGGGTGGATCATTCATATAAATATTCTCAGTTTGAATAGCTAATTGTTCTAGACTCTGTTTATAAGCTTCTAATTCTTCCCCTGTGGCTTCATAGAATTTAGTCTCTAATTCTTCTATAACATATGCCGGTAAATGTGGTTCAATTGAAGTATAAGAATCTTTAAATTTAGATTCAATTTGTTTATATAGGATTTTTGGTCCTATTTTAATATTGTCATTCACAATTTCCAAATTAGACTCGATATTTCTTATATGAGTTAACACATCTTGACTTAAAATATCCGTTTCTCCTAAAGGTTGAGCAAAATTATTATATTGTTCTAAAAATTGATTTATAATAATATCTTCTTTTTCAGAAAATTCATCTACTAATATTTGTAATCCTTTATTTTTTATTTCTTCTAAATGTTGAGGACTATTTACTTGTTTTATCTCTTCACTTAGAAATTTATATTTAATACTTAAATTTGTTGCTAATTCTTGTAATTTAATTCGATTAGTATTAGTTAAAATATTAATATTTTGTAATTCTTCTAAAATCATTTTATCTTTTCTATTCATTTTAAAAATTTTATTTAGTCTCGTTACTAGGCTCTGATACCAATTAAAGGTGAAAAATGCGTAAA